>VZTD01001325.1:616751-692164 GCA_013397725.1 Rhagologus leucostigma | reverse complement strand
CCGGGCTGAGGTACCGCCGCCTCCAAGGTACACACACACAGGCAGGGAGAGTTTATTTCCTTATCGTGCAAATCCTGTCTTTTCTGGATCCTGTCTGGTCAAGATCTGAAGACGGGGCGGGTCCCTCACCTGTTTGACTTAGGATGGTGATTTCCAACAAGTGGCTTTGTTAAAAATTCCGATTCCATACCTCAAGCCACTGTTTGACAGGTGAAAAGTGGTTCATCTATTTCTATATGACCTTTTTATATAATTAGAGCACTGACTTTCATTATGTAAATATATATTATTATATAGAATCGTAGAATCATCGGGTTTGAAAGAGCCTTTTAAAATCGTCCAGTCCAGTAATCCAAATCACCCAGCACCAGATCCAGACACCTCTTAAACATCTCCAGGGATGGTGACTCCATCACCTCCCCAAGCAACCTATTCCAATGCCTGACCATCTGAACAGTGAAAAAAATTTTCTAATATCTAATCTGAAGCTCCCCTGTCTCAGTTTAAGGGCATTTCCTCTGGTCCTGTCATTGCAGTCACAGCAGAGACGGGCCCCCACCTCCAGTAGAACCTCTGTCCTGGTAGTTGTAGAGAGCAATATATACTTATACATACATATACATATATATATTATATATAATTAATACTTCTCATATTACTTTTATACTATCTTGGTGGTATTGGGTTAAGAAGGCAGAAAGACATAATCCCTATCCAAAGCAGTAGCAGTGTTTCCATCATCCTCCTGCGTCCGAGTTTCCGTTTTGTGATGGACACAGTCTGTGTGGAGGAGCTGTTAACTGTGCTGCCAAGGCCAAAAGAACAGGTGTACCTACAGTCTGCATTTGTTTAATGCAATCTGTTGTTTTCCATCACTGAAAGACCTGCAAGACTCCGTGGTTTATGGGGAAATGCATAAATAGAGATTTCATTATGCTGTAAACTAGCAAATTGCATATGGTTTACAAGGCAATTGAATTCTCATTACTACAATCAATACCTTGCATTTATCTTTATTTTAAATTAAGAGTAGTTAGAATAATGATGCAAACTGGAGACTTACATAGGGGAAAATCTATTTCCAAATCTCAGTGTTAGGGATCATTAAGAAAAGGAAAGGTAACACTCAGCATTTATATCTCTAGAGTATTTCCTAAAACAGAAAAATTTCTTTTCTCTTCTGTCATTCAGTCCTTCACCATGACACACAGGCAGTGGCCTACAAAATTTCACATCTGCCAATACACAGAATTCTGGTGAAACACAGCAGAATTCAGCCCCAAACTCAACCTTTGCAGGGCAAGGGAGCTGTGGGGCCACACAGAGTAGATGCCGTAATTATTTGTATACGTTAAACTGTTCATCCTTTGGCACTTTTCTATAGATGTTTTGTAAATTTATATTGGAATTCTTTGTGGAGAGTATAATTAGCAGAACACTGTTTAATGTCATGGTTAATGATTTCCTGGAACATTTGATTAGAAAATTAATCAGGCTATGTGTGCGTATGATAAAGCTGTTTAAATGGATTTCCTAATTGCACTGTGGTAGAACACACTGGCTTGTGCCAATATATCACTTTCAAGGTACTGTGTTGCAATAACAGAGCAACACTGAAGGGAATAATTTATCAGACAGTTTTACTAAGCCAAAAGTAAATGTTAGTACTTTTGATCTATTATTTTATACTAACCCTCTTGTGCTCGTTAGGTGTTTCATAGAACAAACACACTCTTGCAACAGCTCAGTTTACCAAGATTAATCATGGTGACAGGGGAAAAAATCATGAGAAAGAAATGCATCAGTAATACTGAAATTGTGCAGAGATTCTACTTAGTCATAGCATGCATATTGTCTGGGGCATGCAAATAGCTTGGTCATTTTCCATTATTTTTGTTCTGGAATGAGAAGTTTTCAAATATAAAAGTCTGAGACAAAGTAAGTGTGTAAAGTCAACCATGGATATTTGCAAAAGTAGTTCTTTATATTGATGGGTTTATTTAGGCTCTTAGCATTCTGTTCCATCTCTCTCTTTTATTATGTCTTTTAATATACTGTGATTCAGGACTTAAAAAAAAAAAAAGAATAACATCCTAATATTCATTGTTCTAGGGAGGCAGTCTTTCAAATATATTCCTGTGCAAAGTATTTCAAAGCTAGCCTTTGGCTGTGTTCAGGCAGTTGTCCAGATTTCATTTGGAGACACTTAGTTCTTCACTGTAAGAAGAAGATAAAACAATCAATTAACTGTTCTTTCATGAGGTTCATCGTTTTGAACTGTCACATAAAAGTTATGAAGGATTTTGTCAGCAATGTTGTTGTTTTTACAAAGCAAGCATACAAATTTAGTCCTACTCTATTTAAGTATGCTAACAAGGAAAACCTTCTTAGCCACAGTTCCTGTGGCTTGGCAGAGCCAAGCAAATGGCACACGTCTTTTCAGGAAAATGGCTTCTTCTTTCTCCCTTGAAAAGCCCCAAACAGGCAATTCGAGCCCAAATCCCTCAAACTTGCATAGCTATTTGTAAGTTGTACCAATTGAATATGTATCTTATAGCTTTCCCAACATCTTATTCAAAGGAGTTACAAAAAGATATATGACTGTTAACTCATAATGCCAATAAAAATTACATTGGAAAAACATGGCTTGTCCTCGTGTCTTATAGAGGCAATTGATGCTTGTTTTATCTAAGAAAATCTTTAACAGTTGTATTTTTATCTTGCAACAACACTCATTAATATTTTAAATGTATTGCAATGTAATATCCTTAAATGTAACCTGTGGATAAGATCTTACTTAATTTTCACAGCACGGGTGGCTCGCAAAACATATTATTCCATTATTAAGATAATGGGTAAATATAAAATATAATATCTCAAATTGTTCATCTAGTCTAGCCTATTAAGTTTACTAAGGAACATGGTTGTTAGTAAGTTTATCATACTAATAAATGAACAAATTTATGTTACAGCTATGAGAAAATTCATACTCTGTTCAATTAATAAAGTTTTATTGAAGAAAATTTGCTTTAGTTTTTTCCCTGTAAAACAAACAGAATTATTTTGGCTTTCTTCTACATAATTTGATTGTCACTTACTCAGTGTCACTGCCACTGTAGTAGCATATGTCATCTCTACATTATGCTTCTAGCATAGACTACAGAAAATGAAAACCCATAGCTAAAACTATGCCGGAAGATCATGATAATCAGAAAAAGGAAGGAACTGAAAATTTGCTGACTAATATGACACTAACCTTAAGTTCTTACAAGGGAAAAATGTATTAGGCGTTTTCTGATATATAGTTATGGTTACAAACTTAGTTGTAAAAAGCTACAGAATTATAAGTCTACTAAAATGTGACAAAAAGGAGTTTTGGTTTTAATAGTCTTCATAAAGGATTGAATTTTTCCTTTGCTTAAGCTCATGATCGAGATAACTCCTGTTTGTTATGAATCTGTTTAAAGGGGTTCTGAGAACTGAGTTTAGGCTAAATGCTTGTCGTGGGTAACCCAGAACGTTATTGTATCCCATTTGTTACTGTCTTTTTAGGACCCAGCATGGCAAGAACTAGAAGGGCAGTTGGGAGGTTCTCGTCCTTTTACAAGGTTGGTTCTCGTCCTTTTACAGGCACCTGAGCCAACCTGCTCTTTTGCCTGGCAGTGTTTGCTGAAGGTAGAGGCTCTGCTTCAGAGGGGGTTGTTTCGGGCAGTTGGCTTTTTTGCTTGTTTGGTTTTCTGTTTGTTTTTCTGGGCTTGCAATAGTAGCCACTCAGAAAAACTGCATTTCGCAATCAGAAACTGTTTCAGAGTGAAGTTTTCAAAGTGACCAGTTCCTGGGGCTGGGTCACTCCGCGTTGGTGCCGACAGACTGCTTCCCTCTGCCCCAACACACGCGTGGCGGGCAGACAGCAGCACCAACACCAGCAGAACCCAGTGGGCAGCAGGAGGAGCCAGCAGAGCTGACCCCACGCCGGCCAGCACTTCTCATCGGCCACTAGAGCTGCTGCATAAGCTCCTACCTTCCTGGGAGAGTTCTTTTTGCCACCATCTTGTCCCTGTTTCCCAGACTACACGATCACTGGTGGCGGGCTGTCAGAGACTGGAAAAAGTAATCTGTTTCAAGGCATCTTGGGAAGCTTGGAATGTGTGGTAGGAGGTGGATCCGACCTTGCGCTGGTGAGGTGGTGCCCTGCCCCCCACACCCCGCCTCCGCCCCACAGTGTCTGTCAATCAGAGCACAATGGAGACAGCCCCCGTGTTGCCTGACCCAGCCCCTGAGTGGCCAAGAGACCGTAAGTCCCACCTGGGAGGAGGGCCCAGGATGGGCCAAGGCTTTTAGAAGCCTGACCACGAGGCAAGCCCGCTGTCCTGTAACTCTGCCTTCATCTTGGGGTTTTATCTCGCTGTAGCCCAGGAGTTGGGAGCTATGTCTGTTTTCCTATATATTTCCTGTCTTTCTGTTTTTCTCCCCTTTTTTCTTCTAAATCTTTTCTCCCAGAACATAACAGCGAGTGGTTTTAAAGGTTTTCTGCGTTCAATCGGCTAAGTCTATGCTGTGATAAGTATTTTATGTTATACTAAATAATTTGCAAAAGTTCCTTGATTTTCCACAGTTTGCCAGTAAACTTTTATGTGTTTTTAACTTCTTGAGAATGTCTGGTTGGGGTTTTCCTCTTTGTGTCTACCCAGAGCCAAAGAACCTTAGTTAAACCCTGGAATTAAGTGACTGGGTTAAGTGACATGGGCGCCATCTTGGAAAGGGTCTGGCGCCGTTCTCCGTTTGTCTCCCTACACGTTGTCGGCAGTGGGGGGTCACCATCTTGGAAAACATTTGGAAACATTTTGGGTGTTTCTTTGTTCCTCTGGAGTTGGTGAGGTTTAGCAATTTTCTATCTAATGATTTTTAGTCACTGTCATTTTTTGCTGGTTGCTGTTTTGCTTGTTAGTAAATTGTTATTTTTCCCCTGTATCTACTCGTATTTGTTCCTTATTGGTGGAAAGAGATTGATTGAAATTGAGGGGAGCTAACTCATTTTAGAGAGTCCACTTCTTTAAATTGTCTTAAACCAAGACAATGCTAAAAAAATACTAATTTTCTTTGATATTCCCTAGGCTCTTTTTTAGTAACAAGATCGTTTTTCTCATGTGATGCTTTAAGAATGTATGATGCCACTTATCTTATGATCTGTCTCTTTTAAAGCCTTGCTCTTGCTCTCGTCTGTCTTGACTGCCCAGCATGCTACTTACAGTTGGAAGTACTCAAAACAGTTGTTTGCCATCATTCATTGGCACCCTGGTAGACAAGTAGTGTGTGCTAGTTAATATTTGTATAATTTTTTTAAATATTTAGGTGGAAGTAGAGAGGGATTTATGACAGGACAGATAATTAAAGAAAACACTGTCTTTCCGGGTATGTTAATTGTCTGTAAAGACAAGCAGCTTTGAGCTATTTGGATCACAGTGTTGGTAAAGCTGAACTCATCAGACCTTTCTTGGCACATATATTTCTTGTTTCTTACAAGTGTCTAAACTAGAGTCTTCTGAAAACAGTTCTTTTCTTCCCTTTCTTATATAAAAAGAAGTACTATGGTTGTATTTCTTGTAATTAATTTCTGTTAACATCAGAAATGCTTGTGGAAACCCAAATATCCTTGATTTCCATCCCAATTTATTGCTAGGAGTCTTGGACAGTCACACTTGCACAATGGTATCAGTGCTAAGTGCCAATGGAATCTTGCAACAGTTATAAAAAATACTTGGATTTTAGACAAGCACAAACAACTTCAGGGCTATTCTTCAGGTTTGCATGGCAGTAATTTCCAGACACTTAAAAAAGATGTAGTTAAAGAACTCAGGCTGAAATGAAGTTTCCACTGAGAGTTATATTTAAAATACTTCTATACCTTTTTTCTTATTACACAAGAGTTGTTACTGAAGAAAACAACAAAGCAAGATCCTGCAGGTTTTAGCAGCTCCTGCAAGTATAGCTGTATAGCTGTCTTTACTCCAGAATGGACAGACAAGAAAGGCATCCCTGAGGACAGCCTATGTCACAATCCTGTGATTGGTATATCAGTCATACCTTCTTGAAATTTCAAACAAAATTTTACATGCAATGGATTCATTTTCTCTCTTTTCTAGTTAGAATTTAAGGTAAGGGCTTTCAGAAGTAGTTGTGGTCTGAATAGCACCATTCTCCTTCTTGAAGCTTTCAAAGTCACCCTGTAAAAGATGAGGATATAAGAACTAGGAAAGTAGTTTGCTTCATCAATTTATTGTGGATTACATGTTGCTAATAATTTCTCACAAAATATTTTAGGCTAGCCTCTCATTCAGCTGAGGAAATCTAATATACCTCCTTCAAGATAGTGCCTAGATGGGAAAAAATCAGTAAAGAAGTCCATTATGCAGTTCATCAAATGGATCTTTATGAGGATATTTGAGATGTGATTTGTGACACTATTTAGGATACATTGCATACGACATTATTATAAAGTTCAGGTTTCTAATTTAATTATGGGCCAAATTATCTTCAGTTCTAACTTTAGTTGAAGTGACTAGGCCAAGCCTGACAGGTGATATAAATTGTAAAGGGTCTGAGTGTCATGGGCTGCAATAAAGGCTGTGTTACATAATTTTATACTTCGTCTGGGATTTTCAGAGCCAGCTAAAGAATTAAATGAGCTGTTCAAACCTTGTCTCTTCTACCATTATGCTATTAAGCATTCCTAGTAAAATTATTGCAAACATTTAATTTTGCCCAAAATAAAGTAAATATGTTTTCAGAGGATAAAAGCATGCTGAACTTTTTTTGTGAACATAAGCATCCATAGAAGTGTGATCAAGCTTAGTGATTTTTTCAGGGCATTCACTGCAAAGATTTTAAGCCTTCTGTCAGAATTCTGAGGTGTAATTATCTTCCATTATGTCCTGATAACTCTCCAAATTCCTCATAGCTTTCCTTTTTTAATATACTTCTGTATTTTTTTTATAATTCACTTTCCATATTTCCTTCTAAGATTCTGTCTTTCATTTTTCCTTGTGATAATTTATATTACTTTCTACTAGGGCATGATACAGTTTGCTTTCAGAAATCCCCTATTTTCTTTTGACAGATGTATCATTTTAAGAGAGAGAGGGAGGGAAAGAGAGAGATAAACACATATATGTATGTGCATATATAATGCTTTTTATGAGTTAGTTATGTATTGTGGAAGTCTCAAAATTGGCTATAATTTGTTTATATAGCTTTTATTTCTCTCTGACTGATTTTCTTATTCTAATCCATCTTTAAGTTTGTCAGTCTAGTTTTTCCTCTTGCAAGAGTAGTGGATATAATCACATTATGGTTACTGCAACTTAATATTCAGATACAGTAAGTACTGTACATGTAGATTAAGAAAAATACTTCCTCTTGTTTTAAAAAAATGATATCTATTATGTGGGGAAATTGCTGAAATACATTCTATATGAAACATAATCAGCAATTTTGTGGGTAACAGTTAGAAGTCACTCTGTTGCTATCCCAACTGCATGTTATTTTTTGATACTCTGTTCCTTGGCAAGTTTCAATGGACAACCTGATTTTTAATGGCTCTTTAACAGATATAGTCATAAATTTCTACAGAGTGCAATGCACTGCCTTTCTTATGTTAAATAGTAGCTTCATGTCGTGTCATAGGAAGATGAAGAATGTAATTGGAGGGTGTACTTTGCATCACAAGTACTCTTCCAGTGCAGCACAGCTAAGCTTAGGGTTTTTTTTCTAGGAAGTTTCTTAAGCGGCAGTTTTATGACAGTGTGAATCAGAACAAACTTCATAAGTTTCCGTCTTCCTTCACCTATGTTATAATAAATGAAAGCCGTTGGTTAAGGAAAATGAACGCTTTCACTTATTTTTACAAAGTATTTCTGCGGAAATGGAGAGATGATTATGTTGGATTGTGATACAGAGGTTATCCTATAGGACTTAGAGATGCAATTAGCTCTCAGGTATGTGTTTGAGGGAAGGGAGGTAAGTGAAAGAAATTGTATTGTAACAATTACAGGGTTGCCCCTCAGCTGGCCACAGGCAATAGGGTCTCAAGATGGTTTCTGTTCATTGTATGACAACGTAACCGGAATGGAGACTTATGAAACCAAGGTGTATTTGCAAAAAAAGTAGAGGCCAGTTGACATTGTTTCTGTTACCTTATAAATGGAAAATTTAGAGAGAGCAGAATCTCAGTCTCTGTTAAATTGCCAGGGCATGGTGAGCACCAGCTTTCCCTAAGGGATGTGGTGATGATGGAGATACCAATGGCCAGCAGGACAAGGGGCCTTGCTAGCCAGGGCTCATCCTGCTGACCCCAGCTGAGGCAAGAAAGACCAGCCCAGAGGTGGTAGCCAGATTTAACCAGTAGTCAAGACTGTCAGGTGACTTTGTGATGATGAGGCAGGTCTGAGGAAGTCAGGGTCAGGAACAGTTCCGGTGACTGTAACAAGGGTCTAGTGGTGATTGGGTGTATCCACAGTGATGAAACACGTGAAGCTTGGGAGTCACATACAGAGCGGGATCAACAGGGTTCATATCTGGCAGAGTGAAAGGCTGTCGTCTTTTCCGTAGTGTGATACACATAGGAATCCATCGTGTGTGTGCATCCCATGAATAACCTCATGAGGCTCGAGAGCTTTGTTTGTTACTTCTACAGCCACCATCAATCTGAGAGAAAAAAAATTCCATGGTTATGAGTGTGCCCATTATTCCTTATCCCCATCCATGTACAAAACTGTATTCATTTTCGTTCATGAGTTCATTTCCCCTTGTATTGAACATTCATGCTGGTACCAATGAAGAGGAAATCTCCTTGAAGAAGTTAGGATAGCCTTTGACAAGATTTAAAATCAAGCAGGAAGTCATCAAGAAGTCCATCACTATACCACACTAAGTGCTCATGAAATTGTTATTTACCATGTGTTTTGTGAGCTTCAAATCCGGACATCAGATAGATGCAGGTTTTCCATCTAGAAAAGCACCAACAAAGACCTCTTCGTCCCATTGAAAGAGAGGGAATATGAAGATCTGCACAGGCTTGCAGGGTGCTGGGAGATTATTAAAGGCAGCCAAGCTGTGATTCCAGACACAGCATTTGGGTGGATGAGACATACTTTCAAACAGCTTTCTTTATATGAACTACAACATGGAAAAAGGAAGAATGTTGCCCCAAATGTGGTTCAAGGTATACATGATTAAAAGCGGTACAGTGGTCAACTCTTTTTCATTCTTTTCAGGAAATGAGCACCAAGAAAGAGTATTTTGGGAAGAACAGCATGCACAGGAGCAAGAGCAGGGCAAAGAGCTCATCAGCAAAAGCAGCAGGCAGGCTTATGTATAGAATGTTGCTGAGAACTGAGCGCTGGAATGTACCGATCCCAAATAAACTGCATTGCTTAGGCATATAATGAGCTTGACTCACCCACCCTTCTCTTCCCCGAGAATGGTGTTACTCATTCTAAGACTCCTTGTCCCTGTAATGATCACTCAAGTTCTGCTTAGGTGATGTGACTTTCCTGTGGCTCTTCATGTCACAAGTCATTAGTGATACTGGGAACGAGTGACAATATAACTGAAATGAGAAAGTATTTCCAAGTACTATGGTTCTGTAAAATAAAATATGTGGGAGTTTTGTAGCATTTATGTGTAGGGGAGATCCATATTCTCTGGCTAAGGACAATCTAATCAGTAAAGAACTAAGCTGGGCTCTTTCTATGATTAAGGAGTTAGCATTTAACTGAAGTTCTGACTTTAATCTAGTGAAGAAAAACTAACATCTGCAAAAGGCAGTTCATCCACTCTTAAATTATGAATTAAAACAAACGGAAAGAAGAACCTCTGGAGATCCTTCTATGTCTTCACTGACTATAGAAGATGCTTTGATACCTGGTTTAGACCAGAAGAGTACATTTAAATGCTGATGGCAGGTGAGGTAAATCTCATTCTCTCAAGCTGTTCTGGGGATTTCAGCAATTTTCAGTCAATAAATTCACTCCCTTTCAATAGATTTTATTATACATATTCATATGAATTCAGAATCACAGATATATTTAAACAGCAATGTTAATGACTCCTTGGAATTAACAATAAAATTCTCTTGTTATCCTCCGGGAATAAAATTTTGAATAATCACACTTCCAAGGTAACCTGTACCTCTTTGAAAATAGTTTTTGATAGTCTGAGAACTGAAGACAGATTTTTTTTTTTTCCCTAAAAGGTTTAATGACTAGTACCCTTACTCCCTTTGCTGCAGGCTGTTATCATTATGGATAGTAAACTACTTCAGAAACTGTGGGAAGTGTTAAGTTGCAAATATACTCACCTGTTGTGCAGAATTACTTGGATGGTGATTAAAGGAATTAATGCTGCTACTAACCTAAGTGTTCTAACACATTTTCTTGGCAAAATCTATTCCATCTTTCTGTTTTGTCTTTTTTTTTTTTCTCTTTTCTGCTACAATATATTGGAGGTTTTTTCTCACTTGCAGAACTTTGCATTCAACCTTGGAAACTTTTGCAATATGAGGAAATCAGCTCTCTAATCAGTACATGACAGCAGTCCTATCATTAGTTAGCTTTCTAAACAGGTGCCTTTGTGTCTTCTCCCCGGATGGCATTCAGTCTATGAAGAAGTCATATGTAAGCATACACAAGCAACTTAATTACTATTTTTTAAATCTTTCTTTAGAATTCTCCTTTGCCAATCTGCCCACAGAAGTGAAGAATTAAATGCAGCCTCTCTCATTGTTGGGTGTTGCTCCTGATTTAGTCTGTATCTCCTGTCTGTCTTCCACAAAGAGACAGCAAGCTTTTGGGGCATTGCTTTTTTTTCATTCAAAACAAGTCTGACATTTTACAATAATAAACATCTTGATTAATACACAGAGCTTGATACTTGTGTTACGTGCGAAGACTAGAACATCTAAACTCTGTTTGATTTCTAGACTTTCTTTTGTACTTTCTGCCTGTGTTTACATGAGAAAATTTGCCAGAACAGATATATCAGAATAAACAATGCTTGCTTTCCCTACGTAACTTTCCACTCTTTGAATAGTACTAGAAGTAACTAAGTACCTGTTGTAATTTCTAAACATTCACCATATTTAGTAAATAATCCATACTTTTTAATTGACATTTTTCAATAGAGTTTTCAGACTTGTGCTATTTTCTAGCTTTGAACTGTACATGTGCACAATCTCATAATTGAATGTTTTATCCCCATGTCTATTGGTATGGCTTGTGAGAGGAAGGTGGGGATGGATATAATTACCCACTTATGTTTTAGGTGGAATAGAGGCAAATGACCTCTGTATCTAGAACCAAAGTTGCGTTGTATAACCATTTCTTTTATACTGGGAGTTTGTACAAGCTATATTAATTCAGATTCAATCTTACATAAATCATGGCTTTACAATCACTTAGGAGTTGTATCACATTAATCTACAGTGACAGTGTTCAACAGAGTCTAGAAAGTTGTTTGATTTCACACTCTGTAAATGACAGTTCTTGATTTTCTGTAGTATTTTGGATCACAGACGAAACCTCGTTTCAGTAACTGCATATTAGCTGGGCGGTTACAGCTGAAATGCAAAACTGTTGTGGTTGGGTGATATGATCAACATTCATCACAAGCTAATAATGGTGATTCTGAACATCTTAATTGGAGATCACACAACTCTGTGTAGTGTGAAATAAGATGTCTGGGCGATTGCAAAGATTTTGACTGGTCCTTGTGCTGATAGCCTGCAGAAGATTTTAATATTCTGAAGTCACGCCAGATGGGCAATCTGCTGCAGTATATACCTTGGATCAGTTTTAAGCTGCAAGGGTTCTGCATCTGATGTCATCTCAAGGGGAAAATAATAAACAGCTGCACTAATGACATTTTTTAATCTCTCTACTCTTGATTTACCTAGGCTTTGACTGATGCAATAGTCAGTTTAGGAGAACTGTGCAAAGACCTTCTACAATACCAAGGAAATGGACCAGAAATGGAACTGGAAAAAAAAATGAGTACCTATTATGTAACTGCTCTATGCATGCCTTCTAATCCTATGTGCAAAATTTAGCTTGTTGTTGCAAAATAAGTTTGGAATAGCATACAGATATGAGAAAAAATGGCAGAGAAAAGTGTAAAGGAGTACAGATAAAATTTTGATTAATTTTTATAGCTGAAAGAAATGTAGTCAGTTTTCTGGATCAGTGGAGTTATTTATCCTGGGAGTGAGTAGATAGCAATACCAGCTCTCCTCTGCACTAAGGTTTTGCTGGATACTTATAGAGTATTCCATGGAAACAACTTGAGTCAATTTGAGTTCTACAGCCCTTCACTGCAGTCCCCATAATTGGACTTTTGTCCATTTTGGTACAGGACAACTCATAGCTTTGGGTGTTTTGTAGTGTTGTGCATCTCTGTCAGTGTGGAATCTTAGTGCAGTTCATCATCTGGGTAATCTGATCAGTAGATTATGCAATTAATATGAAATAGGGGATATAGTCAAGTTTTTGAATATTTTTTAACATAAATTGTTTTGGACTATAGCAAACATGTCATGTTAAAAGAGGGAGAGAAATGTGAGGAATTTGGATCTGCTGTTATAATAACTGGGTTTAAATTAGACAGCCAAAGAAGTAACTACAATAAATGCAAATTCTATTATGCAGAAACATTTGGAACTTATCACTGAATAAATAAGATATCATCTAAGTGCTTTGCCCTGATGTGGCTGCTGAACACAAGTATTGTGAGTAAATGGTAGAGGAAATAATCTGAGTTGAAAAATAGGACATGTAAAAGGCCACTGGAATTTTCACCTGGGTTATGAAAGACAAGCAAAAAATTAAGGAACACTTACGTTTGCCATCTAAGCAATGAATGAGGAGGAAGACAATCATAATGTCCTTTACTTCTAACTATATCTGGTTCTGTCACTTGTTAAGCTTCATAGTTTTAATTAACTCAAGCTAATTGTTACATAACTTCATCATGTCAATACACTATGAAGCCAGACTGATGATGGGGCCTTCCACACAAATGTGAAATGCCTGAAGGATGAAAGTAAAAAAAAAAAGATAATATATGAGAATCTGTTAGTGATGCGGAAGCCAAATGTATAATGCCAGGAAAGAAGAGACATCTGATAAAAATCCTGATTGAAATTGGAAACTGCAATACACAGCTGAGGATTCAGAATTAATTCATAAAAGCATGACATAGCTAGCATTTCCAGAGAACTGAATTCAGGAGGACCAATTTATGCTTAAGAAGCCTACAATGCTCTGAAACTACAGACTTGAAGGACAAGAAAGATGCTAGGCATATGATAGAGACATGCATGAGTTGAAATTTTGATACAGACCTGCTCATGCTCTGGTAACCAGGACAGTGACTAACATACTGAGTAAGAAGCAGAACTGACCCCACTCTGCAGAAGTTACAAGTAATGACAGAAAAAGATTGTGCCAGTCCCATCGCTGGTTCCCATTAGTCCATCAGTACAGCAATATATAAAGTTCTCTAGAGTAATGGGACATTCAGTTTGTCCTTTTCACTTTTCTAGGGAGTTGTGCTATATCAAAACCTGACACTGGGACAAGCTGGGAATTGCTAGAAAGCCACTTGGTAGTTCCAAGATATTTAATATACGCTGGGTTAGGAGACTAAGCTCCTAACATTTTCAGAGTCAGGACAAGATGCTGAGAAAGCTTAACACCACTTGAAATTTTTAGGAAAAGTTCTTTCACCTTCCATCTCTGTCATTAAAAACCTTTTTGGCTTGACATCCCTTCTTGGAGAATTGGAGAAGACAAGATAAAAGGAAGTTACATGGGACTCTACTCCAGCACGTTATAGGATAACTTATACTTGACTTGCCATAAATGAGCTGAAAAGCCAGATAGGTGGAGTGATTTGTTTTGAAAGTGCAATTTGCTGAAAAATATGCTTCCTTTGTTTGAAAGGCCACAAATAAACTAATTACACTAATTCTGAAGAAGATTGCTTCCTAATGTTTAACTTGAAGACAACATATCCAAATTTGATTATGATAGACATAGCTGCCTTAAGCCTGAGGCCTGCTCAAGAACAAGTGCTGTCGTGCACTGCTCACCTCTGAAGTACTGATTAATGAACAAAACCCTTCCCAGAAACAAGGGTCTAAATGTCTCAATTCCCAAGAGAGTTTGCATTTTTTTCTCTTGAGATGCACAGTACAATACAGTGAATTAAAGTAATTTTCAGTTCTGTAGCTGAATGTCATTCCCTTTAAATGAGATACTGGCAGTTAGATGGCTTTGATTGCTGCCAGCTGTCAATACCCCTAAGGAAAGCCGAGATGCTTCTGTGGTGGAAGATGAACAAGAAGCCTGCTGATCAAACACATCGCAAGTTGTGTCAGAGGATTAGCGAGTTAAATAAAATAGATGTGTGTTTACACTCTTCCAGTCATAAACAAGCTGTCTGTGAGCTTTTTTTTTTTCTTCCTTACAGAGAACACTTCATACTCCAGTGTTAACTGTTAACACTCCATAGCCAGTGTTAACTGGTGTTTGTAGCTTCTGTTCTTGCTTTATGGAATACACGTCTCTAGATAGAGAGGAAAGGAGCTAAACCAGCCATTTTCCTGTTGTCCAAATGTCTGTCTATTTTGCTTGGATAACTACCATTTAAATAGATAACAAGAGTAAAAGTGTTTTGCTCATTACTGTTACTTGTTGTAGTAAATGGATATATGAGCTAAAATTTCAAAATTGAAATATGCAGTTAATTCATGAATCAAATGCCTGCTGTGCAGTACAAGTCAGGTATTAGTGTTGCACACAGTCTGTTACCTTCTCTTAGTTTCTGTATGCGTAATTTAGACATACACACCAGATTACGCCTGATTTTGTAAAATGTAGTCCATATGTTTTGTGAGTCCTCTTCTGTTTCTTCTTATTACACCTGCTTACTCTTAGTGTTCAGCACAAAATTAGCTGAAAGCAAGAAAAAAGGAAGTGAAGACTAGCAATGCAGTTTAAAAAGTCTAAGAACAATCTTAAAAAGTTTAAATCTGTCTTTACACCTATGCACTGTCAAGTGGCTGAGAATATAGAGTGGTTTTTTGGGTTGGTTTGTTCTCCTTTATAGCCTTCAATGTTAGCCGAGTGACATGTTTTAAAAGTCTGTGGAGCTGGTTAGTGGTGGGTGTAGGTGTATAATCTTAACAGAGATACTTCCTGGGAGGACATATCCAACCTTAATGATCTTAATAAAGAAACAAATAATATTTAATTATATTACATGGTAAGGAAATGTAAAGTTTTATTCCTCAAAGAGAAAAAAGTATATTTTTTTCTTGACAAAGGGCTAGATTTAATTGAAATTAGCATCAATCCATATGGGAATGTATCTGAATATTGCATGAACACCAAGGTGTCTAAAATCTGCAAAAATTCTTAATAAATCTAGTTGTGCCTTCTGGGACACCAACCACTGCAAAGATTTTTTTTTTTTTCTGAGTTTATTAAAAGCTTCTGAGACACTTTTAATGACAGGTAGTCATTAGGTAGCAGCCACAGTGGGGAGTCCTGTAGTGTTTTACATCTTATTTGTCAATTGTCTTCCTATTTGGAGAGGAATACTGGCTAAGTAAGGAGGCTAATCACCAAGGCCCCCTGTCCTTTCGTGAGGCAGTTCTTAAAACTCTTTCAGAAGGAAGAGAAATCCTAGACAGTTCACAAACTGAAAAGCAGAGACCAGACTGAACAGTCAACCAACAGCAATCATGTGAGAAGGGAGCTAGAGAGGGGTTAAAAGCCAGGTCTGTCAGGTGTGTATCTGAAGGGAGGGCGTCAAGAGGATGGAGCCAGGCTCTTCTCAGTGGTGCTAGGCAACAGGACAAGAGGCAATGAGCAGAAAGTTCCACCTGAATATGAGTTCAAACTTTTTTTAATGTGCAGGTGACTGAGCACTGGAAGAGCCCAGAGAGCCTGGGGAGTCTCTCTCATGGAGAAAGTCAAGAGTCATCTAGACACAATCCTGAGTAACAAGCTCTAGGGCACCCTGCCTGAACAGGAAGGTTGGACTAGATGACCTCCAGTGGGCGCCTTCCAACCCCAACCATTCTGTGATTCTGTGATTTTGTGTGATCTCATCTTCTTCAGAGGCAGGTGGTCTGTGTGCTTTTCTCAGTAATCCGAACTTAGGTTTAGCTGTGTGCATAGACCAAAGCTTCACAGACTAAGAATAGAAGTTCTTAGAAGTATTTTGTCTTCTTAGTTTTTCAAAATGTGAAGGCTATGAATACATTACTGGAATGGGATGTAGGACCCAATTCAGTTTTTGCTCAGATACAGATCCATGGTGACTCTAAAAAAGCAAGTGGAGGCTGTAAAAAGCGGTCACAAAGGCTGTGTTTACACCTCTCTAGTGTGGTTCATTTTAATACCATTCCTAGCTTTCTAGGTAACGAAACAACGTAAATGTGCTGTGTCTGTCCTCCCCAAATGCACGTTCATTTTCTGTAAGTACCAGCAGTAGGCGAAGGGTTGGTCTGTGTGTGCAGTCTAGGTGTGATAGTCAGTGAATGCCTGGACCAGGGAAGGCTTCTCGTTGTAGATGTAGCTGATGAAATGCCTATAAAAAGTAATGACACGTAACATAAATTGCCTTCTGAACATCATGAAGGTTGATTCCCTTTTACTTCTGCAATGTCCTGCTAATGTGGGCACCTGACTGAGGCTGGGTAAAAGGAATTCCCTCCTCCTCTTTTGTGCTTTGAACCTCTTCAGTGAGGTGCCTTTTTTAATCTTCCTTTTGCTTTGAAAGGAGCTTTTGTTTGGTATATTCATCAAGGTATTCTCTTCTTTTTTTTTTCAGGCCTTATTATTTAAATGTCTGACAACCTCAAAACTTGAGTGCACTGATCTTTAGAACAGCACAGTGAAGTAGGAGGGCTCACCACTGCCTTGGAGAAAAGGAACCGAGGACTAAAGTAGCTCAAATGACTTCTCAGCAGCCACACGCTGGATGTGTGGATAAGTAAAGACTCCAGTTCTAAGTGCCGTACCTGCCCCAAACCACATGTGCGTGCAGGGGGTGTGCATGTGTAGTCACCAGCAAACTCCAAGCTGAACCAGCTGGGGAGTAGGAAGCCCTGGGTCCAGGCTGGGTTATCAGGTGGGCAGAAGGTCTGTGCTGATATTTGGGCAAACCTGTGAGTGTGGGATGCCCGTGGGACAAGTGTGTGAGTTCTTCATATGTGCAGTGAGGATCCAGCGGGACCGGTCAGTCAGGGACCTGTGGGATGAGTAAGGGGGATGGGATGTGGGAAGGGGTGCCAGGCAGGCAGAAGGGCCGTGCAAGTGCTCAGGGGATCCATAAATGTGTGTGTGCTTGTGCACAGCTAAGGAAGTGTGGGTTTGATGAGTGGATAGTGAGGGGGATTGAGAACTGGCTGAATGATAGGTCTTAGACAGCTGTGATTCAGTGGCACAGAGCCTGGTTGAAGGCCTGTAGCTTAGCGATGCACCTCAGTGGTCAGTACTGGGTCCAGGCTTGTTCAACTTACTCATCAAAGACTTGGATGAAGGGCAAGAGCACACCCTCAGCAAGTTTGCAGATGATACAGAACTGGGAGGAGTGACTGACACACCAGAAGGCTGTTCTGCCTTTTAGTGGGACCTGAACAGGCTGGAGAGTTGGGCAGAGAACTCAGTGAAGTCCAACCCAAGCAGGGTCCTGCACCTGGAGAGGAATTACCCCATGCCCCAGTGCCAGCTGGGGGCTGATCTGCTGGAAGGCAGCTCTGTGGATAAGGAACTGGGGGTCCAGGCAGACAACAAGCTGTCCATGAGCCAGCAGTGTGTCCTTGTGGTCAAGAAGGCTGATCATATCCTGGGCTGCTTTGCCAGCAGATCAAGGGAGGTGATCCTGCCTCTTTACTCAGCTCTGGTGAGGCCACATGTGGAGTGCTGTGTCCAGTTCTGGGCTCCTTAGTACAAGAAAGACTGGAGAGGGTCCAGGGTTAGCATGGTTAAGGGCCTGAAGCATCTGTCTTACGAGGAAAGGCTGAGGGAGCTGGTGCTGTTTAGCCTGGAGGAGAGATGACTGAGGGCAGATCTTATCAATGTATATAAATATTTTAAGGAAGGGTGTAAGGAGAACAGAGCCAAGCTCTTTTGAGTGGTTCCCAGCAACAGTGGTTCCCAGCAACAGAACAAGGAGCAACAGAAAGAAACTGCAACACAGGAAGTTCCATTTGAATATGAGGAAAAACTTCTTTACTGTGAGGGTGACAGAGCACTGGAACATGGTGCCCAGGAGAGGTTGTGGTGTTCTCCTTCCCCAGATATAGTCAAAAACTGCCTGGACATGATCCTGTGCAACCTGCTGTAGGGTGAACCTGCTTTATTGGGGGCTTGGATTAGATGATCTCCAGATGTCCTTTCCAACCCCAACCATTATATGATTCCAAGAACCTGTTCTGTGTCCTGCACTAGTAACATTCTCCCTCTGCCTGACCAAGAGGAGGAGGAGAGGATGTGTCCCTGTGTGCCTGTGTCTGGTGTGAGTCCTGAATGTGGGAGCTGCTGGGGGCAGTACCTTGTCTGTGGCTCTCTGTGTGACCGGCTGTGTTGGTGTCCTCTGTGAATGTGTGTGTCCTCGTGAGTGTGTGTTTGTGTGTCTCTGGGATATGTACTCAGCTTTGCTGCTGGTGGAACCTGCAAAGGAAAGCATCAGCCGTGCCCTCAGCCTGGACAGAGACCCTGGGTCCCCTGGGCTGGGCTCCAGTGGCCAGGCAGGAGGAATCCCCAGGCCTGGAGCTGCTGGAGCTGGTGAACACTTGTAACAGCTAAACATTATTGCCTATGTAACACTGCTTTAGCTGGATACTCCTCAAAACTAACTTTTTTTTTTTCTCACACTGTCCTTTAAAGTTACAAAGGTGTTATACTTATGGAGACAGACCACCAAGATTAAGAGGAGTATTTTCAGTGACTAGTCTTTTTAGGTTCCTCCACTTAAAGGAAAAAAAGTTCATCATAAATTAATTTCAGTGGGTTTGAATCTTGTCATAATGTTGTAGTTAATAAAGCTGGAAACCCTCTGGGGCACATAAGGGCCTTAGTGCCCTGTAAATAAGGAATTAAAAAAAAGAGGGATGAAAAATTATTTGACATTTTAAAAAATTTGGCTTCTGATGTGGTTAATATCACATAGCAGATGTAACATGCCACAGAGGTCGCAGCTTACTGCCTGAGGTGAGCTAACTGAGCAGAAACCACAAGGAGAGGTTATACCCACAGAAACAGTTTATTACAAGAGAGCTGAAGGGCATTGGCTGTGAATAAGCTAGAGAAATTTATGCTGTAGTTTAACCATCACTTTAAACTCCTGAAACTGACAAAAGAGGCATTCGGCTTTCCCTAGGTTACTTTTCCTGCTGCTGTGCCCACACAAACAGCTGTGCTCGCACAAACAACTGTGCTGGACAAAGAGAGGTGATGGCAGAGGAGCATGCAAAATAAATATTCCATTTTTAACTTGGACAAATTTTTCTGCCTAGTTTACTGCCTGCAAAATACAAACTTTTATGTTGGCACAAGTGAGGAGTTAATATAAGGATGGAAATGAATGGCTGAGCAAGGGAACCATAATGGATCTCTTTATTTAGCTGGCCTATGCTACATAAAAATGACTGCAGAATTATGACATTGTAATTGCTTTGTGGATCAGTAGGAAATTGGGTTTCCTGATAGTTCATAGCATAAGTCAGGAAAAATCCCCTAAGGTTATCTAGTCCCAACTCCTGATAATAGCAGAGTACTTCAATGGTCACTGAAGTGGCTCACGGCCTTCCCCAGCTGGATTTTGAATGTTTGCATGGTGGAAATGACAAAATCCCTTCAGACAGGCTGTTTTCAATTCTTAACCTACCTTTGGAAATAATTTTTTCTTTATGTCCTGTTGGAGTTTATTTTGACAACATATCTCATCTGGGGGAGCCCTGACCCGATTGCTGTATTTCAAATGCAGCCTCCATAGTGCTGAATAAAGAGAAATAATCGACTTTGTTGACCTGCTGGCTAAGCTTTTGCTAGTACAGCTCAGTATGTGGTTAACCTTTGTCACAACAGGGTACATGGCTGTCTCACTCGAGAACTTACGGGCCACCAAGATAGCTTCCCTGCTGGTCCTTCTCTGCAGAGCTGTTTTCCAGCCCTGTCTGTCCTGTTGCATGGAGTTTTTTCTCTTACTGTGCAGATCCCTAGCATATGATTACATTGGATGAAAATAGCAAAGTGATTCAGAAAACTTTGAAACATGCCCACGTTGAATTTCCTATTTCCTAGAGTGGTGTCCTAATCTTTTGGGGTCCTTAAAAATCTGCAGTTTGTTGTCTTTCCATACCTTCCTCTCAGTCTACTAAGGTTAACCTTGCCACACTTGCTTTCTCACATCCATGATCCTCCTCTTTGGAAGTTAAGAGTAAACCTAGTAACAGCAAAACTTTTAAAAATTGAGAAGGTAGATGAGAAAGGAAAAGGACAAGAAGGCACAAACATGGGATGCTTAGCTTTGCAGTTATTAGGACTCTGGCACACATAGTAGATTGCATAAACAATCAAAACAGAGACTATGAAACTAGCATATGTTACTAACATTAGAATAGTGCTGCCATGTCAGATAAAGCTCTTTTAAAAGTATACTTTCTTCCCTTTGTAATGATTTTGCTTTTGAAATTACTCTGTATGAAACTGTGTTTAATCATTACAAGTGTGACTATCCCTGCACTGTTCAAATGCCTTCTCCTACTACATTTTATTTCTTATCAGGAACAGCACTCCAAACACTTGTCTCAGTGTTCATATCAAAGAAGACAAAATCCAGGCCTCTGAAGGACTGAATTGCTTTATGCATTTTTGTTCATCACAGAGAACAATCCCCATACTTTCAAGTGCACTAGGTGTACTTATAGTGCCTTGCCAATTGCAAGGAAATTTTTTCTGCTTTTAACATTCTGCTTTGCTCATTCTCTCCTCCATTGTCATAACTGAATTCATAAAACAGTTCTTTATTTTTTTTTTGTTTTATAAATGGAACATTCTTCAGGAAGAGACCAAGAATGCGTGCACAGAAGTCATTGAAGAGTCACCTGTATTGAAAAAAGACCTCTGACTTTCAATAATGAAAAATAATAAATTTTGACATTATATGAAAAAAGTAAATTTATTGTTTGCTCACCTTAAAAATACCATATCACCAAGTAAAGTAATTTATGAGTAACTTGTTTCATATTCTTTTATTTTTATAATAATTTAAAGACACACCTAATTAATGTATCGTTTTAAGGATGAAGAAAATGCGATGATAAAGTTCAAGAGTGAAGGTTAGATTCGGTAGGTGCTCTTTATCCTACAATACAGTAGCTCTGAGGAAAAAATCTATTGTGTTCCTTTTTTCAAGTTCTTGCAGCAGGTTCTGAGTGTATTTTGCTATTATATCAATCTCAAACACACTAAGAGACTACTTTGTCATTATATTCACCCCTAACAGCAGCAGATTATTAGACCTGGATTTAACAGGGTGAGATTGACCTGCAACAGTCTGAGAAATGGTAACAGTTAGAAAAGTTTGTGTGTCTGGGGTTCTTCGTCTGTGAAGACCTCCCACCCATTTTGTTCCCAGGTTTTCTTTCCAACTATATAGAATAATATGTGAAAAATAAGAAATGCAAAATTTTTCAGAATAAGTATAACCTGTTTCATGAATAATTCATTTCTGTCTTGTATGACTTCATTATGTCATGTATAACTAGTACTTTGTACTGTCAGGCTGAAAAGCTACAAAAATTGTTTAACCGTGCAGCATAAATTCATAACTTGTAATTTGAAAAGTGACATGATATTGCACAAGTCCTTGCATTCTCAAACGTGTTTTCCCAGATAACTTATTTAAGATTTAAAAAATACAAGACTTGAAGATATTTTTTTTTTCAGTCATAGAGGTCTGCTTTTATAAAAACAAATCATATGTTTCATAATATTCACTGGCCTAACAGCTCTCATAAAGGAATGACTTTCAGCTGTTGGTCTTAATTCTGCAAGATAGCTAAAGCCATAGCTAAGTATTTTATCAGTTATGTCAGATACTTGATACATAGTAATATACCCATCTTCTAAGTGAGGAAACTCTGGCACTACTCTCAAAAATATTGTTCCCTAATTGCCTAAAGGAGTCAGTAACACAGCTGTGAGTTTGCTGTGGTTTGAAGGCCAAGGAGTGACATGGCCTATCTGGTACCTGCACATTTGGTTAGTTGGGTGGTTGTTCCAGTGGGAAGAAGATAAAAGTTTTGTTCAAGACTGTATTTGCAAGCTGCAATTGTTTGTTTGTATTAGTGTTCTGTCATGCACTTTCATAGGTGCTCACCAGAGAATGTGTTTCTGGAGAAAATGTTCCTAGAAGGATGGTAAATAAGCATATGGATCAGTTTGTCTTAGGATGTCCTGCAGAAAAAGGAAAGCAAGCAAGCCAGCCTTCCTCTTCTTACATCTCTCAAGCTGTGCAGATGAGTTACAAGGTCCTACCTTCAATACCCATGTAATGGCCAGTGACCTATGTAATCACAGAATTGTTTATACTGGAAAAGATCCTTAAGATCGAGTCCCACCCAAGTCCACCACTAAACCATCCCTAAGCAGCTACATGTCTTTTAAAGACCTCCAGGGATGGGAACTCAACCACTTCCTTGGCCTTTATACTCCCAGCAGCCTCCAGGGATATAATGACAAAGGGCTTTCTTTCTCACCCAAATAACAGGAAAAAATATGCCAAGATAAAGAAGGATAAGGGTGTCTGCACTTAGACACCAGAATTAGGTGCCTGAAATTTCCCTTTAGAAGTTTTTTGAAGGCCACACTTCTCTCCATTGAATAGAGAACCTGAGCACTTACTTTAATTTTGCTTCATTTTAACTTTTATGTTTGTGACAGGTACAGAGTAAATCTCATACCTCTTTATTTTTTTTTCACAGTGTGAAATACAGTTTTCTGAGGTTACTATTCATGGTTACTAACAGTTGCTCCTCTGCACTGTTTAGAAACGCCTGCATTCAGGGTCAACAGTTTCATTACCCAGTCATAAATTCAGTTAAGATCTGTATGTACAGGTCCTCACTGACTTGCCAGTGTGTCCAATAAGAAACAGAATCAGGATTAATTGTTAAGTCTTACCACTCTAGTGTCCTTCAATCTCAGTGCTCCAAGCAAACTTAAAAAAACTTTCTGTTTTTGTTTTGATTGCCTCATTTTTTCCATCACAATCTGGAGGCGAGGAGAATCATAGGCATTGATATGAATTTCTTTTTCTGGTAAATAGGATTTGTTTTGCATTTTAAACTGTTGAACAAGCTCTTTTTCTTTCAAACACATATTTTTCCCTTTAAGCATACCATTATGTATATATCTCATGAATGCAGAGAAAAGATCACTATGCAGAAATAGGACATGAATGACATTTTGCTATCCTGTACCATCATGGTTTTAAAAGTAATATGTTTGTTCAGATTTTTCTCTTCACAAACTGTGATCCAAGATCAAGGCGACCTCATGACAACCAACAATTACAGGCAGAACATCTCAGAAACAGTCTTTAAAGGATGAAGCCTCAGGCAAGTTCTGTTTCCTGTAATGTCAGAAGAAAGTTAATACAAAGTGAGTCTTCAGATGAACAGAAACTAATTTGATACTTGGCAGTAGCTAAGGAAGAGCTTAGTTCTTCTTTAACTTTTTGTTTTGCTTTTCCTCTTCCCACAGAGAGATTTTGTAGTTTTTCATACTCCTTCATCAAACCTTTAAAGCAGAAGAGTCTAGATAAGACAAGTGATTCATTGAGCCAGACTTCCCAGGTGAAAAGAGTATGTTAAAATTACATATGAAGAATGCAGATAGGAATTTTATATTCACCTATTCCCTACAACAGCCTGGCATGTGAGATTATGCGGGGATGCAAATTTGCTCTCTAAATTCCATTTTCACAGTCTTTGAACCAGCAGTAATACTGGGAATGCAACTACTGCTCTTCTCCATTCAGTATGCAGGTCACTATAAAATTGCTGGTTCAGAACCTCCTCATCTGACCTGCCATCACCTCTTCATGTCAAAAAAAGTTGCTAAAGGCATCAGTTCTAAACCCAAAGAGGGCAAATAAATGACTGCCGTCATCCCTTTGTGGAAGGGTTAGTACAACGCTTCCTTAGAACACCTGACCTTGCAATGTCATTGCATCAAATTAATTCTGGCCTATAGGTAACTTATTTGCGTAGAAGTTGGCAGAAATTGGATGATTTATCAATCTCGTCCTTCATTTGCAATTGTAAATAGAGTATTGAGTAGGCAAGTTCTATTTTCACCATACAAATTGACTGTCTGATACAGAATTATTCAAATACTAATCCTAATTTGCACCCAGTGCAATACTATTCAAGTCAAAGGGTACAGCTGGTTTTTTGACCTCACACAGCAATTGACCCATTTATTTTTCATTGTGTTCTGTTTGATTCTTTATTTATTAGAAAGTAAAGACTGCAGATAGCCTGCACTTGTAATCCCAAAGACGAAGAAGAAAATTTGAAGTCCTTTTCTGAGGCAGTGTTATACGATTGAGTTCTGTGATCTTGATTGCTGAGGTATGTTTGTCACCCATTAATTGATCTTACTGCTAGTCCAAGTTCTAAAGTAATGTAAATTTCACATGGTCAACACAGATCTTAGAGCCTTCTTCGTCCTGCTGTGTTGCTGGAAGGATCTCTGGCATTAAAGATGTAGTTGCATAAAAAGAAAGGGTTTGGAATTTACTGCATTTTTTTTTTCTCAGTAAACATATTTAACTTTTTACTGCATCTTCTTTTCTATCACCTTGTTTATTCTCCCTCAGAGATTTCTTCTAATCTGTAATGATACCTAGATTCATTATTTACTTGAAAAGTTTTCAAAAAAGCACCTTGTGTTTTCTGTCATTATCTTAGCCCTCCTAGAAGCGATTCTTCTAGGTAACACTTGCAAATTCAGCTCACTAACATTCCTTAATTCCTCCAAAGACTTATTTCTTTTACTGTGAAGTCTACACATTTGTGAAAACTGTTGGACAGCTTGTATTTTAGAACCTTGCTGGTTTGGTTGATGAACATTGTTACGATAGTTTGAAAGTTATCATGCAAAAAACTGTCCATATCATAGTATCATAAAATGGTTTGGGTTGGAAGGGACCTTAAAGATCATCTGGTTTCAACCTCCCAGCTATGGTCAGGGATACCAGCCACTGGACCAGGTTGTTCATAGTCCCATCATCCTAGCTTTGAAACACTTCCATGGATGGGGTATCTACAGCTTCTCTGGGCAGCCTGTTCCTATGCCTCACCACCATCACAGTAAAGAATTTCCTTCTAACACTTAACTTAAATCTCTCCTCTTTTAGTTTAAAACCATTCCCCCTTGTCCCGTCGCTGTCTGCCTGTGTGAAAAGTTGCTCTCCACCTTTTTTATAAGCCCCTTTAAGTGCTGAAAAGCTGCAGTGAGGTCTTTCCAGAGTCTTCTCCCACTGAACAACCTCAACTGAACTCACTCAGCCTGTCTTCACAGGAAAGGTCTTTCATGCCCCCTCCTCTGGTTCTGCTCCAACAGGTCCATGTCTTTCCTCTGCCCCAGACTTGGACATGGTTCTCCAGGTGAGGCTTCATGAGGATCTAGCAGAGGGGCAGAATCACCTCCTTCAACCTGCTGGCCACACTTCTTTTGATGAGGCCCAAGGTGTGGTTGGCTTTCTGGGCTGCAAATGCACATTGCTGACTCCTGCCCAGCTTTTTATCCACCAGAAACCCATGTCTCTTAAAGCTTTACATGACATTCTCCTCTGGATTTTTTTTGGTTTAATATTTTTCAATAGCCTTTCCCAGTGTGATAATCTGTGGCTCTGTAATAATAATGGATTGGGAAAACACAATGCCATGTGGCTGGTTTTTATAATGTGAACAACATAACTAGCTAATCTTGTTCTATTTACGTGATTTTTACATGCAAGAATAAGTAACAAAAATAGTTGGTGGATTTTATGTATTCAAAGTCCACAGATTAATCCTTACCCCAGCAGTTAAATACAAGTCAATAAAATGAGGGAAGACAGAAGTAAAATGACAAAGGTGAAGTCTGACACTTGCATTCCATATTTTCTTCTTCCTCACCTTATCTGGTCCCTCTTACAGCTTGTCCCCTAAAACAGGGTCCCAGTCCCCCACCTTTTTTCCCTCTGTCTCCATTATAGATTTTGATTTGAACTGTAATATACATGGACTCACTGTCATAAAGCAAATAAATGAAATGCTATAGAGCACTTGCCTACCACTTCACAGCTTTTTTTGTTCGTGAATTTGTATCTTAAATTTATTGTTTTAATATCTCAAAGTCCAACAGCTTATTAACTACTCTGACACTCGGAATACACTTTTTTTGATCATGTGTCACTCATTCTAATGACTTTGTTTTTTGAAGGACCACTAAATCTCATAAGCAGAGGTTTAATTTCCTCCTTTGAAAGAAAAGGAAAAAAAATTACTAAAGTACTTGATGTTGGCTCTAAAGCAATGAAGTATTCATCTCTATTTCTGTCTGTCGAGATGCTTTTCAGGATAATAATTGGGAATTGATCATTGTAAAAATCTATATTACAGCAACAAAAATGACATATGCATTGCACTGATAGGATTTTAATATTGAAATCAATTTTTCATCGTAAGATTGCATGGGGATGCATGAACTTTTCACACTTAAAATGTATTTTGAGAGTTTCAAGAATACTTAGTATTTCTAATTATTTCATGTAAATTTCAATTCCCCCACTTGAATTGTTTAGTTAATAAGTACTGGAATTTTAAAATTACATTCTCTCACATTTTCTTCATTATTATGATGAGAATTTTATCTTCTTTGGGCATTTATATTTCTGTAGGTAATAAGCATAGTCAGTTGTTGCAAATCTCCTGATTCTGAGCTGGTTTCTGTAGTTTTTCATAATGTAAAATTAATTACAAAAGTTCAGTATTAGAACAGTTGGTAAGAATCAGGTGTGGAGAGAGGGGCAGAATGAAGAAATTCAAAATGTGGAGAATTAATTGAAGAAAGAAGAACCTGAAGAAGGACCTGAGCCACAGAGATTGAAAAGCTATTTCCTGTAGTCTCAGGTATAAAAGTGTTTCATGTTCAGCAGGAGAACATGGCAAGGTGGGCTTTGTGGTAGGGTGGTCTCCATCAGATGGAGCTCTTACCTTTGGTCTACTAGGGTTCATTTCCACCAAAGTTTACAACAACTGGGAAAAACTTTCTAAGACTTGATTTTCTCCCGCAGTAAGTGTGGTAGCAAACAGGCTAGCACCAGCCCTGGCAAAGCATGACACTTGAAGAGAGCGTACACTTACAGAGAAGTGTGGGTCTACACCACAGCTCTCAGTGAAGGCAGAGCCATCCTCACCAGCTGAAAAGCATCAGAGGGGGTGCTGCTCTCCACAGGATAGAACTCGTCTGGTCCATACATGGTTCCAGGTTGACTCTTGCCACATGTGGACCTGTGGAATCAGCCTGGAGCATCTGCTGCTCTTCAGTTTGTGTGAACCAAAGCTGTGTTTCTACCTCAGTTTAGCTAGAAGTGTTGAAACAAGAAAATAAATCTAACCCTCCTAAAAGTTTTGATGCTCAAGAAAAAGAGGTAGAGACAGGGTGACCCTCCAAGAAGGGTATTTTGAGGAGCAGGCTCTGAATCTGTGTGGGACAGGCTTTGCATTTTCAATCTCTCTTCTGTTGTTCTTATGTCTGTGCTATTAGACACCATGGATCATACAGGGAATGGGAGCTGGGAGACTGATTCTCTCCTTTACGCTTGAGTAGAGATGCGTGTCATGTACACTGGTGTCATTCTGTACTGGGTGTCCATGGTGGGCTGCTGGCAGCAGGGGCTGCGGGGCGACCACTGCAAGGAGTGTCCGAGGCTGCTCCATGCTGGACACAGCCGGTTCTGGGCCCTGCAGCCAAGGGAGTGGCATCTCAGGGAAAAGATATATTAAAACGGGTCAAATGCTGCACATGCAGTGAGGATTGAGGGGAAAACATGAGAGAAATAGCCCTGAAGACACCAAAATGAGAGAAGGAGGGGGGAAAGAGGTGCCCCAGAGCAGGAGCAGAGGTCCTCCTGCAGCCCCTGGAGGAGACCATGGTGGGGCATGAGAAAAGTGTGAGGAGGAAGGAGTGACACAGTGGAGCTCTTATGGACTGGCTCCAACCCCCACTCCCCATCCTCTGCATTAGGCAAGGAGGAGGAGGAGGGAGAGAAGCTGGGAATGAAGAAGTGATGTGGAGCCTGGGAAAAAGGCAGGTTCGGGACAGGGGCAGGTGTTTTTAGTTTTGTCTTTGTTTCTTTCCATTCTATTCAATTGTTAAAATATTGAATTAATTTTCCACAAGTCAAATCTGTTTTGCCTGTGACAGTAACTGGGGGGCAATTTTCCTGTCCTCATCTCAACCCATGAGCTTTCTCATCATATTTTCTCTCCTGTCCAGCTGAGCAGGAGGCTGAGTGAGCAGTTGGGTGGGAGTTTGGCTGTTAACCACTGCTGACCCACCACACCTACAAGACAGAATTAGACATGGTTTCTTGCTCTGTCACTGACTGACTATCCGTAACTTCTTCCTCTGTCTGAAAGAGATGCAAAGATACTTCCCTCGCAGTAGCACCACAGGCATTAAGTATCTATAGTCCGTAAAGTGGCACCTCCTTGTTATTCTTCATAATTATGCAGTGAGTAAATAGTATGTAGTGAGTGTAATAGATAGTGAGTTGAAGATACTTTGTTAATCAACAATATCACAAATACAGACTTAAGGAAGAAAATATTTCAGGTAAAAATGTGCCAGAATATGCCCCTTAGTTAATGTCTTTTATCTGACTTGACAAAATGCTTAGCCACTTAGGAGAAGTACAATTATTTTATTAAGAATTAATACAAGCTATTGATACTAATTAATGATGCCATTGTAATGCAGATGAACCCTCTTCCTTTTTAATGTTCAACTTAGCCATTGATTCCCAAGGCATTTTAAGACACTCACAAGATTAACTGTTTTTATGTGCAATTGCTATTTGTTCTGACTAGCAATGGCCTATTGACTTTCTGAGACAATGACATAAGATCAATGAGCATTTCAAGAAGATGAGTAAAGTAAGCCCACAAACACTGATGTCTTGAGTGACATAAATATTGTCACCTTTGCTACTTTGCTTTATGCAGCCAGAATGAGACAAAAGCTGTTGCTGGTCAGTGTTGTCTTTTAAGCCTCTGTGAAACAAAACAGGCAGAGCTCAGTGTACTTCAGAGACACTGAGTGATTAGTATCAGGTCAATCTGTTCTACTGACACTGCCTGAAAAGAGACCGAGCATAGATTATCAGCAGAGGCAGAAGCTGCTCTAGTCCCTTATATTCAGGTGATTGGAAAAAGCACACACAGATGAGGGCTGCTATGCCAGGGCAACATATTTCCTGTTCCACTATGTATTTCTGAACTTACCGTGTATGGTGCATCCTGTTCTGATGTGGGTCTTGGCACTGGCACATGTGCTGAAGTTCTGTGACAAAGAATATAGAATGTATTCCTTTATTCAGGATTCTTTTTCTTTCCACCATCCTTTGAACCCTGTCCTTTTAAGAAGCAGAATTGTCTACTCCTTCAGTGTGAATAGTGCCTATTAGCTGTGACTGTAGTGAAGGTTTCTGACACTGACTACAGGAAAGTGGTATTGCTGCCAGAATGTAGCCTACAATTTTGTGAGTCCTCACAGGAAGAAGCTTTCCAATATTTCTATCTTTACACAAGATCAGTTACATTTGAAAAGTTTCAAATCATGTTTCCTTATAATAGTGCAAATTAGTCAGCTGCTTCAGTACATAGGTGTGGTTTGGGGGATATAATATGGAGAGTTACTGAAGCCAAGGGAATTGTGGACATCAAATATGGAAACTGATGTGAGCTTATTGACGTGAAATTTTGGTAAGTTTTAGGACGTAGCAGCATAGGAACTATGCTTCTTTTCCTGGTTCTTTTTTTTTAAATAGTACATTTGAGGAGGACATGCTGTTGGGGAGCCTGTAAAAGTAGCACAGTGAAGGCACACAAAAGACAAATGACAAAGATGGGGAATAGGACAGTGCTCGGAAGGCAGTGGTTGAAGTTAGGAACATAGTGCAAAAAGAAAATGCCAAAGCAGTCCAAGTTTCATTATTGTCACAGTTTCACTCTTAAGTCTGAAAGGATTCCTAACACCCATGTGTTTCTTCTGTATCACCTGCTGGCTTGCACAGCTTATCCCTCCCTACTGTTGTTCAATTCCCCTGCCCACAGCCCCACAGAATTCCTTGCTCTGCCACCTGCAGGTCCCTGGGAAAATTCCTCTTTCCTGTCTCAAGCTGTGACTCATTTTCTAGGATGCGCCTTTCAGTATCAGTTAGGTAGTATGAGAGGTGCTGGAACCTGTTCTGGGTGAAAAAACAGGGAAACAGGGAGCCTGTAGAGCTCCCATATCTAGTACAAAGGAACTGCTTATTTAAAGCAGTGAGGCGGTGTTAGCAAGTCACTTGCCCTCATCTGGTTTTGAGCTACTTTAGGACTCTCCGTTGGCTGCTGCACTGTCTAATCTGGGCATGCCCTGTCTAATCCCTCATCTGAGCACAGGGAGAGTCTCAGTGTGCTGTACACACACTGTGCAATAGCCACGATTGCACAGTTCTGGTGCTATCAAGTGGTTCTTCCTTATGTTAGCTGAGTGAAGCGAGGCAGTAACAAACTGTTTGAATTTGTACAGTTCTCTCATAGATGTAAAAATGTATTTGATGTGTCTGTTAACTACAGGGTTCAAATATATATGATATTTAGCATGTGGACAAAAAAAAGCAAAGACAAAAAGGAAATAAGTTTTGTCTGAAGCAGTCATCCCTTTAAACACCTGTAATTATGTATCTAACAAATATTTCAAACAATAATAGGCTGAGTTTTGAGAGTTCTATAAAGGTTATTTGTAAAGAAAAATATTTATAAACATTGTGGTTTTAAAAGTGTGAATTTATTTAAATGAAAGATATGCACTTACAGTCTCAATGCCCTTAAAGTTTGCTGTAAGAATAAATATCCAGTTGCAATGTGTCAAGCACATAAATGAGAAGGATGGTCATGCATGTGAAAAAACCTGCATTGTTCTGCTGTTTCTGAAGTAAATGACAAAAATCACAGAGTAATTTGCATAACTTGGAGATTAGAAATGTATCTCTTTATTCTTATTAATATATTTGCCCTTCTTAATTATAAAGATTTGAATCTTATTTTAAAATAATTTCCTACAAAATATTCTTGGGGATAGAAGCTGCATGTTAATTCTGAATGGATTATTTGCCTAACCTTACGAAAGAGATAAATTGCTTCTATTTGATAATAGTCAATTTTTAAAAAAAAGTATTTAGGATATCTGGTAAAAATACTGATGCCTATATAGCAAAGGGGACTCACATCTAGTTTAGCTGGTTTTACCTGTCATGCGTAGACCTTTACACACAAGAGTTACATTCCTGTTGATGTCAGTTACATTTTACTGTAAAAAATATAGATAATATAGAATTTCAGATAAACTTTTTCCATATTTTTGTAAAACTCTTAATTTAGTTCAATGTCAGTTTTCTTTTGAGTCTGTAACACAAGGATCTTGACTAATTCACAGAGTCACAGAACAGTTTGGGTAGGAAGGGACCTCTGGAGATCATCCTGTTCAATCACCAGCTCAGGGCAGGGGCAGCTATAGCAAGTTACCCAGGTCTGTGTCGAGGCACAGTGTAAATATCTGCTCAGATGGAGACCTCATAACTTCTCTTGGCCACCTATGTCAGTGTTTGATCACCCTCACAGTAGAAAAAAAGTGTTGTCTTGTGTTCCAATGTGATTTCATATGTTTCATCTTGTGCCATTGCCTCTTCTTAGTCACTATGGAGAAGAACCTGTCTCTCTCACCTTTATTTCCATCCATCAGGTATTTAAATACTTTGGTAACACCTTTCTGATCCTTCTCTTCTCTGGGCTGAACAGTCCTGTCTCCCCCAAGATATCCCCTATGAAAGATGCTTCAGTCCCTTAAACTTACTTGTTTTCTTTCACTGGACTCACTCCAGCAAATCCCCATCTTGCACTGGGGATCTCAGTAGAGACCGGCAGATTCACCTGATGAATTACAACAGGTTGAAAATAATTGGGGACAGCATCTCTGATTTGGGAAGAAATCTGAATGCTGTTTTCAGAGAAAAAAGTGAATGCTTTGAATGAGTGGAAGCAGGACACATCCAAACACCAGTGGAGCAAAACAGAATGAACATGCCTATACAATGAAGGAAATGAATGGCAAACGAAGCTTCTAGAGAGGCCTCTGTGCTCCCAGGAAGCCCTGGCTTCCACACAAAGAAATCCATTTTATTTGTCTAGATGGTCAACAAAAACAAGACTAGGTGTGTCGCAGCAAGTATCAACAGGTAAGCATTGACACAGTGTAGAATACAGTCTGTTTTTTAAATAGCACCATTTCTGCTCTGTTCCCTGCACAGGGTTCTGTGAACATTGCACTCAACTATTTTTTTTTTCTATGAACTGTGATGACATTAAAATAAATCCCAGATTTTCTTTACAATTTTGAGCTCAATACTTCCCATCAGGGTAGTATGTTTATTCATGATGATGTCTTGAATCTCAGCAAAGCAGGAAACGGGGGTTGAAGATGTTTAATTCTTCTCCTGGCAAGGTACAGTTGGTTGCACATATAGACTGCTGTAGTAGATGAAAAGTAGTTGTAAGAAACCTTACAAAATATGAAATACAGGCTAGAAATAAAAATGAGTAACTACTAAATTTATCATTCTTAGGGGAAAAAAAATCAAGTACACAACATTTGCAAGCAGCAATTTTATTCAGAATCTCCAAGGTACAGTAGTACTATTGAAAATGTCTCACTTAGGCAAGCTTCACTGCTTTTAAAAGGCAGAAAAAGTCAGTGAACATCTGGCTGAGATCTATTATCAACATAATCCTTACACTGCTTTTGTCCCCTCATTCAGTTATCCGGAGGCTCCATCTTCTTAGCAGTATCTCTTTATCTTTGGTCTCTATAGGCTTTTCCATCTTCGGGTGACAAAAACGACCAAGCTTCAAATGCCAGTATTCAATAGTAAGAACTAAGTGTGGATGCCATGTATATATCCTTGAATTTCAATGTGGCTGACAGTTAGAAACTGGAGTATCAGAAATAAAGATGGGAACTGGGATATTAGCAGTAATATAATTTAATTGATTTTATGATCTTAATTTACCCAGGATTTACAGAAGCAGCTATATGCCAATGATTAAATGGATCTCTTTGCGGTTTTGTAAAAGTATTTACTTTGTATTTACAGATAGTTTTTACTTAGTATGGGGTTTTGTATCTGATAAGTCTTCATATTTTTCTTTAAAACAATCCTTCCTTCACTAAAGAATGTAATCATGATCTAGTGGTGTCTGCATGATCAAATTTTAATCTAGTTAGTTTTGTTTATTCAGCTATTACAGCCTATCAAAATGAGATCTTGAGTAGAGCAATTATTCTGAAGGAAGAGTGTCTAGCTTTTAAAAACTGATATTGCATATACTCTACTTGTTATTTGGAATTTTTATTAGCTTGGGCATCTGCCTGGACTTGAAAAGCACAATCACGAATCAAATGACACAATAAATAATATTGCTATTTGATGGAGATGAAAAAAACAGATTAGCCATCATGAATTCCTAAAGAACAATAACAATTTGTAGTCTTTTTCCCTGTGGGGTGTGTGCGTGTGTAAATAGCTCCTTCTCCTGCAGTTATTTGCACTCACAGTTTGAAATTATTTGGGATTACTGGGAAGCATGGATTCAGAATGAGCCAATACGGTGGTGTTTGTGTTAGCTGTGCCTCATGCTGCCAGACCCTTGCTAGCCGTGCTGGCCTGGTGCTGCCAAGGCTACCTGAGAGCACCCTGTACTTGCCAATTTTCCAAGAGACTAACCATGCAGATTATTGTGTTTAGAACAGAACATTTAAAAATATTCACCTTTCACACAATTCACCTAATTGTTCTAAATTTTCGTATGTGTAGGAGCATAAAACAGTCAAACTATTTCTACAAGCAGGGAAATAAAAAAAAAAGGATTTTATGTGTTTAGGAGGTTGTTGGTTACAGTGATGGCAGATACCACAGAATTACACAGATGCATAAGGTGAAATAAAATGCATGTAAAAAATGAACAATGGACAATGGTATGGATTTTGGATCTTTCACTTCCAGACTTTGACTTTCGCAGTTTTTCTTCTGTAAAGTCATTGGATAAATTTACCCTGAATTTGCATTCCTAATGATGACGAGATTTTTTTTGTTGACTGCTCACGCTTTTCTGAGGTAAGAAATTTTTTTTCTATTCTTTAAGGAATGCAAATACTGGTGAATATTATCTGTGAAGTCTTAACATTTTTTATGTTACTGGCAAAATCCTGTAGGGATTAAGATAAGAAAACTTTTATTTGAACTCTTTTTCTCTGCTGGATTTTGTCACTCATCTCTCCCTACTGCATCACTATTTTGTGTGATGTATAACAGCGTTGCTTTCCCTGACAAAGCTAAAGAAATCAAAACTGAGAAAAACAGCAAGTATGTCACATCCTTGAGGCAGAGCTGAAGGGAAACCTTTCAGAAACAAGTTGGTTGCATTTAATTATTCTTGGTCCTTCAAGATAAAATCCATCATATTTTTATGTTCTGAGGTTATGAACGTCTATTTGTTGAGTGCACATGAAAAGGAAACTCTTGGATTTAGCATGAAAGCATAGAGATTTAAGAATGTCATGATCAGTGTGCTGAGATTGATGGAAGTCCAGAAAAAACATCAGCTGTACGATTGATGCAGCCCATACAGTGACTGGTGAGACAAATTGTTCTGCTGGCCAAAGAGAAGTTTGGGTCAGAAAGGTCTGCCTCTGACATATTTTCTTATGATATTTCATTTTCAGCTTTGCCAGCCGCTTGACAAGTTAAACTCCCTTTGTACTGTTATAAAATAGTGAGTTCAAAATGAAGATCTAGAACCATAGGCAAATCTGGGCCATTGTTTAAAGTATTACAAACTTGCAGTATCATAGACTATTGTAACATATTGAGGTCAAATAATTTTCATGAGGACAAATGATCATTCCTGTTGCACATACCTTGCACACTGGCCATGGGTTGGTGCCACAATTTCATGTTCTGGATGACATCTATAAAATATTTTGTACTGTTATGTATTGTTTGGGTGAATTCCAGTTGGGAAAGATTGAAGTCAGGTAAAAGCAGTTACAATATAATTATAAATAGAATTTGTACTTTGTGGTAAGTACTTTTAGTGTGCTTCCTGGTTGTCATGTTTCCTGTTTTTGTTTATCAGAGACAAACTTTGGGGGAAAAGAGACCTCTTCTCCCGCATCACAGGATGACTACACCAGTCCTCCTGTCTCTTCGTATTTGTGGGTGAAAACTGTTTTACCTTCTGAGCTGTGTTTTGTTACCTTTCCTTTGCCACATGGGAAATAGGGACCAAGCAGAGAAAAGGTTGCAGCTAATTGGTCCTGATCCAAAGGAGATCTCCTACACTGACTGTACTCAAGAAAGGCAAGTTGGTTCCTGCAGATTCTCAGTCTCTTAGGGTTTGCTTGATTATCATGATATCTGACATGAGACTTTCACATCAAGTTTAGATTTCCTTTCTCACATTCAGGGGCCTTCATATCTTTCTTTGCATAGACTCAGTGGCTTTTATGCTACTTTTTAACCCTCTGGCTTTGCAGTAGCCATTTTCCTACTTTCCTCTCAGCCTAACTGCATGCCAAATCCCACATCATTCACAGCATACAGAATAACTCTTAAAAATGGGTCAGAAGGCTCTGATGACCTTCTCTTCCCCCAGTTCAGTTCTTTCATGAGTCATACCGAAAATCAGCAGATATCTGATGCCTAGACACAACAGCATTTAGAGGAATATCAAATTCATTAATGTACATTAGGAAAAGCAACAGAAAACGTTTTTTCATCATTTACTTCTGTCTGCTAAGTTTTGGTTCTTGGTTGTTGCTGCAGGGTTGTCCTGTCCTGTCTGTTTGAAATGGCAGAGCTGCCCAGAGCGCTTCCCTGTGTGCCTGTCTCCATGCCGGCACAGCAGTGAGAGATGTGGCAGCTCATCTCTCGGGGAGAAGGTCTCTGACTCTTAGCACCTTGCAATTTAAAACCATTTTAGAATTACCTGAATTTAGAATTGAACTGAAAAGTGGAGCACCTTCCTTTCCTCTATGAATTTCTGTATGAAATTTGCCTTGTCAGACAGTACACGTATTGAACTCAGGTGCTTCCTGCTCTTTATGCTGGGTTGGTCCAACAAGGTCCAGCAATGAGGAATTGTGGATGGATGATTTCTTTTTCTGTTTTTGCTGTTTCTGTAATAGAGTTTAGGTAATAGGTTGTGCAGAGACAAGGTTTATGAAGGTAAGGCAGGGAAATGTGACATTGCTATGGCCCTGTAGTGTTGTTTGAGACCTGTAGGATACTGCTCTAATGCCAGTTGCTATTACTGACACCAATTGCGACTGAGGATCTCCTGTAAGTTCTGTATTCATCTGCTAACCTTTGGCTGATGTCTTTGAGACCTTAGGGCATCCATCTAAAATGAAACTGAGCAGCTTTGTGTGGGCACCAAATTAACCTTTGTTATCTGAAGTGAGACCTTGTGTATCTAGTGCGTAGGTGGTCACCTCTATTTAGGTATCTATGGTCTGGACCTGAATCCTGCCCCGTATGTCTTGTACCTAACTTACACATCAATTTAGTGACTGCTTTGAGAAGTTATACTGTCTGAATCTGTGTCCCACATCCAGAAGACTTAATATAAGACAGTGAAGCCACGGGAGAGAGAGAAGCAGGAGCAAGAACAGTTGAGAGATCTTACCATGGACTTTCCCCTTCCAGCTGGCTTCTCTCCATGCTGCTGTGTGAAACCTGAGTCCCAGGGCTATACTGGCCTACATGGAGGTGGGCAGTGGTGTAAACAAGTGACAGTATATGTGTCTTGGAGCTGCAAAAAACCCTAAACCATTGGAAAGTATGGGAATGCTTGTGCCTTCCTCCAGTTCAACTATCTTTGCCTCTCGATAGGACTTCAAAAGGATATTTGGCTAATTCTTCCCACTCTCCCCTGGGGCAAACAAATGTGCCGTTGCATCTGCTTAAATAAACACACTTTCACTAAGACAACCAAATAGCAATTGAGAAGCTTTTTGGGTTATTTGGTTGATTTTTTCTTAACAGCATATAATAGAAATGCAAGCCCATAAAGTATATTTAATTGCCAATTTGAACTGTACAACGTAGGTCTGCTAGTCCTACCATGACTTTCTTCAGGCTGACATTTCCAGGTGATTGCCTGCTACCCGCACTGCTGCCACCAAACCACTGGCTGTATTTCAGTATTTAGTGTTTTCTTTATATATAACACTGTACCTTTATGAATACAACACCACAGTTTTTTCCATGGTGCTTATAGGCTGCTGAAAACACAGATTATTCTTCAGCGTGAGCTCTGATCATTCTTCTAGACAGTACGTTTTCAGATGCCATCTTTAATTTGTGATATTAATACTGAACTTGATCACTGTTCAGTGGTTTTACTGAAGTATTTACATATAGATTGGTGAAGTATTTTTTCTAGAGTATTGAAAGCTCTCCAGGCCAAATTGGAATCATAAACTTAACCACAGTATCTGTATGACATGAATATGATTTTTGCTTATGAAATTGCCTTGGAGGTTTACTTTCAAAGCAAATTGAGTGCATTTCCTTGGCTTCATACATTTAGGTCTGAACTACGTGGGGAATGACTCGGCAAGTGAGTGTTTTGAATGAGCAGTGGTGAGTGTATTCTGAGAATTGTTTTTTTCCACATCAGCACCCTTTTAAGGAAGATGAACTATATCAGTGAGTTTTACCAAAAAATTATATTTTAAAATGATGAACTAATTAGTTAAGACCTACATTGCTTTATTATGGAAAAAGAAGCCTTTCCCAGAGTGATAGCTTAGTTACATAAAGTACCCTTTCATTTTATATTAAAATGGAAAGATAGATTTGTTATACAAAACTTGAACCAGTACTATTAATTATCTGATTTCAAGATCACCTCTGGCTGTTAAAAAGATTTATATTAATCTGTACTTGATAGATTCAGAAGGATTAAAGGAGTGAAGAAGAGCGAATAAAAAGAGAACATCTTCCCGTCTTCATTGTTAGATGACCTTGTGCCATGGTACACTTAAATTGCTTACTTCCTATAACTCTATAAAGTTCTGTGTTTTCATTTCTGGATTAGATTGAAGTGTCAACTGTTTTTGATGAATTACACTAGTAATATATGTCCATGCTCTTCTTTGCTCTTTTTTATTTATGTATGTCCAGTATAATTTAGTTCACCTAAAAAAGCTTTTAGGAAAGATTTTTTTTTAATTACATTTTTAGCAAAGTATTTTTTTTCAAATGCCTTTATTGTTGTTCTGAAAACATAAAGTGTATATTCAGCTGTTTAAAAAAACCCTCATATGAAACATTTATGTCAAATGTCCTGGTTTTCCATGTTCTGAAATTCAAAATATTTTGTGGAAAAAAAAGAGAGTTGTGCCAAAGAAAAAAAAAAGGACAAGTTATTGCAGTTAGTAATTTAAACCTTTACCCTTTAACTTGATCTGTGTGAAACACTACTGAAATAAGGTCTCCCTCCTACAGCAAAGGGTTAGCCTTACCTTCAGAACTGGGGTCTTATTTATTTATTGCTGAAAGGTGCAGAGGGGAGCAGAGAGCTTTAAGTGCTTTACTTCCGTTATTGAAGATTCTCACTGATGCAGAACTTGAAAGCAAATAAAATCAAGACACATTTATATACAGTATGTGTGCACTGGTTTCTAGACTCACATCAGAAGGGACAGAGGTATCTCTAGTCAAGTGTATTTTGTGCTGATTAAGTGAGATTAATAGAGTTAAGTTATACTATTAAATGTGTATGTTCTTCATGTGAAAGTTGTATAAAGAGCAACAGCTTCTCTATACATTAGATAGCCCTGATGTGTTCAACTGCAGTGAACATTTTATGTGTAAGCAAAAGAACAAAGTAATTTAGTATAACCATCAGTACAGGACAAGTTTGTATTTCTTCTTAACACGGGGATTTTAAATGAAGAGAGTTGTGTTGTTTTCAGGTTTTGGTTTTTCATAAAGAAAACTCCAATCTGAGATAAATTCTTATTTTTCTGAAAGAACAGGGTGAACTCAGAGATGTCTGAGCACAGGAAACCTGTTTTTGACACTTTGATATTGTGAAAAATACCAAACAAATCTAATAAAAACCTCCAAGTATTTTATATGTTTTACATATTTCCTCATTTTAGGAGCTGTCATGAGGGAATTAAGTGCACTATACCATACAGGGGAAGTGGCACCTTATGATATCTGATGTACGTTTCTCATCATTTTCCCCAGTAGCTCACAGAAGTGTGAGCACATACTACAGTGAGAATAAAAACAACCATAAAGGGTTAAGTATCAGAAGAAGTTTTATATCAGTGCTTACTGAATCTCATGAATATCAAGAGCTTTTTGTATCTTTGTCAAACCAGTCCACGCTTTCTCTTGTGGCTTTAAGCGGCTTCTCTGACTATTGTATTTCTGTATCCCACTGTGTGCTGTACCATCTCAAACAGAACTGGAGCTGCAGCTGTAGTTCCACTACAAATGGTGATAAGGACGTACCTGCCCTCCTATCTGTTGTTTCCAAATACACCATTTGATTGACTGGACCAGTTCCTCAAACTGTATAGCATTCCTCCAATGGCCACCTGCCATTTAACATTGTTGTTAGTGGCTTTGGCTGCATTGTATTTTTCTTTCCAAAACAATACAGAATCTTGAATGAAAAAAAAGTGATAAAATTTTCTCACAAAATGAGACATCTGAACAGAAGTGATTAAAGTAACAACACTGTCCTATGCAAGGTATTACTGTGGTTCAAATACAGGAGTAAATTAGGAGATGTAGTCTTCTGCTTTTAGCAAAAGATTTTCTATTGTGGACTTCACTGATTAATATTAGAGGTAGTGTGCTTTTGCTGGCTATTTGTCTATTGTTTTGTTTCTTCTTCCAATTGTTTTTAAATTACAAACATAGCTTTCTGACAGAAATATGTTGCCATGGAGAAAACACATAGGAAGGGTTGGCTCTAGGAACACCACTTTGGGGAGCTCAAAAGCCAGTTGCTCCATTCCTAGGAAATGTGTTAATAAAGTCCTGTAAGACTCTGTCAAGTAGATGTGAAAGATGGTAGTTGCCAATGCAGTAAGCTGTAATGCTGCCAAGATAGTATGAGTCCTCTGACCTGAACCACCCTACCTTGCCTTCTTTCGGTAGTATGAGCTTAGATTGTTAGCTGGGGGATGGAGAAGGGAAGAGGCCAAGGACCGTCTTGGGGAAGAAGATTTGCATAGATTTCCTCAGCTGTTAGTGGAAAGACAGAAAGAGAAGTGTCCTTAGAAGGATGTTCTTCACAAGGGCCCATGTCAACAGTCTGACATAATAGAAAGGAACACTCTCTGGCATGGTAGCTTAACTGTAGGTAGTTATCATTTTTCAGGATGCTTCTTGGGATGTTTTTGGCCCAGGCAAACTGTCTATCCAAAAATTACACCCAAAATTACACTCAAGGTATGTTTCCCATCTTACTGCTCGAACTGGCCTGAAAGTACAAATGAGTCCTTCTAGAACTGTAAATATCTCTTCAAACCCAGTGCCTCTTATAATTTCTAATTTCCAGCTTGTGAAATATGGAGGTGGAATGGCAGTGAAAGAAGCAACAAATGCCTGGGCATCTTGCAGTGTCTGTTAAGGATGATATGTTATCACAATACCTTTCACTCACCTGGGATGAACTGGAAAAAGTGGCTCTGAGATGGGTATAGCAGGATTGTCTTTCTTCCAGAGTGTATTAAATGGAGAAAACTTTGTCTAAGAACAAGTGTTTCCAATTGTTTTATTGTTTTAAACCTTTCAGGAATGGCAAACTCAGCCATGACGAATGCAGCTTGAACCAGTGCATGGTATCATGCTGCTTTGGTTTCACCCTGAAAACCCTCTGCTTTCTTTGCAGAGTTTTTGTTACATCTGCTAGGGATATACTCTGATATTAGCCTATTTCTAATTTAATTTCATCATCTGCTTGCACTTTTTGTATCTTTGTGCTCATTTATCCTAAATTAATTGTATAAATTTTCTGTTCTCCCTCTGCACCTGAAATTTTACACTGCTTATGTATCCTTTTTATTTATCTCTCAATATCTTTTTCAATCCTGTTTTTATTTGCTATGGTCGTTTTCTCATCCTAGTGTACATATTGTTGGATAATATGTATCACCCTTGGATATGCTGTAATTGCTTTCTGAACAGTTTCCATTTCCTCCGTGTCCTTCCCTCCTCCCACACCTCCCATTAGACGCTTAACCCACTGGATTGCCTCCAGCACTTCCCCATTCTTCTACATTCAAAGTCCTTGGGGGTTTTTTATTCCTCTTGTAGGTTCAGTCTGCAGTAATGAATCCAACTGGATTATGGTCATTAGTGAGTCCTCCACCTCTGTCTCCTAACAGCTGCACTGCTGAAAGTCAGAACTTTCGTCTTTTTTTGCCACCTTTTAATACATTGAGGATATAGTACATGACTGTTGCTTGATTTATTTCTCTCATTGTGTCCCTGTTCCTGTGTGTCTGGGTAGCTGAAATCTCCTCTTATTAGTTTTGACATTTTTCTATATCTCATAATCTTCTTGTTCTTTCTGATCCTATTTTTTTCTGGTTTATATCCAGTCTGTACTGCCACCTTGCTCCCCCTATTGCCTTGAATTTTGGGCTATGATGATCCTTTCAAACAACTGCAAAAACTTTTGGCTTCTTCAAAGTTTTTGCCTGTTGAAAAGAAAGAGTTTTGAACCAAGCCATTACTACCTGAGCGGTGCCTGCCTTAGCAGAGCGCATTCCCCTGCCCACAGCTCCCTCCCACAGCGGTGCTCTGGCCCCACATGAAGCAATTAAGCACATGCTCAAGTTCAATCACGTGAGGAGCACCATTAATTCACCAGGACTACTTACATGCTTAAAGCTGGCACAGGACTAAACACTTTGCTAAATCAGTGTTGGAGCTGTGATTTTAATGCTGCTTGGATAATGAAGGCTGCACGTCCCGAGACATGAGAGGTGTACAGTAACTCATTCTGGTAGACATGTGGGTGTGGAGGCAGAGAATTCAATCCCACATCTAGGCCTTAATAGCGAGCGTGTCTGTGTGCATTTGCGTACACACAGGATTGCAGGGAGCACAGCATTGTTCTTGAGAATATCAAGCACATTGTAAAAGCAAATGTAAAGAATCTAGGCCTTATTCATTGCCTGTAGATGCAGTAAAAAATTCCCATTGACTTTAGTAGACACAGTTTAGGGACTAAGACAAACACTGCAACAGCATTTATCAAACAGCTCCATACCATGGACATATCCCTTACTGCAGTCTGACCCTACCATGTCTCACACTGTATGTACAAACTTTACAGAGAGTGGTAGGTTGACTTAGTGTCCTTCTTCTGGGTTATGTTAATGCCTGAAAAAATATTTAATGAAGCATTTATAAGTCATCTAATTTTCCTAACCTTTATCCTATCTTCTGCTCAGAGTCTTTACACTGATAATCCTACTGAACATTTAGATAATTACGTACCAACCCTTTCCATCATAGATGACTTAGCAAATAGTGGGTTTTCCTATTGTATTTTAGTTGTAGGGTGAACAGTGTCAAAATTAATACCCATACAAGACAAGGATATTTATTCTAATCCATGTCTTGTAGTTTTCAATAATGTTTTAAAGAAAATTAAATCACCTCTGAAAACTGAATTCTCAGGGTGAAATTGCATATTGTCATAGCCATGATGTGTCACATTCATTTTGTTACAAATGAATATATCAGCTTAGATTTATTTTAGCATGGCTTATGCTTTCCAAATTCAAGTTTTAAAGGTTCACTCTGAATAGTCTTTCAGCAAAATGCATCTGGAGAGACAGTTGGATCTCATTTATAAGCCTCTCTCCCTTTCTGCCTTATGCCATAATAAATGTTCTCAACTATAAGATTTTAGATGAGATCAATTGTACTTCCCGCTTATCCCCTTTTCTACTGGCAAGTTTAAAAAAAAGATGATTTCTTTTTCATAGCATTTAAAAAGGGAGGACTCACTTGATTCATTTTTTAAAGTAGATAATTTAATAGTCCTGAATTACTGCTTGAATTCCATCTGTAGGTTGGCATTTATTACAACAAGCAAAAATAAGATGACTGCTCACATCACAGCTTCTTTCTTTCACTGCCAAGAACTATTTGCCATATCAAACAAACTTGTTTCTAAGCTTTTCTTTTTCAGTATGTTGTAGTTTTTAGTAGTTATGTTTTACAGGTGACTGCAAAAACTGAAGTCCTAAAATAAATGAAGAGCTCTAGATTCAAAGTATTCATTTTTTAATAATTCTGGCTTGGGGAAAACTTTTAAATCTTTATCTTTGGATTAAATTGCTAAAATATATGCTATTCTTCTTAAAGTGAAGTAATTTACATCTCATGGCATAGTAAGAAAATCCAGATGCAGACGTATAAAGAACATCCAAAAATATATTCCCCAGTGACAGAAACAGTCTGTGCTAAGTATGTGATGCCATCACTGACTGATTATACTTTTTTAATTAATAGTTACTCAAGAGATGCATAACTTAAACAACACATTCTCTAAAAGAAAACTGGAGGGGGAAAAATCCCTATTATATGACCAGAGGGTTTATTTTCCCAGGCCATCAGCAGAGCTTGAATGCTCTTTAGGCCTCCTAGCGAATATCCAAACTCCTGTTTGCGCATTCATTCCAGGAGGACTCTGCCCTAGCAAGTGAGGCTCCTGAAAGAAAGTGATTCTGTCAAGCTCTGACAAAATGTTAGCTAAGAGTTAGTGTGCAGTGCCACTTTATGATGAATTGGGAGGTGACAGTTGGCAGCTTTCTAAGGGAAAGTCTGAGGTTTAGCTACACAATGAGCTTTCTGAGATATACAGACATACAGCATAGCAATGGGAAGAGGGGACAATCAAGTTTCTTCATTCCTAGGTCAAAGCACTTTCCCTCTGCTCATATAAATAAGGAATCTCTCTCTTTCAGATGAGTACCATAATGGAAAAACACCTCACAGTGTTTTTCCCTAATCACATAAATCAGTATAATATATATCTCTCTTGGCTGAAGTGTCAACTTTCTGCAAAATCAAATCTATTTCATGTTTCTGATCATAATACAAAATTAATTGAATTTCATGTCAGTGAGACTGCAGGTGTGGAATGACTCCCATCTAATAGAAGCACAGTCACAGTTTTTAAGGCAGATTTATCAGAAATCAATGTCATAGAGGTAATGGTTGTGTAATAACATCCAGCAGGTGGCCTAGATTAGGAGCTGGGAAGGCATGGGGGAAACTACTAAACTGCCATCCTCTTCAATAAGAAGAAAAGGTGGAAAGGAAACAGGGAAGAGGAATCTTGCAGCAAGTGTCTTTCTGTTGAAAAAATGCTGCCAGCATTTCTATTAAATTTGCTACCAGCAGTTGCAGTAAATGCAAGTGCTAGAGAGACCATGAGGAGTGGGGGAAAACTGTCTGTTAAAGAAATACCTTACATTTAAGTGATGTTAAATAGAATTTAGTATAAGAAGGTATAGAAGCAGTTTCTGCTGAGCAGATCATGAAAATACTCCTTGATAAAATCTTACAACACATTTCCCTAATTTCCCGTCATGCAAGGCTATATGACTTGGCATCTCTTGATAAAGAGATGAATGAGTGTGAGTGTTGAGTGTTCACAAGGTCATTAGTCATTTTCAAAGATTGATTCAAATATGTTTTATTTGTTAAGAGAAGGCAGAAACACTCCTCTTCTGCCTGGGGTTTGCATGCAACTGATACGCTTAATGCTCAGGAGGTTAAGTGGCTGAGTGTCCAGCTGGTGGTTACTCCGACAGGGAGAGCGGGGCACAGCAGCTGGCTCTGTGCAGAGGCTCTCGCTTCAGACAGAGCATTGCATGATCACAACTGCACTGCTTCCAGGGTCAGCACTAGTAAGTCAAAAGCAGTTTTAGCTACTTCTCCATGGCTGATTGATCAATTCATGACTCCTACAAGCCTGAGCCTGCTCCTTAGAGTGAACCGAGAGTCCTGGGGTGCCTGTTTCAGAGGCAATTAACTGTCCCTCAGCAGATCAGCCAGGCTCATTTGCTCTGGCTCAGTCCCAGCACCCCGCTGAGCACCACAGAGCCAACCTCACGGCTTTGCATCATTCCTCCCAGGGGCAGTGAATTCCAGGAGGCTTATTAACTCCCTCAGCAGCACTTTGGGAGCAGACAGAGCCAGCTCAGATCTGCGGCCGTGTGCCAGAAACCATTGATCAGAGGGTGCTACAGGGCACAGCAAGGAGTCTGAGTCTCTTCTGTTCTCAGCTCCATCTCATGCTGAATGCTGGCTGACTTCAGTGGTGCTTCTTCAGTATCCCAGCACTGTATTTCCTACTAATCATATTTTGGGGGATCGACACTAGTTTGTCTTGATTTACCCCAGATAATAGAGAATTCAGCTGTAATATTTTTGGAGTTTACCTCATTGGCAGATTGAAGAGAGAAATTTTCCAAGGGTGGTTGCTGGGTGGCTTAGTGACCCTACAGTGATCTCAACCCTAAAGCCTATATCAAGTGGGAAATATGACTGGATTATATTAACTGCACATAGGCCATACAGCCCAGTATTAAAGTTGTGCTATTTAATCCGATATTTAAGAAGCCTGCTGCTATTATCAAGGACTGCATGTGAGAATCACCTCCAGGGGTGATCAAAGGCACACCTAAGGTGGACACACAGCAGATAAAAGAAGTATCCCACCCTCCTCTTGGATACTGCACACTCTGCAAGAGGAGGCAAGAACTGTCTGAGCTGGGTGTGACAGATGACAAATCTGCTTTCCATTAGGTGGATGCAGGTGTCAAAAAATTAGGCAAGATACTGTATCAGCTATTCTGTGCAGCCCCTGCATCCATCAAAGATCTGTAGGCCAAGAAGTGAAAGTATATCCTTCTATTTCTTTTTTTTCCTGCCTTGTGTTAAGGGAATACTTCTTTCGTGTCCTGGCAGTTCATGAAAGCACAAAGAATGAATTTACGTGCTTGTGAAAAAAACACTTCTGATAATACTTTCTGAAAACTTAAAATGATCTCCCAAATTGGTCTTTTATATGAGTAAGTGCTGTCAAAGTTACAGAAGTGCTTTCTGAAGCAACTGTTGTTGTGTAGAAACCTGTCATAGTAAAACCTCTTTTATTTCTGTTGCTTAGTTTTTATGTTGTTATGTTCAATAGGAAAGGTAATAAGAAAAGCAAAAGAATAGCTACTAGAACAATTATGACATTTAAGGAAAAGAGAAAACAGCAGTGAAAATGTATCTAAGGAAGCTTATTCGGTCTTTGTACTTGCTTGAGAATATCCAGTCTATGCATAACTCCATGAAAGCAGTCACGACAGTTGAATTGCTGTCAGAAAATCCCTATTACTATGGAAAAAAATGGGAACAAAATAGTTGTATTAAACTGAGACACAAACCAAATTTCTTTCCCAATACAGAACTAGAAAAAAAAAATCACTTTTTTCTTGTCTCAGCCTCACAACTGGGTTTGACTCATAGTTGGAATAACTTGATAATCTAAATCAAATAACCATCAACTTGCTGATTTATTTGCAACAGTATTTTTAATTTGTTTGTTGCATTATCACGGTTTTAGTTTAATAAGTAATGGTCTTTACATCTTAATGTGTTTGTTAAATCTTTATATTGCAATCTAAATTTCTTCTAATATGCAATACGGAAAACTGTAAAGAGTAATTTGTTCTTTCAAACTCTGTTTCAGCATGTCAAGACTGAAATATATCAGCTATAGTATTTGTGTACCCATTATTTCTCATCCTTATAATGAAAATGTTCAAAAAGAAAGGAACTGAGAGAAAGGAATTCTCAGTCTGGGGAGAAGAAAAAAAGTTTTCGGTGAAAAATAAAGTATCAGCAGACAAAGAGTTAACTCAGATGGCTTTGAGGAAAATCCCCTCTCACAGAAAACAGACAATATATTGGAGTTGCTGAGATGACAGTATTTGATTTGACAGGGTACACAGAATCAGAATCACAAAATCATAGAAGAGTTTGTGTTGGAAGAGACCTTAAAGATCACCTACACCCAACACCCTGCCATGGGCAGGGCACCTTCCAACAAATCAGGTCTCTCAGGGACCAATCTGACTCGGCCTTGAACACTTCCAGAGATGGGGCATCCACAGCTTCTCTGGCCAACCTGTTCCACTGCCTCACCACCCTCAAAGTAAAGAATTTCTTCTTCACATCTAATCTAAATCCCTTTTCTTTTAGTTTAAAACCATTAAAACCATTTACCTTTGTCCCATCAATATCTGACCTTGTAAAAACTCACTGTCCCTCTTTTTCAGAATACCCTTCAGGTACTGGAAGGTGCTGTAAGGTCTCCACAGAACATTCTCTTCTCCAGGCTGAACAGCCTCAGCTCTCTCAGCCTGTACTCATAGTGGAGATACTCCAGCCCTCTGACAATTTTGTGGCCTTCCTCTGAACTCTAACAGGTTCACGTCTTTCATGTACTGAGGACTCTAGATCTGGACACAATATTCCAGGGGGGGTTCTTGCAAGGGCAGAGTAGATATTTAAGCTAAGTTGCACGGAAAACATAGATGTAGAAATGAGGTCTTCCCAATAGCTAGTATGAGTTTGTTATCATTAACTTAGGCAGTAAGAATTAATGACAGGGTACATGTTACTGACAGGCAAAGGATATCTCTTGAGAAATGTGCCTTTATGTATTGTGTGCAAGGTGTGGCACGTGTGATTCCTTGCAGGTAGTGCCAGCTGACCACTAGCTCTGTACATGCTGGTGCCATCAGGAATTACCTCTCATGATCTGGCTAATAAACTGGGTTTTAGACAATTGCCCCCAGGCTTTTCAGTGACAGTCCCTATTACTAACAAGTGAACGTGCTACACGGGAGTCAGCTGTTAGCCGAGCTTTGCTGATTTGGACCATAATGGGTCTGACAGTGCTGCTCGGCACTCACCGGCACCTCCCGCAGCGCCGCCGTCACTCACCAAGCAGCCCATGCAAAGGTGGGAACCTGCTACAGAGCAGAGCTGCCACAAGTCCTCACGATGAGGGGTTCCCTCCAAAAGTAACTCCAGTTTCCTTTAGCAATGGCCCTTTGCTTTTGTTTTGGGTTTTGTTGTTGTTTGTGGTGGTTTTTTTGGTTTTTGGGGGGGGCGGGGGGCATGGTTTTTGCACTTTAGGCACTGCTGGAGCTAAAAAAAATTAAATCCATAGCTGTCCAGTATTGGAGAACATCAAACATATTTCAGCATGGCTATTTGAGTAGGCTGAAGAAGGATTTGAAAAGGAAAATAACTGAATGAAGGGAAAGTCAGGAGAGGGTTGTTCAAGGAATGACCATAAGGAAACCTCTTACCTTCTCTGAAGATGTGTTTCTAAAACCTGTTTCTCTAACAGTTGAGTGTTTTTGTTTGTTTTCTCTCAGCCGGGCTAAAGGTTTATCATTTAATGATCCTTCAGAAGCTGTACCTGTCTTCATCTTCCTCGAAAACCAGACTGTTGAAATAATGTATCTGATAGCTTCTTTGTATACAGAAGTGGTTAGGTCAGTTGCTATTGCAGGCCAAATAAATGTAATAAAAGTCAAAGTGAAACAAAAGGAAAGCTGAAAGTTGAGTGCTGTGTTAACCTCCCATGCTAACCCAGATCCTGAATGCAATCTTAAAATTAAAAGGTATCATTTGTCTGGCTGTAATTATGTATGACTAATAGCATAAATTTATTCTTGGTCTCATCATTTTGGATTATCCCTATTTGTAAAATGAGCAATTGAAAGGACCTTGATCAAGGAGCATTTTTAAATTGTCTGCTTTTTAATGAGAGAAGAGAGATCAAACAGTAAGCTAGTGTACCTCAGAGAAATGAATCTGTTAAGGGAGTACAATGATTAGGGAGATTTTTATCTGTGCAGAGGAGAGAAATCTAAAACTGCTCATTCAGATTCCAGTCTACTTCACCTGTGCCACTTAGTGAGGCAAAAGCTTGATTTTAAATTTGTACACAGGAGAAAATTTGCATTAATATAAGCTGACTAAAGTCCACAGTGGAGGAATTTTCTGTTTTATTGTTTATTATAAATTCTTGATTGGGTTAGATCTAATAAATTGTGTCTATGCAAACAATCAACACTTATGTTCAGATAAAAAGAGCAGAATATTTTCAGTGTTTCACTGACACGTGCAGTTAGGAGGCCCATCAGCACTTTTATCATGTGAGTGGCTGCCCCATGGGAGCATCAAATGGTGAAATCTGCATTTTGACCTAACACGGCTCTGAGTCACTCACCCAGAGAGAGAGCTCCATATTCCCCTGAACCACTCTTGCATCTGTCTTTAATATCAGTCCTCTCCATAGCACACTCGTACTGCATGTTATATTTTATGAGTAAATCTTCCAGCCATGGGAATTTACAATTAAAATAATCTTCACATTGAGGACATTTCTGGTATTAGCTCTGTCCCTCATTATCCTACTTCTGTTTAAGCCTCTTAGATGTGAAATTGAAGTGGTTAGTTGTACGTGGTAAAACAAGGAAAATCTATTTTCATTTTCAAATGATGAAACTTTCTGGTGCATTGGCTGGGACTAAACTTGAGGGTGGTAAATTTTCAGCATGGTATGTAGGGAGTTAGCTACACGACTCATTAACATTAATTCCCATCTGTAAATAATTTTGAAATACTTTAACCAGCAGGGGAGCTATTTCATCTTTTATACTTAGCTGATTGTAAAAATGTATGCTGAAACCATCTGGCCTTAGTGCTTTGTTGGACTTCAGGCTTTTAATAGCCAGTCTGATTTCCTTCACTGAATTGGGGTTTTCTAATCCCTGGCTCAATTCTCTTTCCAAACTAGGCAATACCGTGTTGCTATTTGTTTGTCAATCAGTCCCTATCTCACCAATTGAGATGAATAACAAGAGTTGCTATAAAAACTTAGGAAGGCTTTGGGCCTAATTCTCATTCATGCTGAAGTTACTTTACACTACTCTGGTTGCTCATTTACTGGGTGTAAATGCAATTTACTACCTGAGCAATATAAAGCGACTGTAACATAAATGAGAACCAGATCCCCTATGTTCAGAGCAGCTAACAAATTCAAATTGCTGAGTACTATTTTCCCACAGGAGCTAGTGTACTAGAATTTCAATGCATATAAAGAATGCAACAAGCCAATTAAAAATGAAGATATTAAACGAGAAATTGAATGGTTATTTCTAAAGTCTGTTTAGAGATGGTTGATTCAAACAATGAGACTGACTCAGCCTGGCTGTTTCAAATACGCCAACTTCATCTAAAGTTCAGTCCTGCGTGATGCCTGGAGATTCGCCACAGTACACGGAACAGACTATCCTTATTACTTGGAGACGGAGGACTACATTTCAGAGGTGCATGCAGGGCTCCCTGACTTACCTGATAGCATTTCCCTCCCGGGGACTGTCACTGAGATTCAACAGTTGCTAACTAGTGACGCACTGTTGTGGTGTGTAGTTTCTGCCATGGCATGGCAAGCCGCAAACCTTCCCGGAGAGCGCAGCGGGGCTTTATCGGGGAGAGCGGCTGTTCCCACGCTCATGCTCCAGCTAGCTGTCGGCTCCACAACACGGTGGCAATAAAGGAGGCGAGAAGGCTCCTCACATGGGGACCTCAGAGGATCTTTATTCACATGGTGACATGCTGGTTCCCAAAGGCAGAGAGAACCTATGGCCTCCAGTCTGGGGTTTTATATGGGGACGGGGGAGTGGAGAGAGCACATGGACCAATGGTCTCAGGGCATAGGGGCGGTACATGGGCGGAGTTGGGGTACCAGAATCAATAGGGAGAATCCGAGGGAGTGGTCAGGACTAGGGGCGGGGAAAGGAGGACCATGTGGGAAGGGCAGGCATTTAGCAAGAAAAGGAGTAGGGAAATACAGCACTACAAGGCACAACAGTGTGTTTTGGTAATGGGTGAATGAGGTGATAATGGCAAAACTAACTTGAAACTGTAGCTACCATGAATGCCAAAGCAGACACTGCTACCTCACTCCTTTTCCCATTTCTGAAGTAATTTTTTTTATTGCCTAAAATCTTTAAAAGATGGGTTTCCTTATAGTGCTCTGTAATGATGGTGATGACCTGAGCTGATGCTGGTCTATAATAAAGAAGATATTTGATGGCAAGTAGGCTGTGGAGTGGCTTATTCCAGTTTAGGCAGAGGTCAGTCATCCCCACGCTCTCCTTACACCTCTTACACCTCTCTTACGCCTGCATACTCGTATCAGCATGAATATCCACTTTGATGTGAAGTTCACATTCCTGTACCTCCTTTTCTTTTGGTCTGCTGAAGACACTTCAATAACCCACATACTAGTGAGGAGTTGTTCTGTGGAAATCACAGGCACAAGAAGACTGATTTGTGATTTGCCAATGCATGAATCTGTGTATCCCATAAGTAAATTGTCCTCTTTGTTCTGTTCCTTACTTCAGATGTATAAATCTGTGCCTATTCTTCTCCCACCAGCTGCTAATCAGCTGATTTCAATCCTACCTTCACCTTGCTGAAGAGCACAGGGAATGTAGTGTATATATCATCTTATACAAAGATTAATAGCCTTCTGTGGTTGCCAACTAACAGCCTGGTTGCCTAACCTGGGGCTGTGTTAAGGTGTGCATGCCACAGTCCAGATCCCTCCTCTGCTACAGCAGCATTCTCAGACACCGTGCTGTCTTTGCAGTACTCCTTGTGATGAGCAGCTCCTGAGGCTCGGTTCTGGGAAGGAAAACCCATGTGGTTCCTCTCCTGAGGCAGCAGGCGTGTTGCTGTTGCACAAATAAACATCAGCAAGCTTTGTGTCCATTTAAAAGTGGCTTTTGTACTTTTCTAAGGAAGACTTGTGCCTAAAATTACTTTGCTGATTTTTAAATGAAACGTAAAATTCAGCCTATTGCTCCTATAAGTACACAACAGGCTTTGTGCTTACGAGTGCTAATAAACAGAAACCTTTTATTCTTTGACACTGAACATTGTGATTTATACCATTGTAATTGATAGTGGAATATTTTCCTAGTTCTGAGTTCAGATAAATCAGTGTAAGTAGTAAAATATTTTTGGGATGTTGCTCTTTCTATCATAACTTTCCATTTTGGTGTGAGAAAAAAAATCTATGTAAGTGTTTTAGAGCTAAGTTGATCATCATATATTGCTTAGGCAGTTATGATTAGTTTTGCAAATGTTAAAATGCTATAACATTATTTAATGTTGTGGTGAATGTAGGAATTTGTAGTGCCATCTATTGTTGGAAGATGTAGACTTGTAAAAGTTGATTTGCATATTCTATGGTAAAGGAGCATTAAAAATTTAATGTTTTACTGGGCTTTATTGCAAAATGAAATAGTTTATGTAATTGCATATTTGGAATATTTGTATTTGCATTCTTTGAAATTTGTCAGTGTTTGCAAATAATATCTCTGGGTTTTATTTTCATTACTATCTTGCATTTGAAACCAAACTCCATTTCAGTTTTAGATGCTGAATAAAAGCTTGTAGTGATTTACTGTACAATAGGAAAGAAATCAAATTTTTTTCTTGTTGGATATAGTTAATTTTGATTAGAAGATTCTTCGAAAGTGCACAGTAATTTGAGCATGAATGTTGTCATTCCTAAGCAGTGCTGTGATTTGTTCCACTGATCGAGAAACATAGGTCCACACTGAGGCTCTTTCTTTCACATCTTTGTGGTGTTTGAAAATAGAGTCCCAGCCTTTACTTACAGCAGAGCGATGCGAGGCGTGCAAGATGTCTGTGCTGGAGGGGGTGAGGGGCTCCAAAGAGACCTCGGAACACCTAGATGTCATTCCTACCTTTCACCATTGATGCAAAAGGAAACCTCTGGGTTTGGTGATGGTGATGGGCAAAGCTGAAAAGAGCAGATGTAAAGAGACAGGAATTTTCTCACACTCAGCAAGCTTGGGAGCTGTTGCCTTGGGAGTTGCAGTGGTAATTTTTTTCCTGAGAGAAAGGTGAGAGCTGTTTCCTACCACTGCCAGAAGTCCCAAAGAATTGCTACAGCATACCTGGAGCTCTGTGGTCTCTGGCTGCCAAACCAGGGGATATTTGTCTTGGTGACATTTGAATGATGATGTCTCAGTGTTATTTTCCTGTATTGCAACTGTTTGTTCTGTGTGGCTGCTGCATCGCCACACTCCATAGGAAAAATCTTTGTCAAAACTGGGCCAGTTTTACTCCAGGAGTGCTAATCTGCCTTGGAAACGCCTCTAAGCCACACACCCCATCACCTGGCCTTTTGGGGGCACTCCTGCTTTTTGGCTGCTGTTATTGTACAACAAATAATAGAAAGATTTTATCTGTGGGAAGAAGGCAGTGACTATCTACATCAATAGGTATATTTGAAGGATGCTGACATCATCAAAAATAATCCAGTCTAGCTAAATCCTTCTTAAATGAGGCTAAAATTCATCTATATTGCCCGCAGCCATCCATTCCAACTTGGTCTAATCCCTTACACACTCTAATTTGGTGGTGGTGCATTCCTGCTTGTCACTTCATGCTCCACTGCAATCCCCACATTGGCAGGCATTCCTTTGACTCAACCCAAATCCCCTCAATATACCCTGATTTTCAGACACGATCACGCCATGGTTTATGCACCGTTGTATAGCTCAGCATACAAGGACCATGTGGAAAAGTGGAGAAGCAAAGCCTAAATAAAGGTTTGTGGACAAAGGAATCACACAAGAGAGAAGAGATTGCTGATTTCCAGACAAGGCTTCTTGAACAGGAATGCTTTACATTAAACTGTATTTGTTTAAAAATACCAGCAGCCTTCAGAGCGAGGACCAAAGCTTCCTCCCCACGTTCTAGCAGAATGTCCAGAACGTTTCCTGTTTTAACATTAGGAGTTTGGGCAGTTTGTGTTTTTTCTTTTTGAACATGTTGTCTTCATAAGAACAGAAACATAAACTTTGAAAAATGTTCTATTCCTTTACCACTCACAGAATTATTTTTAACAGTTAAAAAATAATAATGTAAGAAGAAATAGCTATATCACAGAATGATCACAATAACTCTAACTGAAAAATATTCCATTTCTGTATGGCAAAATGGCTTTCTTATGACAAATCAGCATTGCTGTTTTGCTTGGGTAAATCACTTCATAAGAAAAATATAACATTTAAATATAGAATGATTTACTTCTAAATTACAAACTGTGTGTTTTGGCTTTAAATGAATGTGCAATAATCCTTCACTGCCTCACAAATATATTTTTGTTTTTCCTTCAGTTAGTAACTCACAAACTGTAACATTTTGGAAATAACACCCTTCTTTTCTCTTACAGGTCTATAATAAGAAGAATAGCAAGACACAATTCCATAGAGATATAGCTTGAGAAGTTAAGCAGTTTGAGACCTTTCAGATTGTTTTATTTTCCCCTGAAATTGATTTTGCAATCAGAAATGTCTTTGTTATAATCTTGTTTATTTTTGAAAAATGTACATGAAATCCTATTTTCCTGAATATGGTGGAAAATAAGAAACAGGAGACACATCTTTCACCTGATAACATTTTACTCTGAGTTCTCTCCTTCGGATTGCTCTCTGAGTTAATTCTCTTGCTGTTTCCTGTGTTTTCCTTCTGGTGTACACACATACACACAGAGTAATTTCAACTCTGGTCATATATTAACACTTAGTCTGAACTTTGAACAACGAGTCCTATGAGGAGCAGCTGAGGACTTTGGGTTTGTCTAGTTTGGAGTAAAGGAGGCTGAGGGGTGACCTCACTGCCCTCTGGAGCAGCTTCCTGAGGAGGGGAATTGAAGAGGGATGTTCTGATTGCTTGTCCCTCAGACCCAATAATAGGACAGAAAGGAATGGTTCAAACCTGCATCACAGGAGGTTCAAACTGGATTAGGAAGCATTTCTTCATTAGAGGATGGTCAAACACTGGAACAGGCTTCCTAGAGAAGTGGTCAATGCCCCAAGCCTGTCAGCGTTTAAGAGGCATTTGGACAATGCCCTTAATAGCATGCTTTAACTTTTGGTCAGTCCTGAACTGGTCAGTCAGCTGGACTAGATGTTTGTCTTAGGTCCCTTCCAACTGAACTATCCTATTCTAAGATTCCATTGCTCTCTGCCATTGGTAAAACAATCAGAAATTGTACTGCTTCCTTGTTTGGCTTAAATGAAATAGCTGGCCTTGCTAACCACATCAGCTTTCTAAAATCCGCGATCCTGTGTCAGCTAAAGACCTAACAATTATAAGCCATTCAGCTTCCTGCATAATAGCTGAATTGTGACAAAACATTACATTTAGGCTTTTCAGTTGAGACATTTGCCTTCCTTATGTTTTTATGGCACTCGGGGCAATGGAAAAGATTGAGACTTGAGTGTGTACAATGCCGATTAATGGTGTTATGTCATGCCAAGTTTCAGAAAGAAAAGACTCTCAGAGGCAAAAATGAATTATTAAACATGAAATAAAAAGACATGAGACTACTCTAACCCCAAAATCAGAACCTTTTTGAAGAAGCTCAGCTACCAACTTTAACTTCATTTTTATCATTATGTTGAAATTTTTTGCTTTGGTTTATAGCAATAGATGAGCCACTGTCATCAATATAGAGGCACTGTTTTTAAAAAAAAATCTTATAAACAGCCGCAGGCAATTTCAGAAGTATAATTCCCAACTGCTTTGATAAAAACATCTTAGCAGATTTTCAGTTGCCAAATTTTTTTAATGCCATTCTGAAATTGGATAGAAGTTTGATTGAGTTGATTCTTCACTCAGAATAAAATTACAAATCTATTAAGCACATTTCAAATCTGCTAGCTCAAATAATTAGGTGTCACTAGGCAAAACACAGGTCACTGAGGAAGCTGAGTTTTATGGATCAGATGTGTTCATAACCTCTGCGGAGGCAATCCACTTGACTGAACACTGCATGTGCATCAGATCCATTAGAATAATTTCTAGATACTGTAGATATATTTTAGAAGGTTTAAAGGTACATAATATAGATGTTGTTGAAATGGCTAATACCATTTGCAGTATTCCTTGTATTATAGTGATAGAGCTTCTATTGGTTCCAAAGTTCAACCATACTACCTCTTACATACTGATTTCCAGATTTAAGAGCACTGTTTATATTTGTCACTATTTGACACCTTGAGTTGTCAGAATGCCAGCTGAAGCCATGTATGTAATCATGCTTATTGAAGGAGATAATGGCAGAGAGCCCGAGCTGTAGAAAGCAACAGGAAGGTACAGAAGACTGCCTCGGCTCTGCTTGGCAAGTGTGATGTCCCAGCAACGTTTATCCAGCAGGGACTCCTGGATGAGACATTAATGTCATTATGGTTATGTGTTCACATCTTGACAAATGCTACTTTGTGCATACATCTTTCAGATTGAACATGTAGGAAGAACAGGAATTATTTTTCAAAAGTTATTCGGGGTAATTGGAATTCATTTCCACCCCTACTCTGTAATTAAAAATGAGAAGTGAGGAAAACTGCTAAGAATAACTTGAGAAATTAAAAAATTATAAGCGTATATACATGTCTTTTGCTGAAATATCCAGTTTTACCCACAAAGTGGCAAGTGAAACCTTTCATGTGCTTAGCTTGAGAACATGAAGTTACATGCACATATATTTTTTAAAATTGTGACTTTTTCAATACTCTCATTTGATATAGATCAAATTAGAGATGCTACAAAGATGATACACTGGTATGGTAGGTTAGCCATGGCAATCAATCTCCTACTCAGCTGCTCTTTCCCTGCTCTTCCTCAGTGGGACAGGACTAAAAAAGAAGAAGAAAAGAACTCATGGGTTAAGATGAAGGCAAGGAGATCGCTCACCAATGACTGTTGTGGGCAAAACAGAATTGGTTGGGGGAAAATTAGTTAATATTAACAATTAAAATAGAGTAGGATGATAAGAAAAATAAACAAAAACTAAAGCACTTTCCCACTACCCTCATCCCCTTTTTTCCCAGGCTCTCCATCATTCTTTCATTCTGTCTTGGGGTGATTTTATGATAACACTATATTCCCATTTTGTCTGCTTATTGCCCAGGAACGGGTCCCACGGCTTTAAGCTGGGTCCGAGGGAAAGGGGGGGAAGCAGAGCGAATTCTTCAGTGCAGTTTGTGTTCAAGGGCTCACACACACTCCCCCACATTCTCACCGCTGCAGAGCCGAGGGAGCACCTTCCTGCTTTTAGCCAGCCTGTTAGCTGAGGCAAGAAATTTTCCCATACCAGCATACCAAAATCCTCTAGTAACTTTTTCTTCCTCTTCTGGAACTGTTCGGCCTAGCCGTGATCCGAGAACCGGCAGGGAGGCTGCGAGGATGCCACATCCCGGCCTCGGACCTCTGGAGGGGCCGAGCCAGCTACAGAGGGAACTCTAAATCCACCAGCTTTCTCTGCATTGAGGAGGTTTAATGTTTTAACAGTTATTCATTTTTCTTGTGCCCTGCTGGCACTTTGTTTGTTAAATAAATAGTTTTTTTCACTTTCCTCCAAGAAATTCCTTTCATATTGGTGGGGGAGGGAGTGCTGAAACCTGCCTTCTGGGGGGCAGATGTTCCTTCAAGAGTGTTTCCCCCTAAACTTGTCTCAAACTGAGACACATTCCCAACTCACTCCTGCCCCCAGCCTAGTGCAGAAAGAATGGGGATTGCAGTCAGTCCATAAGAGCTCCTCTTTCTCACTCCTTCCTCCACTTACTTTTCCTCTGCTCCAGCCTGTGCCTTTCCATAGACTGCAGTCCTTCAGGGTAAACCTGCCTCTGCACGGACTCTCCAGGGGCTGCAGACTCTAAGGGGAATGGGATCTGAGGTTAATATTTCTGCAAGGGTTTGAAGATAAAAACTCTGATATAACTTTTCATGTGAGCAAAGCTACAGATGATGGTGCCATTTTTTGGCCATCTCTGTGGGTCTAGTTTTCAGGAGGGTTATAAACTAAGGGGGGTGGGAGAATTTTAACACATTGACTCACTGGTATAGTTGGCACTCCTTATGATGCTATGGTTTGATTTGCACACATTAAGTTTGTTTGTTTGTTTTAAATAACTACAGACAGAAATTATAGGCAATGAATGACTGTCTACCTCTAGCCTTGAGTGGACCTGTAACAAGGAAGGGTATTATGGAAACCCAGGAGGAAAGACACTTCAGCCTCTGAGAAAAGGTGCTGAAAACTGGAAAAGGAGATGCTTACCAGCTGAAAGACTTACATAAATGCCCACAAGTAAACAATTATTCACAGTCTTTGAAGATGGCCAAAATCAGAAATTTGTAAGAGCATGTTGTTCACTGGAAGAGGATGTTTCTGCAAGATCAATAATGGCCATTTTTTGAGTGTGGGATGGTTGTGATTATGCTGCTAGTTTACTGACTTAGAAAAAATCAGTTTGGAAAAGTATTTTAACCAGTAATGTGGTGGGACATAAGTACCTAAGGATCAGAATCAGACTGATTTCTTTAGCTACAAGGAGAGATTGTCTTTGTTGCTTGTCCATTCATTTCTTTTCATACGTGATAGTGCCTTATGAAATCCATGCAATGGCCCTTGTAGAAAAACAGTGTTATCCTCCCTTTCCTGTTTCAGAGTATGCAGCCATAACGTTGCCCTCACTGGGCACGTGGCAATGGATATCTGCTGTAGTTATATTCTACAAAAGAGAGGATAAGATGATTTTGTAAGCTATCTGCCAGGTTGTAGAATTTAATTTGCAAGACCAAACTTCCGCAATATTGTGTTTATGTCGCAGTGCCATTTTCTGTTTAATAGAAACATTCAGAATGCTCTAGTTCCATCTGTTATAAATAGTGAAAGCTGATAAACACTCTGCAAACACAAGATGCAGCTTTGTGGCGAATTATGTTTAGTACAGCCCCCAAACATAAAGCAAGATTTATAATTTTTGCATCGCTCTTTTTTTTCTTAAATTTACTCTACAGTAATTACTCCAGAGCTTTAAGTAGATACATAAATAACACTCAAAGTTTTACATTTAGTTACTGCATGAGAAGACAGGGACAAGTACATGCACACACATTTCACACCTTCAGTTGTAATGCAGTTACAAGTCTTGTTATGGCTGCAGAATCTTTGATAAAAACTACTTGCAAATACATTTTTTATCAGAACAATAGAGTTGAAAGGCAAGCTCACATATTATTATGCATTGTATGGACAAAAATCTCAGTTTTCAATCAAGAAAATGGAGATGAACCAGATGAGTAGGAATAGAATTGCAAAGGACTCTGAGATAAATAGCCAAAGATGAAACTACTGCTGTTCCCTGTTCTCAGGAGAAAGGGAGAAATTGTGTGGCAACAGAGTGAGTGAGTCACTGAACAAGACTGTTAGAAGGTGTGGGTGAGCTGTCGTAGCAAAAGAAGGTTCCTGGTAATGCTATTTGGGTGTGATCACTTTTTCACCTGCCAAGACTGAAAACCAAACCATTATACACAGTTAAAGAAAAACAAACTTACAATCTGAAACACCTCACGCAGTCTACAAAGACACTTGAAAAGACAGAGTTTAAGTAAATTTATGTCTTCTTTTGCTCAAGCTGGGTTCCAGCAGGTGACTGACACATCTACTCAAAAAGTGGAAGAAACTCTTTTTTGTTGTTTTATTTTTGAAGCCAATATATTTCAAAGAAATTAACTGGACAAACCTGACTGCAGCCACTGCAGTCATTAAGACTAGTGAATATTTAATCTGCTGCAGAAAATGTTTGTTTGTTTTTCCAGTCCAATTGCCCAACTTTGACTTAGCCACCCTTTCCATTACATACTCACACCACTTAAAACTTCCTAGATGTGTGAGCAGATGATCCTATAGACTGGACCTTTTGACAGCTATGATAAAACAGCTGCTTTTGGAAAGAGGAGTTAAAAGTTCTGAGATTAGTTTTACACATCCATCTCCTGAATTATAATTGTTCTTGGAGTAATTAGCAGGAGGCATATTCTGTAAGGCAAAAAGTGTATTTCAGAAAACAACTGCTTTCCAGGGTATCATCCCTGTACAAGACATTTCTTCTATATCCACAGCCTTAGCTGAGCAACCCACACTGCACATACAGTCACAGTTTCATATTCTGTTTTCTCTATTTTCTGAAGTACTGACTTCTCCTGCCAATACGGGGACACAGCTTTGATGTGACCCTCAAACTGGAGAGGAAAACAGCAAACAAGATGTATATATTTACAACCCACCAGCCAATGTAGCTGTTGTTTAATCCATTAATATGTTTATTTCTCACTTTTTGCTGCAATAGAGTATGTTTTGTTTCTGCAATAAAAGTGCAGCATTTTAGGAGTCACATGAAATGGGGAGATTTCCTTAACCCTTCGTGTTTGATTTGTCTGTCAGTGCCCCAGGAAAGCCAAGACCCTTGTGCCCAATCAGTCTGTCAGGGTCCTGTGATGGGGACCCTTCACTGAACAATCCTGCTGGATCGGGGGGTGGTTTGACTGACTTATTCAGGGACACAGACGGATGGCATAATGGAAACCCCTCAGTGTGTGTTCCACTTTATACCAATGTTTCTCCACTGCCAGCAATTGCCAGTGCCCATGAAGGACTCACACCAACAGTTTACAGAGTATCACTCTTTGTTAATATAAAATTATGTCAGGTTAAGGTTCTAGGATTGTTTGTGATGGTATCTGACTGCAAAAACATATTCAAAGCAATGCACAGACAAACTCTAATCCCCAGTAAAAGTGTTCAGTACACACAGAGTGTGGTTCTTACCCATCCCTATGAGGGAGAAGACAGGTTCAGCCCATTGACTGATCGCAGCAGTTGCAATGGAGTCTTCCCTAATTTTCCCCATTCCCAACTTACTTTTATACTATTTCCTTATCTTCAGGTGGAGCTTGAGTAACTCTATTCATACACATCTTTGTTACTGATTGTTGGAAAATTCTCTTGCTTTACTCTTAAAGGTATAGTCAGTAAAATATAGACACTTCCTCAGTGAGGAGTGGTCGTATCTTGGGGGCAGGTAACTTTGGGACGCAGGTGTGCATTGTATTATAATTAGGCTGTAATGAACCAATCTCACCCAAGGAGAGTGATTTCACCAGAGCTGCTGGCTTGGCAGCAAGACACCTTCTCCTATCTCCCCTGACTGACAGCTGCTATGGGGTTTATCAGCTGCAAAGTACCATCGAAAGTACCTTACCCCTTCCTGAAAGGGTTTCAACAGAGCCTCGGCCACAGGGTTTCCACTCCGCTCCACCCTCCATTCCATCCCCCTCACCAGGTGCTTATGGTTGCAGACTGTGTGTGTGTGATCTTGGTGGAACGGGTTTCGAGCCTGCCGACCACACCCCACCCAAGGAGTAGCAGCTGCATTTTACCGTGTAATTTCCATACCATTATAACTTCTGTTAGGATGTGAATATAACTTCTCTGTTGCCTCTCATTTTACCCCCAGCCATCTTTCCACATTAAGTATATCAAATCAGAACATATAAAAAGAAACTGTCCTTAATCTGGAATACAGCAAAGTGTCAAGGAAAAAGATTTCTGTCAAACAAAGAGAGAAACCTACAGAAAAGGCAGGGCACTCAGCCCTCTGGCCATTATTTCTTTAAATTCTGGTTTTAAGTGTGTATTCTTCTCATTCTTTCTTTGTGACCTTTCTCATAAGGACAGGCATTTTCTTATCTTTTTCTTCCCGGAGTCAAGTTAATTTAATTTACTGATCATATCAAAGGCCTAATTCTTATGTATGTGTATATCACTGGATTAGTTTAACTGGGTGTAAAAGAATGTTAAGTAAAGATAATAGGATGATTCTTTTGAACACAACAGGTACAAATTAAGTTGTTAACTACATAATATACCTTGCATTGCTTATCATGTCTGATAAGCAAGCTCAATAGCATTTAGCTTTGGCACAGCATGTAGCTTCATCAAGAACATAACTCTTTGGACCAATTTTTAGTTGCAATGAAAGCAAAAAAGAAGGCTGCTGATTCAGAAATTGGTTTTGCCCATGGTTCTGCTTCTTCTCAATCATCTGCTCTCCACCTGCCTTGGGGAAAAGTCAGTGTTTTATGCAAGAGCTACTACTACACTGCTGGAAATTATGGCATGGTCTAGTATGAGGAACTAAAATTTGTCTATTGTGCCGAACTGGAATTTATGCTAGTTTATCATATCAGGTTGTGGTGTTAAGTGAAGTAGCTTAGTTCATGCAAGAGAGACAGGGATGGCCAAGACAAGCACAATGGATGGCTGGATGAGGTGGACATTCAGCTCTTGTCTGCTGAGTAGCCTTTTGTTTGTATGAACCAGCACCCTGATAAAAATCCCTGTTCTTGTCACGTTATCATGTAAGGTCTGCAGAGGAAGGTCTGCATTTCAAGCCTAAATTACAGCATAGCTTCAGTTACACCTCTGACTTAGGCCAGCAGAATTAATTAATTAGACATAGAGTCAGAGTCATGTAAACTGGAAGGAACCATTCTCTGGAATGGATGTGGTCTGATCCACCCTTCAAAGTAGGTCTGGCAGGTTGCTTGGATCACTCAGTTGAGCTTTGAGTATTTCCAAGGGCGGTGGTTCCTAATGGTGGAGATGCCTGTGGCTGCCTACCCTCAGCAGGGGCAATTTTTTTTTCTCTTAATATCTTACCAAAAATTCCTTTTTAACAGTTTGCGCTCACTCCCCCTCATGCTTTCACTCTGCACCTTCAAGGAGAGTTGGGCTTCATCTTCCCTACACCCCCCAGTGGGCATATGTAGACAATTACTTCCCCAGCCTTTTCCAGGTTAAACAAACTCAGTTTGTTTAAGCCTCTCCTCATAAGTCATGTACTTCAGGTTTTAATCACTCAGAGTAGATAAATGGTTTATCTAAACTTGTGCGTTGAACATCGTATAGAGTTCAGCTCTTGAAATTCAAGTCCTAGACACATAGCAAATTTATCTTTGTGTTCAGGAGACAGAGGAGCCAAAACAAATTACAAGATTTATCTTAAATGCATGTAAATTGGCAGGATAACCTAATATCTAAAGTGTCTGAATTAATTGTTGTGATCCTTAGATAAATTAATGAAGGCGCATTTCTATGCTTATATATGGCATTAGAGATGAGTAAGGAATAACATTATTTGCTTCTGTCTAGTCTTTAAAAACATACAGCAAATACTTGTAGCTTTCTTGAAAATCTTTTTCAATTTGGTAAGGTTTGGAAATCCATACCTTAAAGCCAAAAGAAGTTAATGAGTTTCATTAATAAGTTTAGGCAACGGGAAAGTCAGTGGTTATTTCATTTTTGTACAGTGGGATGAGACAGATCAGAGAACTGTAGAGTCAGTAAGACAACATAAAAAAGTTCGGTAGTTGGAAGACAAATAGATCAATTCAATCTAAAACAATGTACATCATTTTAGCATGATGACAATTTACAATCAGAACAACTTACCTTGGGAATTAAGGAATTTATCACTATGTGAACCCTTTAAATTATGACTGTGTGTCTTTCTAAGAGATGTCCTCCAGCCCAGTCAGAAATTATGGGTCAAGAACTGGGTGAAATATTGTGACCTCTATCATGCAAAAGCTCAGAGTAAACTGTCTGCATAGTTATTTCGAGTTTTAAGTCTGTGGACCTATAATATGGAATCAAAGTGATGTGCTACAAGGTTAATCCCCAATGGCTTCCTAGACTGGAATAAACAGTTTCCGTCAGTGTTAGATACTGCCATCCTCTCCATTTTACAAATTTCTTATTACCTGCATTCATTATTGCAACATCTGTTCCAAAAGATGGATGTCTTCTTTTGATATTTCAACTTGGGTTGAATCTGCTATTGCAATTAACTAGATTTATTTTAGGGTAGTTTCTGACCACTAAGCATAATGAAAATAAAATCCATTAAATAATTTAGGTGGATTAGAATCCCTAATAACCTTTCACTTTCAGATCCTTTGAACTTATGTTTTATTTCTTGAAACTACTGTATATGAAAGTCTACAAAACAAACAAAACCGATGCATAGAACTTCAGAAGAGAACAGTGTTCCAAATCTAGGAAATAATTTGTCTCTCTACTTTTGGAGACATGTGGAAGTAGAGAAACATTTAAATCACCCATGGAAAGTTCTTAGGGCAATTATGAGTTAAAACTTCTGCACCTCATCTTTGACTTCCTAGTCAGAAGAGCATTCAGTTTCAATTTGCCATGGTTTTCTCTAGGAAACCCTCTCTTCTCCAGTGGAACTCCTCCTGCTTTGCAGGACTGGGCTCTTTGTTCTGGAGCTGTTCCTTCACTTATGGAGTAGCATACCATGTGCATTCTTCAGCCTCCTTACACAACAGGTTGCAGCAAATCTCCAGTCTAATATCCTAAACCCTTTTTTTAATGAGGCATGGAACTAAGCTTTCCTTCAGTAAGTGATCCTTCCTCAGCCTTCCAAAAGTCACACCTAAGGTGAGAAACCTAAAATAAATTGTATGCATGTTCTATAGAAATCCTCTAAACAAATAAAACTGAGAGACACTTTATAGCAGTAATATTTTCTTACTTGCAAGTGTTTCAGAAGACTCCCACAGCAGCAGGTGTTAAGGAAGTATCCATCTGTTCTTGTTTCTCTGCACAGAAGTATATTGAATAGATAAGAGTTTCTAAATGTTCAGGGTTGTCATTAAAATGGGTTAGCTGTGATCGTCACTTAAGGCATTCCTGATATTGAAATTAAAATGAAGACAATCTCTGGCTCTGTTGCAATTTGAGAATGCGATCAATGGTTCCCTGAAGAAACATCCTGTCAACTGAATACTTTTTAAATTATCTTCTGAAAACCACTTCAGTATTCCTGTGACTGAACTGGAAATGCTGTATCAGCAACATTACTGTTCTCTGAAAATATGGATCAAACCCCAGCTGTTGCAGATATGTTAATTGATGAATAAAGTTAAGAGATCTGAAGCCTTTATACTACACTTGAAACTTATGTTTCTATTTAAATATTGAAGGCTTTTCAGCTTTCTCCTCCAAATGCGAAAAATTACTTGAGTCACTTCTAAGGAAGGCTTCAGAATCTCTAAACTTGAATGCTATAGTATAAAGAGAGAGGACTGGAGCTTCATCAACACAGCAGTGAAATCATCATGAGAAAGGGGAGATGGCAAACAAGCTGTGAAAAACAACACGTCAGTTTTTTTGGAGGTGAGACAGAAAATATACTGGGCAATAGTATGAATGAATCTACAAAACTATAAACTACAAAGCTATAAACTTCTACACACTCCAAGGTATTTTGATACCTTAGGTATTATATAAGCTACTACACTGTCATCTATTCAGATCAGAAAATGGATCTCTGCAAGCACTATGAAAGTGTTAAAAATGAAAACTCCCTCTCTGCTCTTTTAGCATTGTACTCCACTCAACAGAAGGAAAGAAAAGGAAGTTTTTGCTTGTAGCCCATGTAACAATTATAATATCTTTATAATTAAAGCTAAAATAATACCAGCTGAGGTATTAAGGCTTTGTATTAGTTTGCAATTTGCAAAGTCTAGTAGCTTCCACCTAAGGAAATGCTAGCAGTATTTAAAAAGTTTGATCTGTCCATTACGTTTTCATTTTCTATATTTCTCTGATACTTTCTCCTCTCAAGAAGGCACATTGCTTTAAGTAAGTTTGCTATTTGTATGTGAATTAACTGGTCTGGATACTTGGTAGGCAAATATTCTCATACCATGATGGAGCAGTTCTGGTATTGTCAACCACAGCTGTTTACAGCTAAATCTATCTGCAAAGCTTCTGGATCTCAGCTTTGAAATCATCAGTTAAAAAAAAAATAACACAGACCTTTGCATCTCCCAAAGAATCCTCTCAAACAAGTAATAGCTGGCCAGCCTTCAGCTGGTATGGGATCTTTCCAGGTTTATAGTCCAACCTTAAATGTAGTTATAAATATAAACTTCACATTGAATTTTTGTGGTTTATGCAATCGTTTTTATTCCTTGGTTGTTGACTTTACTGAGATTGCTAGATCTAAAAAACTGTGAGTAGAGGAAACAGGGTGGTTTTTTTTAGAAAATAGTTTGTTTGCAATTTTGGAGCTGAAAAGTGCTAAAATTTTGAGAACAGCATTGTTATCCGGGAAAAAAAAACAAATGGCAAACAAAAAACAACCCACTCTACCATGCTCTGGACAACAGAGCATGTGATATACCAATTTGTTTGATGGAAAAGTATAGATTGCATGCTAGGATTGTTTCGGCACTTGGCATTTTGCTAAGCCACCTGCCAGGTTAAGCCACTCTAATCATGTAACCATGGCAATACTGCTGGCGTCAGCATGAAGAACTGTTTTGTGCAGCCAGTAAGGACTGGGCACCTTAATGCCTTAACTGGAGCTGTTAGGAACTGTTTGGAAATAAATATGTAAAATAGGTATAAAAGGTTCTTTCAGATTTTTTAGTGTTTTGCTTCAGGCAATATTTGTTAACAGCAGGCCACCCTGTTTATCGGGCTAAGAGAACATGGTTGTGAGCACTGAAATAGATAACAAACTGCTGGTAAATAACTGCTGGTTGATTCTCCTCTGCTGCTTTGCTTTTTGTGCTTTGATGGGAAACAAGTGTTTCATTTTTAGCAGGAAGTGTTAGCCCATGCTTGTGCTCTGCTGAGGTAAACTGGCAACTTAACAGCAGTAATTGCAGAAGATCTGAAAATAAGACAAATCCAACAAAATTTGAAAGTTTTAATTAGGTTCTACAAAGATGGTCAGGGAGCTGGTCAAAGTGTTGCTACCATACATTATACCTCTTCTTCCTATCCCTTGGCTGTTTTCCAAATGCTTTTCCCACACACACACTTCCTGTCTGTCTCACATTTGCCTTTCATATGCCCCTCAGTTATGTGTTTTCCTCACACCTTTAATTTGCAGCTACACTGCTCCACAATTAATGGGTTTGTTTTTTCCAGAGAGGCAATGATCTGATGATATACTGTCTCCAGCATCAGTGCTGACTTAATTAATCTCTACCCCTGTATCAACAAGGTGCAGGACTGTAATGTGAATCGGACCAGAAGAGAGATCCACTTCAAAGTAAAAACTTCAGCATCCCTTCTCTCTGACTTCCCTTTTTTCAGCTAGGTGCCTGGTTCACACAGTAGCCCCACAAGCATAAGCATATGTAAACATAATTAAAGGAATGCCTCAGTGAATTTTATAGAGGGTGGAACAGAGTACTGATTATTTCTGATTTTGTGGCCAGATGAGGGAAAAAGATAAACTCATAAAATCTGTATTCACTCTCCAAGCGAAAAGCCTCATTTGCATGAGAAGAAAAAGGGAGTCCTTAATGACCTCACTATACATTTTTATGTTGTGTCTACTTTGGTTTGCTTACTAGCAGCATTACTTGAAGTATTATTGTCATGATAAGAAATTATTTTCATTCACTGCATCTTATTTTCCTGGTCTGAATTGCAATTGACACAGGTAGCCCAAATTGTTGCTCTATGCTGTAGCCCAGCTCTCTCTCTCAATTTTTTATGGTCTTCCTCCACAACTTTTTCTTCTAATCTCTTATTCCTCCATTTTTTCCCCTTTTGGTAATTTTTCATGGTGAGTGCCAGTTTTCAGTGGTTTGCTAATTTGCCAAACAGCACTGTGCTTTCTGAAGTGTATTTGTGTCCCTTAGACTGGCAGCTGTTGGACTCGGTACTGAATAGTTGCTGCATTAACACATATATTCGCTTTTGTACTAAATCATGATTTTCTGTAGGCTGTGAAAAAAGTGAAATTATGATTTTGTACTGAAATAAAGGAATGAAAAAATTTAAAACAACTGTGGCAACAGGAGCCCACTTAAGAATGTGGGGCTATGACTCTTTTCTTAGTCCCTGAAGCTCTTCACTTTGCTGTTATGCCCCATTGCTCTATGGACTCCATTTGAAATGTCTTAGCTAGTCAGGATAAATATCCAAGCCAGGGAAGTTCCAAGTGTATCCTTGCAAATAGTGAGAAATTGTTCAGGGCTCTAGCATTTCTGTTTCTTTTCACCCTGCATCTTTGAGAACAGCAAAATTTAATCAAAAAGTTAGCTGAAACACAGTTGGAAAAAGAATATGTTGCTTTTAATAGCTTAAAATACGTAAGGCTGCTTTAAGGATGATTCTATAATTTTGTAATTCTCTTCATAATACTGCAGGTACTCAGAAAATAGGGCCCAATTCTCTCTTGAAATAAGATTAAAAACCTACCATGAAGATCAGATGATTCACATTCTTTTGGTTTCTTGTGTTTTGCTAATGGGCAGGAAAGAAGGAGCACAGAGGACAGAACAACTAAAATCAACAGAGACAGAAGAGATACATAAATAAAAGCAGAATTAGAAAAGAAAGGAACTGAATCACTCATAAATGAAGGTCAGCAAACAGCACGCACAGTTATTGCACTTGATTGTTAGAAGCATTGATTTTGCTGCTTCTAAAAAGTTCTTAAGAAATTCAGTTGTTTTTCCAAACTATACTGCTTTGGGCCTGCAGACTGCAGGGGAAGAGCAGTGGTAGGCAAGAGCTGCCACATCTGAACAGGAGAGATGCGTAACACAGTATATTTTCACTGCCAGGAAATAACAAAGAAACATTCTTGCCTGTTTAGTGGTATTAAATCATGGATAGAAAGTCAACTGCTTATCTGGAGCCTGGCATAGATTTCCAATAACTTGCTTTTCCTCAAGCACAAACATACAACAGCACTTGAAGAAAACCACAGAGTGAATCTTTTATAATCCAAAAATAATCTTTTTAGATTTCCATGAGAAAACAGCACTTATTTATTCAGTCTTTTTCTCTCACCCTGCAATTAAGTCAAGTGCTGACACAGACTACTGGGTCATTTATGCCCCAAACTGTTCAACAGAGATGATGTCTTCTGGTATTGCGGATATACAAAATTAAAACTTTATGGCTTTTACTGGTAATAATAAAAACCCCAATATACAGAATTACTACACAGCCACATATGCGTGGTGTATAGGTAATAGGTAGTGCTGTGTAATAGGTGGTTGCAGTAGTCACTGTTTTGCTACACAGTGGTGCTCTCCAATCTGATCTGTGTTTATAGTTAAGGACATAAGATGTTCGTGTACTATGCAGGACGATGGTGTCTGTGCCTGTGTGGCTCTGACAGGCTGATCTACAGGCTTCCATTATCTTGGTGTTTGGAATGTTGCTGTCCCACCCTAGGGAATTTGCCTTAGTTTTAACAGGGATGCCCATGCGGCTGGACAGGCAACCCTATGGTGTTCCATCTGTCCCCAGCCTACAGGTTCTTTACATCCTGCTGAAAGCTCCTTGACACTGTGTGAGGTGTTCTCCTGCACGGCACTTACTCCACAAGGCCTTTAGCACATCTGTGAAGGCTGTAAAAGTGCTGTCCCTAACTCGTCTGCTCATATATAGGCCACAATTTCTCAGCATGTAGCCCTTCATGAGAAGCTCTGCCCATCAGTGCTCATAAGTATTGACCTTAATTTCACTGAGACAAGCTTTCAGCCTGAAAGATGGGGAAGCATGAGGGAAGCAGAAGCCTGCAGAGAGGACCAGGCATTCCCTACCTGCTCTCCTTCTGTTTGAGGGCACTGTTCTGTCCTATACATTGAGTGGACAACTGTATGGCCAGCAGCTGGCCTCCAGCAGTGTCTGCACTGTTACTGAGCTTTGTTCATTTGCATCATGTGTACTGATTTCAGACACCAGGTGACAGCCAACGGGACACTAACTCCTCTATGTAACACCACATTCATGGCTCTGGGATAGGAGCTCTCAGGAAGCAGCCAGCATGGGCTGCCCCACAGGAGAAGGAAGCCAGGAGCTGAGGGCAATAGCAAGGCAGGTAAGGCAATGATCCCACCCAGGAGGGCACAATCCCACAGTACCTGAGCAGCTGCCACACTGGGGAGCAGGGTGAGGCAGTATTTGAGATTACAAGACATGTCTGCAGCGATGAAACAGGTGCAAGGAGCGGGGAAGAGGCTGCAGAGCCTCTTGGTGCACTCAAAGCCCTGACAACAACATGCTTATTTCCAGATTTTCATCCAGTCCAGAAGGTATCAGTCTCTTAAAAGTAATCTTGTTAGAGACAAGGCACAGCTGTTCAGGGCTGGGATGTTTACTGCAGCCCAGTAAAGTCTGCAAAGCCATATGCTGTTTGATCCTCTGCTCCCTGGCTATTTACCAAGTCAGTGTCCAGAGGGGCAATAGGTTGAGCTGTGCCAGAATGGCTGACAAACACCAGCCCTTCTGCTGGCCCACGAGGGGCCCTGAAAGCGTTATAATTATATGTGATTACATTCCGCAGTACTTAGTGATCCATTGTACCCTAGTGATCATTGCAGTGGTTCATCTGCACTTTCAGGTCTGAACTGCTGAGATTTTGACAAGCAGCCATGCACAGAGCCAACAACAGCATCATCATACCATATATAAATGCCCCCATCCTGACAGCCACAGTGCCTCGCTGAGTGGGATGCTGTCTTTTTGACTGATATAATGCCAGTGTGAACTATACCTTTAAGATGCCCGTGGCCTGACATACACTTAATGATTTGCAGGAGAAAGTGGGGAGTGTGGTCAAACTGAAGGGTTCCAGAAGAGGACAGTCAGGTGACAAAATCAGTTAGAGCAGCCTGACAAAAATGTTAGCCTTGGTCTTTAGTGGAAATTCTCTCTCCTTGCACCACCACCTTAACTACAGTCTGTGGCTATAGGTGGGGTATTATGTCCAAGACTTCATAATCCGTTACCATTTCCATGTAGGATATGTCCTTGCTGTTTGTCTTTCCTTCATCCTGCTTCTTTCCAAGCCTCTCTCCTTCTTCCCTTTAGTCTGTGAAAAGTGAATCCCTTCTCCAGTTGCCATAATAGATGATAGCCACTTGATTGCCATGAGACTTGACAGGTCAGGCCTGTCCCCCCCCCAGTAGCAATCACCAGTGTGAAACACTTGCAGTAACCAACTATCTTTGCTCTTTATCTACAATTTAGAGAAGTGCATGACAGAAGAAGGATGAGAAGAAAGACTAAGTGCTGAGTACTGTCCTCCTCCTTCAGATAAAACATACAATATTTTGGCTGACATGCAACAATACATGTAGTAAAGCTAACCCTTCTGACTGCAGTCAAATCAGTTCAGGACCCAGCCTATCAGAGGATGTGGAGAGATACCACTTTTGTTGAAGCTCCAGCATGGTCCTCGGAATACAGTGACCAGAAGGAAAGGCCCTTTACATGCAGTGTCCAGTTACTTGCAGCTACAGATCCAGGATAAGGATCATGTGCTTTTATGTTCAGTAAGCTGACCTGTTACCTTCAGATAATGTAATGAAGAAAGTGTATTCTGTGGAAGACAAAAAAATTGAGACCAAAACAGCATTTCTGCTGTTGTAGGGACCTCTCATTGGACCTGGTGTTCAGGGTCTTCATCCCACCGTTGTTGCTTTCAGCACAGCAGGTTGGGGTGAACGATGCTATAACTCAGAACGAGTGTTACAAGTGTCTGCTCTTGCCTGCTTCCGGAACTCGCGGTCGAAAGTTTCAGCTCCCCAGTTTTGTGAGCCTACTGCTAACCAAGAGGATTGGGCCTGGAACTGGCAGGAGATGAAGGCAGTAAGGATGAATCAATCCAATGAATCAAGGAACCTGCAGGGGTGCTTCAAAAACTGGCTCTTGCTCTCTTGTGCTGTGTGCTAGTTCTGTCTGCTAGAGCTCCGTCTCACCAGAGGTGCTTGAGTAGACCAACCCTTTCAGGTATTCACAGAACATTGTGAAATAAACTCTTTGACACAGATTAAGTTGTCCCAGGTCACATGGGCAGCAGTCAAACTGCCATTTTAGGCAGTTTGGACAGAAGAAGTCCATGTGAATTTTGTGGACAGTGATGCACTGATTCAGCTCAACAACAAGCATTTTTCAGAGAAAGATCTGGAGGCACAGAGCCCCTTAGAGGTGTGCGGGGGTTTAGGTCAGTCCCTGTACAGCCTCAGGTACTCCAGTGCTCATTACCTTCAGCAATGTCATTTATTCTAAAGGTGATCGATATAGAGAATACGCTCTAAGAATGTTTTATCATGAACAGTTGGTACAGAGGGTCTTATCTGTGGGTTTCTGACTGCCTGGCAGGCACCGTATCACCTTCTGTTTTACAGCGGAACTAATTGTTCACCTCAGTGCAGCACAGCCAACAAACTGCAAAGCTCAGACAGTGCCCTCAGTGAGCAGAGAAACGCACGCTCATGGGGACTTCTCCTGTACAAAAGGATGTACACGTGGTATAGATATATATACGCACACATCTCAGCTTGCATATAATCAATTTGTTAGAGCAGATGCCTGAAGACCTTTAAGAGGGACAGCACCTACATTTTCTTTATATAGATGGTGTTTAGTGCCGTGAGGTGCAACAGCTAGCCCTATGCTGGCATACACTGCTGGTATAATTGCCTGGGGATTTCAATGAAGATTTAAGTAAGCAAAAGCCTCCATGTCTTAAACTAACATGAGGCAATGCATAAAGTCTGTAATTGTCATTATCTTCGCCTAGGTCATACTCCATCCCTTACTAATTAGCTCTGTGGGCATCCCATTTTGAGTTACAATGTTTACAACCTTTTCTTGATAATCTAATGTGCAGACGGGCCAGGTGTTTTTATTCCCACTTCTTTTGCATAATAAATTCTGAACTGGAACCACACTTCTGCCTATTTAATAGTGCTTTTCCATGTCAGTGGCTGCTACTGTTGCAACACGGGTGTGACTTGGCCACTGACATTTCAGTGTGACTCTTCTGCTTTACGGTATTCCTCATCATTAATTCAAGAGTCTCTTTAGTACAGACATACAGTAGGTCTGTTTCAAGGCTCTTAGGTTAGTTAGTTCTCCTTGACATTATTCCTTTGGAAGCTCACGTTCACCTGGAGCCTTGTCATTATACAGGACTGCACGACCTCTGAAAATCCGCTTTCCCAATTAATAATGCTCCTTCTGCTAATTTTTTGTTGTTTAATGACCACCACAAGGATTAAAACTTCCCTATTGCTATATTCATTGTTTTGAGATTTTGCTGGCAGAAATCACATATGTCAGTCTTCCATCTTTAAACTGCCTTTTTTTTTCCCCTCTAAGTTTCCGTCAAGGCTTGTGACCAGGAAAGCTTCAAGGGTATGTGTAGCATTAGACATTGTTCAGTTGAACCTGAATAATACACGTTTTTCCTTCATCTGTGTTAAGCTTTTAATAATTATCAACTTAAAGATATATGTGCCTTCTTAAAAACAGCAGGCACACAGGACACCATATCTACTGGTGACAAAATCTTTGTCCTAGGGTACGTAACCTATAGACATAAAGAAAATACTGTGAATGAGCAGCACAGTGTCATAAAAATCCCGAGTGATTTGTACTCATATAGCAAAGAGAGGTTTTCAGGTGCATCAAAATAACCAAACAACGAACAAAAAGCCTCCTCAACCAAACCAAAACTGGAAGCTTTGACTCAGAGATGCTGCATAAAAACTGAAACATCTTAAGGATAAAAATGAGCCATGAAGAAAAGTCCATCTTTAATAGACAAACATAGCAGATAGATAAGTTTCAAAACCTCAGTGCTGACAAAAAGTATTAACATGTGGCATTGATGGGTTACAGAAGTAGCTGGACACGACTCACTAATGCAAATTGTCAGCGTTTTCTGCAGAGCAGCTGACCTCACCTGAAGGCAGAGACCCTGAGCGCCAAGGCCTTAATAAGCATTTTCTTAACTCCTGAACTGCTCCTGTTCACCTTCACCTTCTGGCCATTCCTCTGAATGCCAGAACAAAGAGTAAACAGAGGGACAGTGCTCCCACCTCGCTCATCACTGGCACCCAAGGGCACTGGGCACTTGCGACAGCAATAATGAAACAGCGCTATTCTGTTAAAGTATAATTCCCATTAAAAAGGCAGATTAAAAAAAACCAAACAAACAAACCCAAAACGCTCATATCAGTGTCCACCATTTTAGGGCAAATAATTAAAGAAAAAAAACCCAAAGAACAAACTGCCAAAAATAAAAGAAACACAGGAACGGTCTTTCACAGAGAATCATTAATGTTGGAAAAGACCATTAACAATGAGCCCAGCCATTAACCGAGCACTGCTAAGTCTACCACTAAACCACGTCCCTAAGCACCACATTACAGCTTTTTTGAACGCTTGCAGGGACAGTGATTCCACCACTTCCCTGGGCAGCCTGTTCCAATGCTTCACCCTTTCTGTGAAGTTTTTCCTGATATCCCATCTAAACCTCCTGTGGCACAACGAGGCCATTTCCAATCATCCTACTATTTGTTACTTGGTAAAAGTGGCTGACCCTCACCTGGCTAGGAGCTCCTTTCATGGAGTTGTCGAAAGCGAGAAGGTCCCTCCTAAGCCTCGTCTTCTCCAGCATAAACAGCCCCAGCTCCCACAGCTGCTCCTCATGTGACCTGCGCGCCAGACCCTTCTAAAAAATCTCTCCTCACCCGCAACACCCGTTCTGAGGACATGGAGGAGAGCCTTTTCTAACACAACGCTACTATCAATAATGTTATTTATAGACGAAACGCGTTTAAACAACCCCTTCCCGACACTACACGGCGGCAGGCCCCGAGCCGCAGGAGCGGGGCCGGCGCTCCCCCGCTGCGCTGCCCTCACTCCTTCCCTTCCCCGGCATGGCGGCGGCAACTTCCAGAGAGCCGCCGGTCGCGGGCTTTGTTCGTCTCTGCCTGCGCCGCCTCCGCCCCTTCCTTCCTCCTTCTTTCCCTCCGTTCCCTCCCTCCCCCCTTCCCTCCCTCCCCCAGGCCGGCCCGAGCGCCCG
>VZTD01001325.1:328852-616679 GCA_013397725.1 Rhagologus leucostigma | reverse complement strand
CGGGGTGGGCAGGGCCCCGTGTTTGAGGCGTGCGGTGCGGGGGGGCGTCCCCAGCCCAGCTCCGCTCGGAGCCCGGCGGCCGCGGGCAGGGGGTTGTGCAGCCCCCCGGTGCGCTCGGGGCCTGGCGCTGGCTCGCCCTGGGGAGCAGCTCCCGGCCCGTCCCGGCGCCCCTCGGGGAGGGCCGGCACCCCGATCCCGGGGCAACCCCCAAGCCCCCTCGGGATCGGGGACGGCCTCCCGCCTCCGCTCCTGCCCCAGGGCCGGCCTCGCCGGGAGGCCTGGCGCCTGCCCGTAGTGCCGGGGTTGTTAATTGCACTGCGCACTCTGTCAGTAAGGAAGGCAAAGATGAAAAAAGTGGGGTTAAGGTCGGGTAAATGAGGCATACATGAGGCTTGAACTCGGGTTACTTGTGTCTTCTTAGTCCCAGTCGTTGGGCACACAATATCCATTTTGGAGCAACATGTTTCAACGAGTTGTGCTTTTCAAATACCTACTGCAAACACTTATCTGCTAGCCTAGAGGTGGGTTTGCGCTGTAGGAAGTTTTTCTTTTGGTTTGGGACCTTTCTGTTTGTTTGTTTGATTGTTTTGTTTTGTTGAAGTGATTCACTGATTAGTCAATGCTACTTTTTTTCCTTAACTGCTTGGAAATTCTTTCACCAACCCTAAAGTTCAGTGCTAACTGCTAAAGCACAGAGCAACATACTTGGGATGTAATTGACAAAAACTGCTCAAATTATGTGACACAAAGTTATTTCCGATGGCATTCTGGGGATATTTTGGTTTTACTGTTTAAGTTAGTGGTTGTCCTGGATTGTGGTTTCATGTGTGTCTAAGATGGAAAAGGTTAAACTGGGTGTCATGTGATTTAGAATAAAACGGAATCATTTACTTAGAAGGGACCTACAACAATCATCTAGTCAAATTGCTTGATCACTTCAGGGCTGACCAAATCTTGGTATGTAAATGAGCGCACTGGCCAAATGCCTCTTGAATATTTGACTGGCTTGGGGCATCGACCACCTCTCTAGGAAACCTCTTCCGGTGTTTGACTATGCCCTCAGTAAAGGAATGCTTCCTTATGTCCGGTTTGAATCCTCCCTGACACCGCTTTGAACCATCCCTGTTCATCCTGTCACTGGATCCCAGGTAGAAAAAATCAGCACCATCCTCTCCACTTCCCCGCTCAGGAGGCTGTAGAAAGAGAGCAATGAGGTTGCCTCTCAGCCTCCTGTTCTCCAGTCTAGACAAACCAAAGTGTTCAGCTGCTCCTCGCAGGACATGCCATTAGCTTTTTTGCCCTCCTCTGGATGTATTTAAGGACTTTCACGTAGTTTTCCAATTGTGTGCATAGTGGTCCAGGTAAGGCCACACTAGTGCTGAATGCAGCCGGATAATCACCTCTTTTAATCAGCTGGTGATGCTGTGTTTGTTGGCCCAGCTTTTGCAGTGCTGCTTTGTGGTAATGGTAACCAAATAGAGTGATTAGGTGTCCTTAGGTTTGCTTCTTGGATAAGTGTATCAAGCTTCAAGAATATTGTCCTAAGTGGTTCTAGGGTGCACAATCCTGTGGTTCCTGGCTATCGCTGAATTGAAAGAATCATAACTATTTCTGCTACTTTTTATAATATTAGCTTATTTAACAGAAATTTTGGACTGTGCCTTGAAACTTGCCCCTCTCCGAAAATGCAAAAGTTTTCCATAAAAGTAGTTTTATTTTCTTAGTTTGCTTTTCTTGCTTTCTATTGCCTATTCAAAATTTTATCACAGTTTTCAACTCTGAGTTGTTTTACTGCCTTTTCAGCTGAACAAGTGCCATTGGTAAATGGCTTTCAGGTACAAATAGGAGGTGGCTCTGAAACAATCTGTTCCTCTGCAGCGTTTGCTGCCCTCCTTGGGGGTGTAGACTCTTGAATGGCTGCAAACACTTGTTATTCTTGCAGTCCTGTAGGGTGGGAGCCAGAGGCTGAAAGCTGATCGGGCAAGTAATGGGCTGATTATCAGGTCCACTGAAATTATGCCTTGACCTAGTTGCATTGAGGAGGGTAGTATGAAAGATGGAGGAATTAATGCATATACTTTTGAAGAATGTGAGGTGGAGTGGAAAAAGAAATAATGATGCGGAGATCTTGCTTAGCTGTGTTCATGCACTTTAAAAAGAATAGTAACCTGAACATTCGTGCTTCTAACTGCTTTGCTGTTGCTCTTACTTATGATTTTTCTCATATTATTGGATCTTAGAGTTATTTAACACATCTGTGAGTGACCCTTCAGTGGTACTTAATGTAGTATTATATGTCTGACTACACTGGTGATTAAATAATGTTTTGTACCAAATTGGTTGTTACTGTTGCTGTCACCTGATGTCAGAATGATAAGTTTTCTAGTACAAAACCAAAACTGAGTTTATGTGTTAAAATCTGTCTGCACTTAAACTGCAGAAGCACTGCATGGCACATCAAGGGAAAAAAAAAGGTTGTCCTTGCTTAGTTGAAAATCTGCTAGCTTGTAAAATACTGCCTGTACTGACTGGATTTTAAAGTAAGTTTCTTAAATCTTACGAGGTTAGAAGAGTTAATGTAGACACTTGTTTATGTCAGTTTCTGCAACTAGTGTTTACATTTTATGGTTCTGAATTAAAAATGAAGTTATTTTTCAAGTAAAACAGTAATACAGTGTAGTTAATACAGAACAGTAATTATATATCTATTCCCCTCCCCCAGCCAGATATTATCAGAGTAATCTGTTATAAAATTGTCTGGGAATTTGTAATGTTTACCTTTAGTATATCAATTACATTTTTGTCAGCTTCTGAAAGGTAAAGTAGCCCTACCTAGTAGATGTAACAGTGGTAGGTAAAGCTGGGAGCCTTTTTTTTCTTTTCTTTTTTTTTTTTTTTTTTGGTGATAGTGGTGTTTTATGGAAATGAGTATAAAGCCCCTGTAGTTTGTGTGCAGAATTGTAGTTTTTCTGAAGACAGATCCCTGCAGCTCTCATTGAAAGCCTGCATTTTTTGATGCTGGTTCTTTTCGTTATGCACTACACTGTTCCTTGGAATGAGATGTTGGCTCCAACTAGGGGAGAGATAAGGTGTTTGTATCACATGTCAGTGAAAAAGATATTCTGCTTTGGAACAGAAGTTCTGTATTAACTTTTTTATTTAATTGTCAAACATGAGGAGGAAGGCCAAGTGGCAGAATTACCTTTTTGTATTATTATAGTTACATTAGTGAATTTCGGAACCAGTTTTCCAGTGTTCTTATTAAAATATGGACCTTAATGGAGCATGAATTAGTGAATCCAGTTTTATTACTAGAAACGAAGTCCAGAAGGACTGCAGAATACATCCCCTTATGTAAACAATGAGTTGCAAAGCACTTCTTACTGGCTTGCAACAGAATTTTTTGTGGAATTTTTTTTGTGGGTTTTTTTTTTTTTTTTTTTAATTTCCTTGGTGGCTTTTTCAAAGAGNCAAAAAAATTTTTTGTGGAATTTTTTTTGTGGGTTTTTTTTTTTTTTTTTAAATTTCCTGGGTGGCATTTCACAAGAGAATGTGACAAGCCAAGACCGCTTCAGTGTTCCTAGATCTTTGCAGAACTTGGGAATTTATTACATAGAAATGCCAACATATTGTCAAAAATGAACTATATGCCATGGCCTACAGCAGGTTTAGCCTGTGGTTCACAGATCTTGGGTCTGGTGATTGATCTCTGTGGGAAAGCAAGAGGTGCAAACTGGATAACTAAAGATTTTTTTAGTACAGCTAAATGTACTTGTGAGTTCCTTGTCAACTAGTACAGATTTTTTTATTCCAGTGTGTGATGCCATAAAAATTAGTAACTCTATGGCAAAAAAATACAGTCTTGTAAAACATAATATATCTTGAAGATTATGTAAACAACGTTGTGATGATGAAAAGTTACTCCCAGAGATGAAGAGGAAATGGAATTGTACTAGTTGTTTGGAAACAAAAGAATACTGCTTAATAGTCCATGAGAAAACCCATATATTAATGTCATCGTGGTTGTATATACTTTGTAAGTGAAAAATACAGAGTTGATGTACAACTAACTTTTAAACTGAGGTTTTGGTATTTCAGCAAGAAGCGTGCTGCATACTGGGTAACTCTGGATTTAAGATTGCTTTGTTCAGATGTGTCCTCTTGTAGGACCAGCCATCTGATATGATCCAAGCTCTAAAGCAAAAGTAGGTGTATGCCTGGAAACACGAGAAGTTCTCACAGGGATGAATTTAACACCACTTTCTAAGAGCACAGCAGGCATTTCACAAAGTAGTCAGTTCCAGAATTCTGCAAGATGATCTGCTTTTCCCTCATGCTTTTTTGCTATTCCAATAAAACGTTTTTGGAAAACCCCGCTGAAATTGGTTCCTGCATACTGAGCAAGCCCAGGCAGGATACAAGATTTTCCTTAGATACAAGCATAACACAGTGTTTCACAGGAGAGATGCACCTGTTTTGAGATTCTTGACACTTTTTTTGTGATGTGCATAATCTTGTGAAGTTTGGTTGGTACCATGAAATCACAAAATGCCACATCATTGCATTTTTATTTGTTCAGGTGTATCCCTTACTGGCTGATCTGATCGTTTTGCATTCCTGCTGGGTTACAAGTAATGGGTAGTTAGAACCTGAATTCTTAATGTCATTTTCACTCTGGAGGAGTGGAAAATGTCCAGCATTTTGCATTCTGTTAAGGGAACAACCCCAAGAAACTAATTCAGATGCTACTTTTTCTTTTTTCTTCTTTTTAAAGAAGATGCTAGGTGTTTGAAAAATAATTATTACTAGCTGGAATTGTTACAACTACAAGAAACAAATTTAGGGCTATAATTAATTGTTTAAAAGGTGCAAAAAAAGGATAGGTAAAATAAGGAGATGGAAGGAGGTGGGAAACGAACATGTTTGAAATGCCTCAGTTTGCGCAAGAGAAAACTGGAGGGGGTGAACTTGGTGAGCTTATGTAATCTGCAGGCAGGACATAAAATGAAAGTAGATCCCTTACTTACTAAATCCTACACAATCATTGCTCACTGAATGCTGCAGCTCTAGAATTGGAAAGCAGTTACTGAAGTCAGTAGCAGATTGGTTTAAAAGTGGGTAAATATTTTTACTAAGGACCTCAACCAAAGCTTATTTGTGCCAAAGACAAATGGTTATCCTGTGGATTAGTACAGTTGGTTAAAAGATGAGAAACTAGATAGATAAATGATTACTTCGTGTTGGAACAGTGTTAGCAGTAGGTTTCTGCTGGGGTTAAGGGGTTCATTATATTATTGAAGAATGACAGGCACCATAGCAGTTTGTTGATCGGTGGGGATTGGTAAAATCTGTACTAATTGGGTGCTTGCAGCAAACTCTTCCAAAACCATTATCCAGTTCTTTCACGTAGAAGTGTAGTTCGGTTCTGGTGAATGCCAAATGATTCTCCTACAGGGGAAAATAATGTAAACCTGTATACACAGTGATGAGCTCTATATTTGCTCCTGTTACTTACTCAGAGAAGGGCAGTGGTCAGACAGTTGTTGGGAATTGCTCACAAAGAATTAAATCATTGTTAGGTCATTATGCTTATTGGTGGTGTGTCAAAATCATTAACAAGGTGCATTAATGTAATCATCCCAGCACAGCAGTGGTTTCATAGACAGTGAAAAAGTGGACGAGAGGTGTGGAAGATACTCTGTGCTGGGAAGATGAAGATCTTTACTCTGAAAAACAGAACAATGAGGGGAGAGATGATAGAGATCTATAAAATCCATAGATCAAAAAGAATGATGAATAGAAAGCAAGAGTGCTGTTTTTTGTAGGACAAGAATTAGGCCAGGTTGTGATCCGGTTTAAACCCAGCAGAGCAAAGAAAAACTAACTCTCTGTGCATAAACCAGAAGGAACTTCGAGAAGGTTCAAAATATTCCCAAAAACGACACTAAAACAAAACGAGGTTAGATGTTGGTGCCAAAAAATTGATGTATTTTATTTAATAGTACAAGAGGCAAAGAGAAAGAAAGAGAAAAGAAAAAAAGAAAGACACAGAGAAAGAAGTGTGCATGGGAAGATGTGGGGACAGGGAGAGGTGACAGGGGTTAGGTGGGAGCAGATCACCCATCCAGGGATGCCAGCGATGTCTCGTTGCTCCCCTCCATCTGGTCTTCTGGTCGTGAGGGTCCCCCGCTGCCATGCCATGCGGCCACACGTTACCACACGCCGCTGCACGCCGAGGAGTAAAGAATCCCGTGGATTAATATATACTTTGGGCAGGGGGAATGCCCACGTGTCTGCCTTGCAGGGGCCAGCTTGGCACTGTCCCTTGCAACACTGAGGGTAAGTTGCATCATCTCTGGTGCTCCGGTGCAGGGTCTGGGGACCCCTTTGGGGGGCCCTTTGATGGTCCATGACACCCCCTCTGCTGTGGATGAGCTCCCCCCGGGTGCAGGGCCCCTCAGCTGGGCTCCTCTGCACAGCGGAGGATGGGCGGTCACTGCGCCTCTCACCAGAGGCTTTTCCAGCACACCCAAAGCCTCTCTCCCCCACCCTTTGGTGTGTGAGGGTCTGTGCGAGCCTGGCAGCTGATAGCCCTGGGGCTGTGGTCTCCACCTTGGAGGTGGTAAGCTTAGGCTTTGTGAATGTCCCCAGCCCTGAGTTGTTATTCTATCTTATCTTCATCATCGAGCAGTGTAAGGCCTCAGTCAGGGCCCCATTCAGGGTGCAGTAGTCTTCTCTGCAGCTTTTGCAACACAGTTTTAAAAGTCCTTCATGAAAAAGTTTAAGTCATAAACTGTAATAGTTCAGTCTCTGACAGGCCACATGGTGAATTAAACTTGCTACCTGATAAAAATTAAAGTAGCTTGTCAAGCAATGTGTAATTAAATTGTGGAACTTATTTTCCACATGATATTGTGGAGCAGAAAAAATGTGAGTTAAAATTGTAATTAGGTAAAGCCAGGTAGGGATAGTTGCACTGAATACTCAACTCTACAGTGAAGCTGGACTACCAGCTCTAAAATGGCTGATAGCCAGGAATTACTCTGGACACTTATGTCTAGATATTTGCTGTGGCTTGCATTCTTGACCTGGATAATCTGCCTCTGGCTACCCTTGACAAAAATGGAACTGTGTTAGATAGACCTAGACTGTGTAAGTTAAAACACCGTTTATGTTCTTATTTTTATACTGCTAGGTAAATGACCTCACACCGTAGTTCTGCTGAAGAAAGGATTTTCTTCTCTTGATTGGAGATGAGGGAAGAGAGAGTGAGGATTTGGAGAGAAATGAACCGGACTGTTGAAAACAGAGAGAAAAGGAAAAGCAAGTGTGGCAGTCCCCTATGCACTCCATCTCAGCTGTGATTTCCACTGCCTTGCTGTAGCTTACCCTCCTGGTTTTCATTAGTTTCTGGGAGAGACTCTCCATGCATCTTTTTATGTGAGATCTCAAATCGATTTATGCACCGTCTTGGGGGACACAGACTGCACCTGCTCATTTCTCTGCTAGGAAGCTAAAGCACTAATATAAGATGTCCTTGATTTATAGAATTGTCGCAAGTTAGAGTGACGTTGTTGCTACTGTGAAAGAAAAAAAAAGGAGGAAAAAAACCCCTAAAGTTGAAAGACCTTTAAATTGCTGCAGACTTTTCTTTTAACACTCTCCTTTTCAGTGGCCTTACTTTTCTTGGTATAGTGTGTCTCAGATTGATTCTTTCCAATCAATGAGTTCTCTGGGAATGTGTAGGTTTTCCATAGCTAGTCTCCTTTTTGGAGTCCTTGGAATTTTGAATGTATTGAGTCTTAGAACTTATTTTCTTAGTGTTGTAATTCTTATGCTTTGCCTTCTTTATGGGATGCAAATACTTCGTTAGGACAAGTGTTACTTAATGGGTTTGACTCAGTGACATACTGCTTTCCTTCTTTCTACCTCTTTTTGTGCTGGTGCTCTTTGAAGAACTTATATTAAATGCTGCACATTATCTCCTGTTTGCTGAGTTTCATAAGACTTTGTATCAATTTTTACTTCAAATAATCAGTTGTTAAACTAATTGATATCATCACATAAGCAAGGCGGTGGGGTGGAGCTTGTTACGCAATTGAGATTTACTGTTCTGGGCTGATTTACCTCTTCCCTTAGAGAAATTTTGTTTCTCAGTGTAGTGTAAGCAAAGCGTGTAAAAATGGGATTTTGGTAGGGATTTGAGGGAAGGACAGAATAGCAGCATGCTTGATTATAATTTGCCTTTTCCAGCAAACCCAAATGAATTTCTCAGTGGAAGGGTGAATTAATAAAAGCAGCAGTGTGTTTAAGAAGTCCAGATTTTTCTGGAGGTCAGTATGTTACCATTTGAGCAAAAGTAGATTCTTTTAAACTTACATGTTCCTGGTAATTAAAATTATTAGAAAGCCTGTGTCATCTAGAAGGTAGAAATATGAGGCTTTTGAAGTAGATGTTGCATATAGATGAACCGGGTCTCAGACCTTTGCAAAGACTTTGCATTCTGAAATCATGTTATAAGACTCTTGAGACAGGTGTTTCCTTCTCTCTTCAACTTCTGTGTACTCACACTCCCCAGACCCTGAGTACTTGAGCAGCAAGCTGGTGGGAGGATAGCTGGTGATTTTGAAGTAGGGTATTGTTATCATTCATACTGATAATAGAGTGATATTAGGATTTTCTGTGTGTGTATTTCATGTGTTACTGCTGGTTAAAAGACAGCTTTATGTAAATAACACATGTAGGAGTACATAGAAGTAACAAGCTGTCCTGAAGTTTTACTTAGATAGAATTACACGTGGAAACATTGGATATTAAATATCCTATACACCATTGGGGTTTTTTTCTGTGATTGTCATAGCAATACAAATGAAATACATTTAAGACTGATTCTCCAAGCTGTGCATATTGTTCATGCTTTCAGGAATAGTAGATTTTCTACTTCTTTAGACCAAAGGGAGCATATTTAATTCCAGTAAGAGTAATTCTAATAGAGCTGACAGGAAGAAGGAAAGGCTCTCAAGGGGATGAATAGTATGGAAATGTTTTTAATCACTTTTTATGTACTTAATGTAATGTGTAGTTATGAGGTGTCAGATTTTAGGAGGACTGGACAGCTCTAGGACTGATGTACAACCTTTGAGCTTCTTTGCACATTTAAGGAAAAAGAAAATGGTTTAAATAATCTTCGTACCACTGGTAAGTAATTGAAGCATGATGGGCATTCTTGTATTGGCGTCATTTTGAACCCTTCACTTTGGGAAATGTAGCCTAGGTTTTGGAAATGGGAGTGATGGCATTAACTGACAGCAAGCGGAGACTTACTGGACAACAGACTGCTGAACTCGCTTCTTTGTGAAGGAGTGCTCTCTGGGGACGGTGGTCAAAACTGGCTTTTTCTTCTTGTTGTTTGTCTCCTAGTGCTCGAGGAACAGCTCGAGCTTCTAGTGCTGTGTCATACCCAAAAAAAAGCTGTTGAAGAAAGCCAGAGGAGAAAAAGCCATGTGTGTTCAGACAGCTTCAAGACACTCTCAGTGGCGTGGCAGCTGTGTCTTTGGCACAGCCCCAGCCTTAGAATATTTGTGTTCAATTTAACGCTTTAGGGTGGCTGCCAGCATTTTCTTGGGAAACTGTGAGTGAGAAAGAGTGTTCACAGCTTGTATCTGAGAAGAAAAAAAAGAAAGAATTTTGTTACATGAACAAAGAAAACCTTCCACAGTATTGTGACTTTTGTATGTCGCATTGCTGTGGCCTGTTGGCCTCTTATGAATCATGGAGTAGCAAATCTTCTCAAGGAGCAGAAAGCGTACAAGAGCTCTTGTCCAGCAGTTTCTGACTGCGGGGGCTATTTCTAGCTTCTGCTGTTTTACAGCAGTGCTGCTTGCTGGAAGCTTATCTTATCAAAGTTTGGAGTTAGTGAGGTTATCTTGGGCACATCTCTATGTGTTACCTGGAAAAGTTTGACATTTTTGCATTGCAGCTATTACTGCTAGATAACAGTGTGCCTGTGTTATCACTAAATCTCTTCTGTTAAGTAGTTGTTAGAGACTCGTGTTGACTTGTTTTTTTCAGTCTGCTGAAGTTGCACTGTGTTATATGCTTTTACTGTTGTAAAATATAATATATGTGATCTCAGTGTTTAATTACTTACAGATATAAATTACTTACAGATATAAACACAGACTAGAAGTGTGCATTATCCAGTACCCTTATGAAGGGCATTAATAATATTATTCTCCTATTTAATGAGGATATGAAATCACTTAGCTCTGATATTGGTGGCAGTATACTGAATGGGTAAAATACGTCTTTCAACAGCTGGATCATCTTGTTTCATGGTATTGCTTGTTAGAATGATAGAAATGGAAATTACCATTTATTATGGAAGTAGATTTCCACTTCTTTTGGTTGATGTTGCCATAATTTCTGTTAGGTTCATTGTACAGTGGGAGTGTGGGAGACTTCAAAAGGCGTCAGGGCAGTTAAGCTTACTCAGAGTTTCCAAGTGCATACTTTTTTTTTTTTACTTTTGTAACTGTGGTACTGTGTCCAAGACGGTTTTAAATATAAAGCAGAGATGAACTTTAAACTGTTTTTTAGAATTGTAATGCTAATGAACATAACATCTTTCAACTTCTTAGCACACTTTCTGTTATACAGTTGAAGTACTAGTGAGTGTGAAATTTTCCATTTAACTGTTATTTGGAGAAGAGAGTGAGGGAGGAAAACATCAGTGAAGGAGCTGAAGAGAAGGTGGGTGATTTTCAAGGGTCTGATTCTGACTGTGCAGAGTAGTGATTTCTGAATGAGAAACACTTTGTGTTGAAGTAATGAGCTGCTAAGGAATGCTGAGAGGATCCTTATGTAAAATATGATCCATCAAGCTGCTTTTCATTGAAAACAGAATGTATAATGAGCACAGTCATGATTCTTGGTTTTAAAAACTTACTCAAAGTTGTTTTTAAATTCAGATGTAAGGTACAATACACAGTCATCTATGTAAGAAACAGGTAGGTTTTGATAGATTAGAGAGTTGTAGTTCAGCTAGTGTAAGAAACAGCCTGGAGTTCTGCCTTTTGGCAGATACTTGCTAAATACCTCTGCAACTTTTCACTTGAGTGCTATCTACAATTTTTGATACAAAATAATACCAGATTTGTTTGTTTGTAACTATGAAATTCAGAGTAAGTGAAGGAAGTGGATGCATCATTTTTTATACTTAATATTTTAAGATAAACAGGTGTGTGCTTGTTTAATAGTTAAATCATTCTCGAATATGTAGCATAAAACGATTTCAATCAATTTTTGTGTCATTAAATAGTCAGTAACAGTTTTTGGTAATTTTTTTCTTAATGGCCAGAGAAATCTCTCACTCTAAGTTTGGTCTGAAAAATTTCTGGCATATATTTCAGAATTTTATTTTGAAGAATTGTCTAAAATGGAGGTAATTGCTACAGAATAAGCAAATGAGGAAACAAGAACTTGAAGGTGTTTTTATGCTTGATATGTAGAGTTTTGTAAGTCTACTGAGTTTTCAGCCTTGATCAGATAACTATTCCAGAAATTTGCAATTGATATTCATTTATGATTTTGACTGCTTAGGCAAAAAGATTCTCTATTTGTGGTTTTGAGATGGAAAAGATTTCTTTGGAGAATGCTGCTGAGGGTTTACCAGTATGTAATTTTGGGAATGGGGAAGAGAAGGAAAGAGAATGTCTTTCTGAACACTTCAGTAGTCTCTGTTCTGTTTTCTTAATTTACTTTTTAGTTCCTAACTAAACCATGCCACCATTTGATAATAAAATGATGAAATGGAAAAAGCCTTATTTAGTCTAGAAGACATATTGCTGTTATGCTTTAGCTGTGGTCATACTTTCTTCATGCTGTTGCACTAGAGATGAACCTTGTGCTTTGTAACTGCATAATTCTACTCTTAAATGTCTTCCAGTATTTTTTTCTCTGTTCAGAATAATTACTGTGTCAGTGTTGTTTGATTCTTAAAATAATAATGTAATTTTTCTCTTTTAATAACAGTAATAACTGGGTCTCCGTCTCCCTCCCAACTTACTGATAGAACAGGAAGTAATTTTCTGTCAGATAAAACGTTTCTGTGACTGACTTGGGAAGGAAAGGAAGTGAAAGCTTGAATTAGAGGATCATTCAAAAAAAGCAGGAAGAATAAAGACCATATGTTGTTCTCTGGTTACACATCATCTGGCTGGGAGGTTAGATGAATCTCTTGAGTGTTAGAGTGCTTGATTTAAATCCTTTCTCTTCTTGAGCCTGCAGTGCCAAAACACTAAATTGAAAGTATTAATTAAAGCAAAGAATATGAAAATAAATCTTAATAGTGAGCTGCTTCAGCACCTGATTTTTACCTGTTACTTCAAAGAACATTTAAGTAAACAGTATGAAAGGGAACATCATTTGATGTCTTACCATGGCAGATTTTTTTACACTTTATTGATAGCAGTAGTAGTGAAGGGCAGTGCATATTTCCTCTTGCTCGAAGTGCTCTTCAGATTTTTACTAACTTTGAAAAAATGTTTTCTCTATTACAACTCCGTGGGTATAACTACTAGGATTTTAATGAAAGAATACTACCAGTTAGGAAAAGTATGCTTCTGGTTGCATTTTTAGACTGCATTTATGGATGCTTAACTTGGTTTTGCAGTAGTTTGGATGATCACCTTCACATGTTTTACAGACCTGCACTTGGATTTAGGATGAGAATACTGTTGATAACACACTGATGTTTTAGTTGTTGCCAAGCAGTATTTACATTGGGAAGGACTTTTCAGCTTCTCACTCCAACCCACCACCAAGGAGGCTGGTGGTCACAAGGAGTTGGGATGGGACACAGCCAGGACAGCTGACCCCAGTTGTCCCAAGGGATATTCCATACCATATGGTGTGATGGTCAGTGTATGTACTAGGGGGAAAGCTGACCAGGGGCTGTTGCTTGGGAAATGGCGGAGCCTTGGCTTGTGGGTGATGAGCAAATTGCATTGTGCATCACTTGTTATGTATATACAAATTCATTATGATTATAATTTTTACTATTTTCTCTTCCTTTTGTGTCCTATTAATCTATCTTTATTTCAACTCACAAATTTTACTTTTTTTTTTCCCCAGCTCTTTTCCCCATTCCACTGTGGAGGAGGGAATGAGCGAGTGGCTGTGTGATGTTTAGCTACCTGCTAATCACGACAGTTCTTTTTTGGCACCCAGTATGGGACATAAAGGTTTGAAATAGTGGAAGATCTGACTGGAGCATGTTGAAACAAATTTGTTGTAATTGTAGAATCATAGAATGGCTTGGGTTGGAAGAGACCTTAATGATTACCTAGTTCCATCCAACCCCCTTACCGTGGGCAGGGACACATTCCACTGGGTTGGATGCTCAAAACCACATCCAACCTGGCCTTGAACACTTCCAGAGATGAAGCATCCAGAGCTTCCCTGGGCAATCTCTTCCAATGCCTCACCACAGTAAAAAATTCTTTCTAATATTTCATCTTCATCTACCCTCTTTTAGTTTACAGTATGGGTTTGTGTGTTCAGAGCTTTGTTGTATATCAACAATACTTGCTTTACATGTCTAAGTATATATATGTATATGCTATATAAGTAACAATACTTGCTGTATATGTTCCATGTTGTGCTGTTCATCTCCTCTGGGGGCTGGGTTGAGGTTTTCATTGTGTTGAACTTTGTGGCGCTGCCTCCCGGTAACATTGTGGTTGTGAGACTGCTGCTGTGCGTGCGCTTGGCGCTGCCGCTATCTCCGAGCTTCGGGAGCCATCTACTGGAATCAGTAATAATTGCACTGGGTACCTTTCCTTCTCAGACGGTCCTGGCTGCGGGGGAGACACTCCTCCATCTTCCTCCTCTCCTACAGGCCAATTGCAGTAGCTCTGGAGAACTTTTAGTATTGTCCGCATGTCCAAACCAGCATGTTCCTATTGCTATGTCTCCCGAATGTGTTTCAGGTCTTGTTCAGGGTGAAACAACTGTTTAAGAATATGACACAGAGATTTGCCCCCGTGCCCGCATAGTTATGAGTGGTAGTAGGGTGTGTGGGATAGTACAGCCAAGTGCCTGGTACAGTGGTCACCTCTAAATTTTGCAATTTTACCCCAAACAAATACAGGGAGTGCGTGAGTGGCTGTGTGGTATTTATCTACCTGCTGGATTAAACCACATCACTGATGAACTGCAACTTGGATATAATCATTGGAAACCCTTTGGAACGCCATATAGGTGCAGTAGTATTTTTTTAGTTTTAGGAATATATGAATCTCTGTTGCTGTAGAGCTTTTCAAATGAATTGTAAACAAGTCTTTGTGTGTGTTCTTTTACACTGCAAGAGTGCATGCCTTCATGCTGCTTGCTTTCGAGTGATATTTTGTAAATATGCTATAAATCTAGTTTTAAAGGTCTGTAGAAATGGCTATTTTAGTACAAAGTAGAATAAAAATAAACAGGACACCTTTGCAGGATTGAAAATAACTGCTCTGTATCCAGAAAAATTTTCTGCGCTGCATTAAAATTATGCAATAATAGTAATAGGGATCTGTGTTTTAAGCATTGATGACCACAGCTGTAGAAGAAATTACTTTCTGCCTGGCATTTCATTTTTAATGTACTTCATTGTTTCAGTAGTGGTTCTCGTCTTTCATCCTTGTCTTCTAAACAGATTGTAACTTATTTTTTTGTTTGTGCCAGTTTTGATATGTAGGAGGGAGGGATGTGCCTTGGGTATCTTGAAAAGCTAAGTTTTTTTTAGTTAAAACACTTGAATCGATTCTCTGAGATCAGTACCCACTATAGCAGCTATTCTTGGTGTCTTTGTGTTGGTGATAAAATTCTGATTTAAATGTTTCAAATAAAACTGAAGATATTTGCTTAGCATTTTGCTTTTTGAGTCAGCAAACACTCGGCATGTTAAGCTTTTATTATTTGTGAAATTAATGTGAAGTGTCTTGAAGCAGAAGTAGCCCAGGTCTTTGACACTGGTATGGAAGACATGCTTTAATAACAAAATACCAATTAATAATGTTTCCAAGTTTCATTTTGTAGTTTTATGGTTCAGTGCTGCTTTTGTGTTGTAATAAAGTAAGATTTTACAGCTTGAATTGAGAAATACGAATAGCCTCCTTCATGAGTACAGTTGATTAGCTAAATAAGGTGATTAAAAATGATCAAATTTATACTTGGTGTACTAAAGATTGAGCCTTTTGTTATTTATACGTGAGAATATTATGTTATATATTCCAGGCCCAATAAGCCAACTTTTAAGTATCCTTGCTGGGAAAAAATGTAGAAAAGGTTCCTCTGAGAAAGTATTTTTGGGAATTAACTCTTATAAAGATGCCAGGTTTTGCTTTTTTTGCTCAATATATAATTAAAAAAAATGTTTACTTGGCCGGATTCTGAAGAGACCATCCTACTCCCAGCCCTTGCTCAGAGCAGGGCTAAATCAGCCAGATCACCTTGCTGAAGGTCTTGTCTAGTTGAGCTTTGAATATCTCCAAAGTGGCCTGCTATAAGGCTTAGCCACTCTTTGGGAAAATTTTTCTCTCCCTTATGTCCATTTAAGATTTCCCGTGTTTCAGCCTGTGTTTCTTGCACTTTCTCATTTCACTTCACAGCACTCAGAATTGGCTTTGTCTCCTTGAGCCACGTTCAGATGGTGGAGCAGCACAACAACTTCCTTCTTTGGTCTGCTCTTCTTTGGGATGAACAGTGGTGCTCTCAGTGTCTCCTATGAACATGGGCTGCAGCCCCCAAAACATCTCAGTGTCCTGTCTTCAATTTGTGGGTGTTCTCTCATGATGGGAACCCCTGAAACTGGACACAATACTTTAGACATGCCGTTGTGCTGTGAGGAGAGAAATGACGTTTTTTGATTTGCTGACTGCAGTCTTGCTGTTGCAGCCCAGCATGTCCTTAGACTTTACCGCTGTACGAGGACATGGGTTTGTGTTCGAATTGTTCTACACCATGAACCCACAGAGCTGCTTTCTGTTCAGCTGCTTCCTAGCGTCAGTGGTTGGAAGGAGGAGTATGGCTTGGCTCTTATTGTTGAGTTCTGTGGTATTCCTTTTGGCCAAGGAATTGCTGTGGTGGTACATCTTGCATTATTCAATTTTTACTAGCATGTCATCCTCTGTAGTCTCCCCCCTTCAAAAAAAAAAATATTTCTGTTACTTGTTTTTTGATGAAAAGTTGTGCATCTCTTTTAAACTGTAGTGTGGTTATGTTAATAAAATTTTGACGTGCTTATGCCAGCACAAGCTATGCTGCTGTGTAGGAAAAAGAAATATACTACTTCATTATAGAACATATGTAGTACATAGAAAGTAAGTACTTTATAAGAACCATTACTAGAATGACTTTTTTTGGTCTGGCTGCTACCGAAACCTCTGATTTCTAATTTCTGAACTGGAGTGTGTAGAGACCAGCACAAAAAATCTCTTCCTTTTAAGTGGAAGTGGTATTTTGAGTTGACTTTGATACAGGTCCAAGAAGCTTAAATCGTTCCGTTCATGCACGTCTTTCCTTTTTTAGTCTCTACAGGGGATGGTCTTCTGTTGTCCTTTACTATATTGAGCAAAGTTTCTGTCACAGAACTGTCTCTAATCAAGTGCAATAACTTAGGTTTGTAGAGAAGCCCGAGAGTGTGACAAATGTCCAGAGATGATGTCTCAGAATGTTTCCCCAGCTTTTTAACTATTGGATTTTTTCAGCAATTTCTTCAGCTAGATGTTTTCTTTCTAGTGAACTTTTGATGGATTTCTTTTGCATGGATCTGTGCGCTTGTTTCTTGAACCTGTGTTAAGTTTTAGCAGCCACAGAACAGTGAATAACAACTTCATATGCTATATGAAGCTCCCTTTTCCTAAGTTTGCTGAATTTCCCACTTGCTAACTTAGGGACGTTGAGTAGCCAATCCCTTTTTATCTCCTTAATGTCATTTGCAACCATATGGCTGTATTAAATACCCTCTTTGGTCTTTTTCGTGGTAAAGAAACCTGGTTTTTCTAGTTAGTCTTCAAAAGAAAGGTGTTCTGCATTTTTGATCTACTTTGTTACTGTCAAGTAGAGAAGGGCAGACAGGAGGGACAGTTTAGGAAAAGCAGATGAGGACAAGGAGAAAGAGGAAGATGAAGGGAGATACATATTTGATCTCTGTCATTATAGAGGAGAATGCCGTGTGACTGAGAAAATGTGATGTGGTGCAGATATGGTATTATTCAACCTCCTACTCCGCAAAAAAAAGTTAATTACAGCTTATTAAGCTAAATATAGTGCATGGTAAATTACACGTGAGTTTCGAAATTGGAAGTGTGTGGCCTTTGCATGGTGCCTTTCAGCCCATCACGTACTTGTGATTTTGTGTAGAAGAGTTGAGTGTAAGAGTGCCAACAGTCATCTGCAGTTACAAGAGGTAGGACTTGGCTTACATAGTTCTGTGAGAATTGGTGACTGGATGTGGGTATGTTCCTAAGCAGAATGAAAAAGTTTGTCTTTATCATGCCGTCTTTCTCTGTGAAGATGATATACCTGTTTCACTATTTGGCAGATGGAGGGTGTCATCAGTTCCTGCTTCTCAGCTGAGAGGTGGTTATTGCTTGAGATGTCTCATCTCTGCTGGTTCTTGCTTGCCTGCTTGCCCCCATCATATACTGGGAATTATATTTTTCTATAGGATGCAGATGTATATTTCACTATGTACTTTTTAGCTTAATATTTCTTCCTAAATGTTGTGGCACAGACTTGATTTCATTATTTCTTATCAGAGTATTGGAGCATAGACTTCAAAACTCTTGTATTAAAGAAAGTAAATAGTCCAGTATTGAGTCATAGAATCATATGATTACTCGGCTCCATTGATGAAATGAAAAAGAAGTTAAAAATAAGCTTTTCAGAGCTATGGAAATCTGAAAGTGTGGTTGTCTTCAAGCTCCTAATACTAACTATTGCAAACTTTCCCCTTTGACTCCCGTGATTGGGCTGCTGCACTGCTCTTGGTGCTGCCCAGCGCCTGTGTACTGTCATGCCTTCGTTTCCTTCATATGGCCTGTCCTACCCCAGAACACATTTGGCTTCCTCTCACGTCCCTCTGCATTTGGCAAGCACCAGCCTGTGTTATGGCTGGTTTGGAACTAGGCAAGTGCTTCAATTGACCCGTTGATTGCTGCTACTGGAGATGGATGACAGCCAAGTTCTGTTTCCTTTTTCCACAATGCAACTGCTAATTTGTATGTCTTGCTTCTACCAGGCAGCTGATTTCTGTGAAACTTAGGGGAAACTTAGGTGTCTTTGAGACCTCTGTTTCTTTGTCAAATTTGGCTAAAATTGGCTTGCATGATTAGAATTCATCTGTGTGACATGGCTGCTGGACAGACTGCATAATATATAATCATTGTTTTCCTAAGACTAATTGAACGGCATTTTAAAAACTTTTGGATTTGGTCACTGAAACAAAAACGAAGAATCTAGACTTCGTGTGTAATGGTTTATCTATTTAATCTTTGAAGTATTTGCTTTTTCCAAGTACTGAATACAAAAGGAGGGATGAGAAATTTGGCCGAAGTGCCCATCTCTGCCTTATGCTCATTAGTTTAGCAGCTGGAGTGTTTCAGTCTAGGTAAAATGGATACCAGCTCAGGCCCTGGGGATTTGAAACGTGTATTCTGCCTCCTGTGCTTTCTGAATCTGTAATACACACTGTTGTGAATAGTCATTCTTCTTTGATGCCATTCCCCATTTTATATATAATCAAACTTTCTTTAGAGTTGCCTCAGGATCTCAGGCAAATTAAGCCCTTAGGCTTAGTGAGTCAGTCTGTGGGTTTGTTTGATTGGGTTTTTTTTCGCTTTGTGTGTATTTTAGCATTTAGAGCAAGTTCAACAGAAGGAAGTGACAAAGGGTCACATACCTAGCCCTGAAGTTGTAGAGAGATGCTGTATTTATGCAGCGCTCTAAGATGGATTCTAATTTTTCTGCACAATGTTATTTGTCGTACAATTATCCACTGCAGTTATTCTTTGCTAGGACAACATGCAGCTGTAGTAAAGTGTTTTTTAATCCCTTCATGCTCTTAGAAGCAGAAGCTAAGCTCTTCATTCAAGACAGGTTGAAAGAGACCATTTTTTGAAATACTGAGGTAGATGAAATTTCAGCAGGTGCAGGAAGGATTTTATCAGAATTTGTCCAAAATAAAAATGGCTGAGAGGGATGATGTTCTCTTATGATTTATTTTATAGAACATTTTATAGAATTTTATTTGGTTATTGGCAGATAATTATTCTGCAGAACAGGAGACAATAATTTTTGAAGGGGACTATCTTCATAGATTCAGCTGAACTTGTCTTGATTTATTCAAAATAAGAAAGATGATGGTCCTGAGCATTATTTTTAAAATTTTACTTCTTCCTCACTCTCATGATGAGGCACCATAACTTGTCCTAACTCCAAGCTAGTTGTATTCTCTTCTCCCTGGAAATCAGAATGCAGGAGTTATGAATTTAACTTCTCTATTTATTCTGATGCATTACTTTTGCTCTCAAACACTTCCCTCAGCTGTCAGAGATCAAGAGCAGGTGTGTACTAAGGTGTTTAGCTCTTAATACTTCAGATGGAAGCAGACTGGAATTTAACTATCTGTAAAACTTGTAAGGAAAAAACCTGAAGTAGCTTAGCGGGGGTGGGTGTGTATTAATGAAGGATGGCAGAATTGCCAGTAATTAGGACTTTCAGTTAATCAGCAGTATGCTGAACAGATAACGAGAACGTGGGTCTCCTCTTACAATGTTTTCACATGTGCTAGCATATTACATCCAGTCAAATAGCTCTAAAGCAAAAAGAGAAAAAGGAAAAGCATTTTAATAAAGCAGCTAGTTATCTGACAAAATGGCTGTCATACTAGTTACCTGTCCATGACAATAAAGACATGCCTCATGCTGCTCCATTTCTTTCTGCATATCCTTTCTGAACACTGCTGAAAGAACATGAGAGTGCAGAAAAATGAATGGTCTTAGTTGAAGTAATGTTAAAAAAAAATACCAAAGCAGAGACGAGTTTACTTATTTTGTCATTTTCTTCTACCTTTGTTCTTCACCCTTATTTCTCTTCTATCACTATTTTTTATCAGTGGTCTTTGCATTTCTGTGTACCAAAGCTTGCAGTTTTCAGTTGTATGAGGAGTTTAGAGATGTTTTTGGTCAAGGGAAAGCTGCAGTGTGTAAATGCAGCTCATGGCTGAAGGTGAACATCTCAAGCCTTAGTGCCTGTAGAACACCACACTATATCCTAAGGCTTGCTCACAAATTGCCCCATGTCACCTCACTGATAAAATAGGTGGAGCTATGAATACACTTACAGTTATTGTTATATAAGTTTTTATGATATATTGTCATTTACCGATAGAAGATGGAGCTGGAGTTGAGTTACTTCAGACTCATTAGAATTTTCAGAATTAGGAGCAGAATATGTGAATTTAATTCACGTCAAGAATACTTGGATGTGTGCTGTTGTGCAGTTTTGTGAGGTGGGACTCTTGACAGTAAATTTTGTGATTGCAGTTGTTAGCACAGAGATCAGGAATTGCATCTAGCCATTAACCAGACTTCAGAGGAGACACAGGTGTATATGCAGTTAGGCAAAATGGAGAGCAAAGGCTGGTGAAGAACCAGGTGGTGTCTGGTTCAGGGAGAAGTCTGTGAGTAAAGAGGGAGTTCTCTGATCAAGTTTTTATGGGCAAAGCAAATTTATGAGATCAGCACTGTGACTCATATGGCTATTTGACCAGGCTGCATGAAAGCCAAATTTTCTGTTGTCAAACCTTTAACTTCTCTTAACTTCTCGCGAGTAAACAGAGTAATAGTCTTGCCAAAGTGTAGGCAGTGACTTGATCTTTCAAAGAGTTATGAGTAATATCAAAGAAAAGGGAGCAAATCATGTTTGTGGAGAGGGATGTGAAAATGGTCTCATGAGAAGCATTTTTTAAAATTTTATTTTTGAGTAGACAATGTCTAGATTCTTAAATCAGTAAAGACGAAATAAATAGTTGGCCATAAAGGGTAAGCATAGGCTGAGTGTACAGAAAGACAGAAGCCCTTACTGAATTGTTTAGTTAGGCATTCACAGCTTGTCAGTGGAATATAGAGAGGGGGGAGTGGGGTGCCTTCAACTGAATCTCTTAGTGAATTGTATTAAAAGTATTTTCCTGTGTTCAGTGTGAATTAAAGAGCTTTGGTGTATGAAAAATATTTCTGAGGCTTAAGGTCATGAAGAAATTTTGTAGCATGCATATCCAACTTCATGCCATTAATAAAATAATTGAATAATTTGGGTCAGAAGGGACTTTTAAAGGACATCTAGTCCAGCTCCCCTGCCATGGGCAGGGACATCTTCAACTAGATCAGGTTGCTCAGAGCCTCATTCATGACCTTGAATGTTTCCAGGGATGGGACATCTACCAACCTCTCTGAGCAACCTGTTCCAGTGTTTCCTCACCCTTATTGTAAAAAAATTGCTTCCTTGTATCTAGTTGTAATCCCACCCTCTTTTAGTTTAAAACCGTTACCTCTTGTCCTATCACAAGAGGGCCTGCTTAAAAGCTTGTCCCCATCCTTTTTAGAAGCCCTTTTATGTATTGAAAGGCTGCAATAAGGTCACCCTGGAGCCTTCTCCATTCTGAACAACCCCTACTCTCTCAGTCTTTCCTCACAGGTGAGGTGTTCCATTCCTCTGATCATTTTTGTGTCCCTCCTCTGGACTTGCTGCAACAGGACCGCATCCCTCCAGAGCTGGATGCAGCACTCCAGGTGGGGTCTCACCAGAGCAGAGTAGAGGGACATAATCACCTCCTTCACCCTGCTGGTCCTGCTTCATTTGATGCAGCCTGGGATACCATTGGCTTTCTGGGCTCTGAGCATGTTGTCAACTCATGTCCAGCCCCTCATCCAGCAGCACCCCCAAGTCCTTCTCAGCAGGGCTGCTCTCAATCCCTTCATCCCTCAGCCTGTATTGATACTGGGGCTTGCCCTGACCCAGGTGCCAGGACCATGTGCTAGGCTTTGTTGAACCTCATAAGGTTCCCATGGGCTCATTTCTTGAGCTTGTCCCTCTGGATGGCATCCTGTCCCTTGGGTGCGTCAATTGCACTGCTCAGTTTGGTGTTGCCAGAGCAGAGAAATGGCAAACCAGATGCCAAGGTGCTTTGTCTGAGCACACTTAGTGAAGTGCTCTTTGCCTACCTCCCTGTACGTGGTACTGAATATCTCTGTAACAGTTCGCTGATGCTTTCCTCATGTTTGGACAGTGTCTGAGAAAAGACTGTTTTCCATCAGACAGAGAAGGTTAAGAAGTGAAAGAGTGGGAATTCTGACTAGGAATTAAAGCAGAGCAATGGAGAAAGCTGGAGTCAGGATTTTCAGAAGTGTGGGTTGCACATCCAGTACAGATCTCTAAGTTCTTATCAAAATGATAACTACTCAGACCAAAAAAACTGTAGGTGTTTCAAGCAGGGCATTCAAAGTTAATGCTTGTCTTTTTGATACTTTTAGCTAAAATCTAACTGTGCTTAATTCTGTTTTGTGAAAGGAGAGTAATGCTATCTCACCTTATGGAAGCCCTTGAAGGCGTTTAATTATATGGTTTAATTATACCATATTGTTCACTTGGATCATATGATCATAATATCCTTAAAAAAAAAAGTAGAAAAACTAGCAAAAGAAAAGAAAGAAGGGTGGCATAATGCTGTATTTAGTGTGGATTGAAAATAGTGGCTCTTGATAAGGGTTACAGCATATTATGCTATTGCCTATGCCTGAAGTGGTGTGAGTAAATACACATAAAAATACCATTTATGAAACCTGTCTGACATTTAGTGTTTGTATTTTCTCTCTCTTCTGGTATTGTCTTTCTGTGTCTTTAATGTAATTCTTGTGTAGTAATGCGTAGGTTTTGAAAACAACATGTAGTTTTTCAGTATAACCTATTAGATAAATTATTGAGAGCTTTATTTTCCTATTCTTGAATTTTCTATCTACATGTGAAACTATAGTTATAAAATCAACTTCAGAAACTGCTAGAGGTAGTGCAAGATGGAAGAATTTTTGTGGTGCCCATAGGATGAAACAGTAGAAATTGTAAGATTTTGCAGTATTGCTACTGTGAACTGTCTGCATACCATTTGTGGCAAGTTTGAGTCACACAAAATAGAAGTTTATGGGGGTGTCTGTTCAATGAAGAAACTAATAGCAATTTTTTTTGAAAGCAGACACCTGAATTAGCAGACTTTCAAAGAGTTTTACAGTTATGTGCGTTATTTGCTTGTGAGGGGTTACTTTCTTTAATGTTGAGGCAGTCATTTACTTTCTGGTGTAAAAATATTCTACATGGGACTGTGCAAGCAGTTTATGGCTATAGCTGTGCTGTTGGCTGTGGTCCTGCATGTGCTCGGAGATGGTGACTCCCAGAAGGATGTCAGTCAGTCATCCTGATGTACATTTTCTTCCTGGAAACTATTTCTGGAAACTATGGCAGCCATTGGTGCTCTAGGTATAAAAGTAATTCAGTGTTAGAAGTAGCAGTTTCCCTAAAATCATCCAGATCAATTTGTGTCATATTCCTGAATCAAGAAGTTCAGACATTGGTGAAGGGTGGTAAAATGATGGGTTAACTTCTTGGGCAAGTCCTCTACAAGACTGACTGTAGCAGCTGTTTCTGTCTTCCTATTAGAGGAAAGAGGAGGAAGCACAAGTTTAGTTCCTCCTAAGAAGGACTTTTTCTTTGACATTTGGGAAACTGGGGGATTTCTTAGGATTCTCAGAAGAGTTTGAATGTGTATATACATATTTTTAATTGCTATTTATAAGGACAGAATTTTGTTTTCCCTAATGTTGTGATTCTGCCTGTTTTGCAGAAGCTTTATCTTTTGTGACAATACTGAAAGCTTTTCTTGCACTTGCATTCAAATAGTAGGTAAATATTAGCCTGTGCATTTCAAAGTGTAGCTCTTGTGCTCTTGTCTTGATGCCTGTTGTCAGGAACGTGTAGTCTTGGAGTTATGCTCCAAGAGTAGACACAAGTTTAATTCTCTGTCCAAATTTAATTGCCTAAAATTTAGATGCCTGTGTTGAGCTGGTTACTCCTATATCTCCATTAAATTTACAGAAATAATTACCTCCAGAAGGCCATTCATCTCTTTCTAAGCTAGGTGTCCAAGATAAGAAAGATAAATTGCTGTGGTGATTGCAAATGGGGCAGTGACTCATTCAGATTCGAATATCCAACCTACCCTCTGCAGTGAGGGTCACTGAATCTCATCAGAACTGGTTAGTTGCAGATTGCTTTTTCCTGTTTTCAGCTGTGTAGATTTTATTTATATATATACATACATTATTTGTATATTTACATATCTTTGTATACATGCTGGAGGTGTCCAAAGAGGAGGAATGAGTCTGATGAAGGGTCTGGAGTAAAAGTCTTAAGAGTGGCTGAGAGAGCTGCAGTTGTTTAGGCTGGAGAAGAGGAGGCTCAGGGGAGACCTCGTCACTCTCTGCAACTGCCTGGAGGAGGTTGTAGCAAGGTGGGGGTCAGTCGCTTATCCCAAGTAATCAATTGTAGGATGAGAGGAAAAATCTCAGTTTGTTCCCAGGGGAGGTTTAGATTGGATATTAGGAAAAATTTCTTCACAGAAAGGGTGGTCAAGACTGGGAGTAGGCTGCCTAGGAAAGAGTGAGTCTCCATTCTTGGAGGTTTTTAAAAGAAATGTAGATGTGGTACTTAGGGGCATGTTTTAGTAGTGGACTTGTCAATGTTTTGCTTATAGTTGGACTCGATGATTTTTTAAAAGTCTTTTCCAACTGAAATGATTCTATAAATTGTATTTGTTTTTGTAAGGCCTCGCTTTATGCGTTTGAAGCTCTGGAGTTTTGGATGAGTTCTGTTACTTGCTTCACCTTTTGGTTCTGGAGGCCCAGTTCAGAGGGGCAGTGGTAGTTCATAAAATGTTCCTTTTCATCTGAGCCGTTTTTAAAGTAGTATTTGTTTTCTGAGTTGGTTAGCCATAGTTGAGATGGATGTATGATACAGTCCAGTGATTTAATTTTTTTTACCATAGTGGACAATATTAATTGGTTTTGCTTTTTAATTATGTTTTTAATTATAGCATCAAATGCAATATATCACTGTATATAAAACAAATGTGCTTTTCTGTGTGGTATTTCCTTGGAGAATGTGGAGGAAGATAGCAGAGGAAGGGCTGTGATTTTGTGTATGTGATCTTTGCAATATTTTTGAACGCTGGGTATAATAACCATATTACTTCAAATATTTAGTTGTTGATTAAAAAGACTCCAAATTTGTTCATAAAAATATCCACTTTTTGTCTCTGAATGCTTCCCACCTCAAATTCAATTTTCCCTGCAGTACTTTTGTGAGGCAGAGATGTTGTTATCGCTCTTTTATGGATGGCAGCTGTGGCAGAGGCTTTGCTTTTCCATTGTGAGTGGAGCGGGCAGCGTGCCCGTGTGAGCCAAGTGCCAGGTTCTGCAGGCACGAGGGCTCTGCCGTGCTACCTGACGGGCAGGTGCCTAATGCTGGATGAGGCTGAGGGCTGCCAGGTGTCACACAGCACCCTGGCCTGCGTCTGAGCTGGAAGCTGGTGCTGTCTCACGTAGTACTACTGGGTACCTCCATAGACAGCTCTTTAACTTGAGCACGTGAAGATGTCAAGGTCTTTGTTCCTGGAGTACCTTAATTTTTGGCATGTTCCTGTAATTTCTGAATACTCCAGTTCCCTGCGGAAGCTAAAATTTTCAGTCTAAACTAAAATTTTTTGCATGACTTGTTGATTGCCATTAGCTGGTAAATAAATTTGTTTTTAAAGTAGAAAACTTTGAAAACTAGTTATTTATACAAAGAAAACAACACTTTTTGCAAACATAAGCTTTATTTATTTGTAAAAAGCATGTTAGCATTCTTTTGTGTTTAGACTTAAAGCATGACAGCTTATTTATTGGGTTTGTGGAGCAAGGTTTTGGTAGTGGGGGGTTACAGGGGTGGCTTCTGTAAGAAGCTGCCAGAAGCTTCCCACATGTGCAGAGAGCCAGTGCCAGTCAGCTCCAGGACAGACCCGCTGCACCTCTGGGGTGTCAGAGTTAAGCAGAGCAAATACCAGCCAGAGAGACGAGTGAGAATGTGTGACAAAAACAAAGATACAATTATTCTCTATCAGCAGCTAAACTTTTAAACTTAAGATCTATTGGGTGGGGGTGTGAGAGGTGTCGGGAAAGGGAATTTAGCATCCAGTAGGCAAAGGAAAGAAAAGGTGGAAGCAGGGACACTCTTTCCTTTAAGATCATGCCTGAGATTTTGAGGTGTGTTATTTGATTTATGAAAAAGGTTTTTCTTGATGTCTGGGAGTTCTGCTTGTTTATTGCTTGAATTCCTTCTGTGATGTATGAGCTTAGTTTTGTCTAGGAAGTTTTGCTCTATACGTTGAGCCTCTCAGATGTGACTACTTCTATGCTTAGTGTGTCTTGGCTTTACAGATTGATAAATCTTCATGAATGCTGCATCTGTGGGTAAAATTGGGATACTCTGCCCCACAGCATGATGTTATCTTCTTAGCAGAAGGAGATGAATATTAGTATACAGCTGCATATCTCCAGCAATGCAAAGCTGTTGAAGTATGCTGAAAATGAATTTGTGTTCAGTTTTATACCCTTGCTGTTTTAGTAGGACGAGAATCAGAACAGACCTTTGCTCTTAAACAGCTTGGACTAACAAGCGGGCATTTTTCTTCATGGGTTGCAGAAGGGTGAGTTAGAACCAGCATATTTCATAAAACTTGATGAAAAAGCCTTGCAAATGTATTTAAGAAAGTTGTGAAGCCCCTCTACTTCAGTTAAAAGCAGGCACCTCCTGGGAGTTTGCAGGGACTAGGATTGGGGAAATGGTGCTGAATTGCCTAACAAGCTTACAGAAGTGTTTGTACAAGCTAAGGTATTTTTATTGCATAAATATATTGCTTTGTTCTATGAAAGAAAGGAATGGATTTACATTTTGTAGCTGAAGGCGGTTGTAGCTGCTTGAACTACCTGCAAGCTGCTCTTTTGATGGCAAGAGCATACCACGTCTCTGTAGAAAGGATTGGGACTGCCACTGAGAGGTTCCAGATAATCTTTGCCCTGAATTTCACTACTGCAGATAGACAGTTTCCTTTTTTTTTTTCCTGGGAAAGATATATTCATTCTTCTCTATTGTACTGGTACAGTCACCTGAATTAGTCATAGCAAAAATTTTGCTGTAAGATGCTGCCAGGAGCTACTTGGCTGCCATCCCGCAACAAGAACAGACCGCATCCAAGTTCTGATGCCAAATCATGTGTAGGTTAACCTTTGTAACCCATCTCAAATCAACACGTGCTGTCTCTGGGGAATAAATCTGGTCTATTTATAGGAATACTCTGCCTGTATTCGATAGCTTGCATGCAAACTATGCAATTAAAGCCTCTAGCAGTTGTTGCTGAGAGGCTTCCCCACTGTGAGGCAATGTCTGTAAGAAACTACCCTTGTAGAAAGTAAATCCTTTTTTCACCTTAGGATTCCACATGACTGAGTCATTGAATATGGAAGTATCAGTAAGATGTCTGTCACTGAAATAGCGTCATGTGCAGGAACAAGTTATGGTTCTTGTCTGTTCGCTTTCATCTGGCATGTGACATGAGGGGTAACACGTAAGTGAAAGATGTTGTGACTTGTGATCTGGGACGTCATGCGAGGAGAGGACTGTAAACACTGGCACTGTAAGCTGACATCAGTGAAACTTGAGATGCCGTACTTGAATGCCAGCGCTTAATGTAGAGTGAAGGTCCAGCCGCTAGCAATTAGCACAGAGGGAAAGTTTAAATGACCGGTGTTCTCCACAATCTGAACCGTAGGACAAATGTTTTGAGGCAAAACTTGGTGAATATTTTGTGTTGTGATTTTGGTTTTTTCCTTTCTCTAAACTTACCTTAATTAGGGGTGAGATATAGGCTTTTCTTTCCAGATGATAATTCTTTCTGTCTCCTTATATTAAAGAAGCATCATAGGAAACAGGTTGAGACACAGGTCTTATTCTATGAAGTACTCTTCCTGTCTCATTTTGTGTCTTTGATCTGTTAATCTGCATTATCTCCATCTAGGATTAGGTTAAAATTGCGTGCCTGTAGTTGGATAACAAGATTACTTCCAAAATGTCTGCTTTTTACTTAATGTAAAATTGAATGACTCACTCCTCACACTTCTGTAAATGTGGCAGCAGAAGAACACTGAGAAAAGATTCGTGGGCTTTAGCTATTGTTACTGCTCCTTTAGTTTTTTTCCTGTAAAAATGAGAATCTTAAAACACTCATGGTAACATGGTGTTCTGTAAACAGTTTTAATAATTTTCAGTGTTTTTATAGGCAAACATAATAGGATGACAAGCAACCACAAACAGAAATTTAAGAAACAAGGCATGACAAGTTTTGACAAGGACAAAAGCAATGCTGTCTTGTTTATTTAATGAAGCTTTGGGGGTTTTTTTTAGGTACTTAAGAGAAAATGTAGTTTATATACAGCAGACACAGTTGCTTGTAAGATGGAGGATTACTTACAGTATGAGACAATGTCTAACCTGAAGGGTTGCAAGCACTTCAGCAGCAAGTCTTTGGAATTTAAAATTAACTTTGAAAAGGGTCTGGAATAGAAGGGAAACAAATGTATTTCAATAGGCTTAATGCAGATTTTTTTGTGGGTGTAGGTAGGAGTAGTAACCTGCATATCATAGGGGTTTATGAGAAGCTGTTCTGCAGGAAAATATTTTGAGGGTTCTTTTTTTATATTTTGTTATACACCATAGGAAGTATGATGCAGTATCATGCTGTTGAATGATGTATAAAAAGCAGCTGTCCTGGTTGTTAATTATGGTGTTTGTAAGATACCTGAAAAGGTTCTGTCAGCTTGGTCAGTGCTGTAAGGCATTAGCTGGAGTTGGTGTCCAGTTTGGGTACAGCACTGCAGGGAAGTTGTGTGGGTGGGGAGAAGGGAAGAGAGAAAAAGAAGTTTGAGTAGAGAACTAGGAAACAACATGACCTTCTAGGGAAAGGCTAAAAGAGTTGGGTAGTTTAGTTGAAAAAGAGAAGCTTAAGAAATTCAAGTCTTCAAATATTTAAAAACTGTAATCTCTTCTTATAGATGTCTGTAGTACTTGAAGGGCAGTAATGCTTGAGGTGTGGCCCGGGAATGTACACCTGATTTCTGTACCTAATTCTGCATCTTCTTCTACAAAATACCTTTGGATAGATTTATTTTGCTTGTATGATTAATGTGGGTCCAATTCTGAAAATAAAAATAGCGTTGAGTAGATCAATTGCTATTATGACTTAAAAGGCTAGAACATAAATTCTGTATCTAAGAGTGTAATAATACTGCAGTGACATGGAGAATGGTGTACTTTCAGGGAAATGTATTTATGTTGTGGATCTTCTCTCTGAGAATATTGTGAACTACCCATTTGAAAGCTGTCGGGTCATATCTTGGTCATAAAGCCCTGGTATCTTGCATACCTTCTTGTATATTATTATGTAAGATCAACTTCTTTTTTTTTCTGCAGTATTGCAGTTTAAGAATAAGAACTGTGTAGATCCGTGGGGAAGAGGAAGATAGAAAAGGGAAAGAAATAGAAATGAAAAACAGTGATTAACTCCTGGATGTGTTTATGTTGGAGCTGCTTTTCCTTTGTCTGAATTTTGATTTCGTAATGGAATTTACTTTTTCCTGCCATGCTTTCATGTTTCAAATTTTTAAATATTTCCTTTTGTTTTGGCAGAGAACTAATTGTTGTCTGATGGTAGACTTAGCTTTTCTATGCAGTGGAATGCCAGAAGCATCACAGCCTCACTTTGTACCTTGTAATAATAATTTAGCATAAACACTATAATTGCTGTATTTACCTTCATTTTATAAGCTGGAAAAACATAAATTACATGAATTTAGAAGGCAGTAACATCAGTTTGAGTGCAGGAGGAAAAGAGAAACAGTACTAAATTCATTAAAAAAATGAAATAACCAAGGTGATTCTGGAACTATGTATTGACAAATCTGTGCCTATGAAAATGCAACCCAGAATCTGACAGCAAGAGAATGACTTAATTGTATGCTTTTATGCCCAATCAAGAGGGCTTTTCGGTAATTTTTATGTCATCAGGCTACTGCTGGTAATACTTAATTACTCAATAACCTTACTATCATCTTTCTCTGCATCCTAATCTAATCTTTCCCTTTTTTTTGTGCCTGCCTCGAGTAAGAGAATAGTTTCTGTGGGTGAAGGACTTGTATCTGGTCAAGTTTTTCAGTGCTGACATCTAATTAGAGACGTCAGAGATGGTGATGTTTGGTATGCTGTGTGTCATCAAACTGCAGACTTCTATCATTTGGTTAATTAAGTGGTAGTGGGATCTTAACTTGGGATGACTGATGGTATTGGTAGACTGCAATTTATTGCTGTGTTCCTGCCAGGGATTGAGCAAAGTCACTTTAAAAGATCCAGCCAACTAAAATCTCTAAATATCAATTGCAAAATTGTATTGAGATTCTTAAAAGTGGTTTTTATAACACTTAGAACTTGTAATTAGGACACTTCTGGGGGAGGGGAAGAAATCAATATTGGTAACAGAAAGACTCAATTTCCTACATTTATCTCAGTGATAGTTTCTTACAGATTTGGTTTAGTATTGGAGGTATTACTGATTCTCAATGCCTTCCCAATTCATTAGTTGATCAAAATACATGCTAAGTTGCTGTGCAGTAAATCACCACTTCATTGGTTGTGTTGTGTATGCTGAGAGCTGGTCTTAGTTAATTCTTGTCTGGCTTTTTATAAGAAGCTGAAGACTCTAATCTGTTGTATAATCAGCCCGGTTACGCAGAGGCTGCACAGGTATCAGCTGTTTGCTGAATGTCTTACAAAGGTGAGTGAGCTGGGACATTACACTAGAAAAGCACTGCAACATTTGAAAGCATATGCATTGAACCTATGCTGAAGCAGCAGTGCAAACAGCACCACTTCATGCTGTCAGAAGGATGGAAAGCCTACCACATGGAGTGTTAAATGTATTCTGAACTGGGATTTGGTATCTTTGTCTGTCTTTACCAGTATTAGCCACAGAAATTACATTTCTCTTGTAATTAAATATAGAATGTATATCTTAATTAAGTTATTTGCTGAAGGATTGCCAAATCAATTTATAGAAGCTAAATAGCTTTTGATCTAAGGTATGAAAAAGCATACAAGCAAAACACTGTCCTGAAGGGCCAACAACATCATCTAAGAAATTGTGCCGTAATTCCAGTTGATTTTAAACCAGTGGAAATAAAAATAAATGTACATATATAAAGCCAGCATGGAAGTAAGAATAAAGTGTGTTAACCAAGGGCAGCATAACTTAAGGATTTTCAAAACTAAGCCTATATTTTTGCATGTTAAAATGTAATATGTGAATATGTAGTATGTTCAAGGTAGAGTTGCAGATTGCATTGAGTTCTTGAAATAACAGAAAGTTTGATTCTAAGAAATCTCTGAAAGTTGTCCTAATTAAAGCTTGTGCTCCAAGAAGGACTCACGATTAGATCAGCTGTAGCTTTGCTTAGCTATATCATGGAAGAAGTCCATGGATGGAGGTTCTGCAACTAGTCAGGAGAATGTGCTGCACAGTGTGACCCGTGGTGGAAGTCTGTGCTAGAAATTAAGCAACTTGAAATTTTGTAACAGAAGGTTACATACAGCAACGCTGTTACTTAGTAATTATTTGATTTGCTTTGTTTTATAATGTTGTGTCTTGTATTATTTTCAAAACAGATCCTAGTATTCTTTGTGATTTGGACTGCTACTGAGCCATGACTTACTGTCCAGAATGACTACATATTTTTCATTAATGATAACTAAATTAGAGCTCAGGACTGTGCACACTGTGTGAGGTTTTTTTTCTTCTCGTTGTGCAGTGCTTTGTGTTTATTAATGTTGAAATTCACCTGACAGCTTATCCTATGGTCACAGAGAGCAGTAAGCTATAGATTTTGGTGTCATCTAGAACTGTATAATCATTACCAATTACCACCTTGCTATCCAATCCTTTTCCTTAAAATTAGTGGTATTATGTGCAAACCAGTGGAATATATCCAGTGTTAACTAATCTTCTAGAAGGGAGACCATTGTGTTCATACCCTTCCCTTCCCATGTTTTAGTATGTGAGAAAAGATTCTTTCCTCCTGTGCCTTAGTTCATTTCTTTAAGAACCTTTGGTGAAGGGTCTTGCCAAAGCTATTTCAGCAAGTCTTTCCAGCCCTCCTCCTTGCATCCTTCTGCTCTCCACTCATTCTGTTCATCTTTCAGAGAAGTCTGATAGCTGTGGGTGGGATGTCTGTCTGCCAGAAATACTGTCTTCCCCCTAGAGCTCACAAAGTTCTTACGAGGCTACAAGTTCTAGTCTTTGTTATAGCTTGTATGAGTTTGCTCATAAGGGTCTATGTAACTCCTAGGATTTCATGTGATCATCACGTCTGATGTTTTATTTGTTTCCATTCTTCTGGCAGAGGTGTTCATTTAAAACATGTCAGCAGTTCTGGATTTTGGCTCCTGTAGAGCTATTGGGTGGATACTTGCTGATCTCAATGGGGTTGCTGTCACTGCTGTATATATTTTTAAGGTCTTTTATATTGTAATATCAATTTGAGAAACTTTCTTAGATATGTATTTGAACAAGAACTTTAGTTTGGAAAACTTCCAAATCTCTACAGAGATTTAGTTTAGAAACAATTAATAAAAAAAACCAACCAAAAACCCAAAGAAAACCAACTTACGTAGTATAACTTTTTTTATCAATCCTTTTGCCACTCAGTCATTTGTCATCCTTGTCACCTGTCAGGATTCTTCTATGTGCTTTGAAATGTCTTTATTATTAGCTTTTAGCAAACTAATCCTCCAGAATATCTTGTTCAGTCTTTCTTTTGACTTCTTTTTTTGTTTGGTTGATATAATTAACCTCCCTTTTTCCTTTGAAAAATGCCCTTTAATATTTTGGTTTCAAATATAAAATTGACTACCTCTTTACTGTTTTGTCTAAGCCATCAGTAATAATGACCTTTGAATAAAGTTCTCTGGGAAGTCACAAAAACCTGAAACCATGTTTATTTCATCATGAAATAATAATTCCTTACAGTTTAAATATAATTTTCTATTATTATTATTATTATTATTAAAGTTTCTGATTTGTCCTGGGCTTTTGACGGTTTTCTTGAGCTTGGTTAACCAACTCACTTCACTCTCTCACAAAGATTCTGTATGTAACTGTATGGTGAAGTGAGAGCTATATACCTTTTTAATCTTCACCATGAAAAGAGTGTGTAGCCACTGAAGCAGAATAGCATTCTCAGTTTGACTCGGGCACTCCTTGTCTTACGTACATGGTGGTGAAATAAGTAACTCCTGTGCCTGCGTTTCGATGTGATTGATGATTATGGCTGCATTATGGAACTTGGTTGGTTACTTCCAGCGGAGAAAGTTATGCTCTGTGTCTGCTGTGTTAATGCAGGGCTCTAGAAGTGGAAATAAAGTCATGAGTGAGGTGGGCAAAAGTTCCTTCTAGACTGATGCTAAGCAGCTGGTGATTTTATCTCTTAATTGGGGGAGATTCTGTTTGCTTTCATCCTTTCAATCTCCTTCATTCCCCACTTCCTAATAAGTGCTTTGGATTTTGCCATCTTTATTATGAAAAATTTATACTTTGTCAGATAGATTTTGAATGTAAATTACCTGTCAAAGTATTTATCAGTAGCTTTTGCAGTTGTTTTAAGGTGGAAAATTTAATGACTCTTTACTTACGTAAGCCTTTGAGAGTAGTTACCTTTGCATATACTCATAGTGCTGCTAGTGCAATTTAAAACTATGTCACAACTAAAATTGCAGCAGTACAGTTTTTTAAAACCTACCACATGCAGATTTGAGATCTTAATTTGTAGCTTTTTTCCTGACCATCAGTAATTTCTCACCCTGTTTAGAGATGCCAATGAAGAGATGAATATTACAGCACTCAGTGAAGTTCATCTAATTTGAGCTTTTTGAAAGCATCAGGATGTAAATTCACTGTCTGTGCAGCCCTTTCAGAGAGTGCCCTGCTTAGCAGTTTCTTGTCAGTTCAAGACAGGCTTTTGCACGTGCATTTTTCCCTTGCCCAGTTGTCTGCTTGTAGGAGAACTGTACGTGTCCTGAAACCACCTTCTTGTAGACCTGTGTGGTGAGACATTCTCCGGTTTCTAAGATTTCTGGCTCTGGTTCTGGGCTTTGCAAGTGATTATTCAGTATTCGTCTGTTGGGAACTGAAATGATAAAGGAAGGTTGAATCTGGTTTTTAGTTTTGTTTACATAGCTTAGATAAAGCATTTGGTGAATGAAGCATATTGCATTTGGGAAAGAGCAAGTGGAGAGTGTAAGGTTTTTGATGGTGGTGTTATTAGAGATGTGTAATGTGGTTGTAAAGGTAAACAAGCTTTATGTTTTGTTCAAGAACCAAATTTTTCTTTTTTCTGTTGTGAAATACTTGTTAAAGATGTGCTGCCAGTCTCATACTCTAAGTATTCCCAGCAGCAGGAATTTTATAGAAGAAAATAGACTTAAAAAGAGCAGATATCACACTATGTATCACACTATGAGAGGTGTGACTGTAAGGAACTCACTAATGCAGCTGTTAAAATGTCTTAAAATTCCATGTTTTGTGTGCAAGAACTTGATGAAGAGTATGCTGAAAACTTTCTTCTGATACTTCATGTTTGGAACAGAGTAATTTCGGAGAGGCTGCAGGGGGAAAAACCCCAAAATAATACATGTTCCAGTAATTAAAAAGAGAAGAGTGGTGTGTGGGTCTAGGGAGGTGTGAGAATGACTGTCAGGCTAACCCAGTAATAAACTTAGAGTTCTCTTTGCATGTCAAACATTTTAAAGATTAATTCTAAGACTATCACTGTTTACTCAAGCTTTTGTATGACAATAGTCCTTGTCTTTTGGAAATGGGTAAGAGGCTGGCTTGGTAAAGGTGACTAAAAAATCATAATAGAAATACCACTTTGAAGCCCTTCAGGGATTGCTGGGGTGCCCTCTGCCTCTGACACCAAGCAGAAAACTCCTTACCACCAAACCCTGTCTCAGGACCTACTGACCCATGGGATAAGGCAGCTCTCCTCTCCGTTGTTACTGTAGGAGAGAGGGAAAATGCTCTTTGTTAGGGAGAGCAGTTCTGTCTGGGCCGTTTGCCTCTCTAGTGTTGGTGGGAGGGCAAGGAAGTGGCTCCCCATCAAGATGGAGTAGGCTGGACGAGGAACAGGAGGTTCCTGAAGGAGCAGCACAGTGGTTGCTTGCGTTGGGCCTCACTGTCAGCTACTGGACTAGTGTTGCTTATGCAGTGAAATAATATTTGTAGTGTTTGATGTTGCATATGTTTAGAACCGTAGTGCTCCTAAATTATTGGTCTTTATCTCATTTCTACTGAAATTTTCAGGTAGAAGTAACCCAGGAAGAAGCTAATGCATTGTTTAAACACTGCACTTTTGAATTTTGTTTTCATTTTGCTTTTTCTCCTTTTCCTTGGCACTGAGCATTTGCTGTGCTTTCCTTAGGTCGGGATTTTACTGTCAAAACAGATTTTAGCACTAATTAACTTGGATTTGCTTTCTCACACTAAAAAAAAAGGTGGGGACAGTAATGACAGTCATTCTGATTTTATTATTTAATGTAAAAAAACACCAACCTTTTTTGTTTGTTCTAAAAATACGTTGGCTTCCTTAGTTCATGTTTTCATTGAAAGTCAAGTGTTATAGACATCTGAGAGAGGTTTAGGCCTTAGGTTTAGGTTCTGTCAGCTAAACATCTGAGAACATGAGCTTGTGAATGTATATTTTATGAGTTCCTTTCTGGGGTTTCAGCTTGGCTTGGGTTGGTGACTGCACTTAAGGAAGTGATGTATTCCCAGGAGTGAAAAGTTAGGTAGCTGGGATACAAGTTTAACTGCCTGGGGAAGCGAGATGATGTAGTGGCTGTGCACCACTTTTAGAAATGTCAGTAATATTTTAAAGATAGACTTACATACCTTGGTGTCTCTTCGTCTAAATGCTTACCGAGTTGTAACCAAAATTCTGTATTTCTCAGTGTGCTTTCTGGATGGTTCAAATAGGCTTTTGCTAGCATAAATCCACTTTAAACTTAGTGAGTTTTCAGTAGTGGTACAATACAGTCCATTCTGTTACTATAACATTTTGGGTTTGCATCTTTAAGGAATGAAATAGGAAAACAGCTTAGGTTAAGTTCCTGTAAGGCAATTATAAAACTAGTTTGATTGTACTAGGAAGAATGGCTACAGATGGTTCACTGTCAAAATCTGAGGCTACATGAAAACATCTAGGTCATGCTTGATTTGATACTATCATTAAAAACCTGGGTGAAGTGCTAAGCTCAAACATGAGATAAAGCTCCTTAAAACTGCAAAGCTGTGAGTGCTCAGGTCAGAGTTCAAAGTGTTGTTAACAAATTGAAAAAGTGATAGGAAAACAAAAATATAGTTTATAGCAATAATCATTGGTGTATGTGCAAAATACAGAGGAAGATATATACCAAACGTCCAAGATAAGAACAAGATGTAGGAAGTAAACCTTTAAACGCAATTGCAAAAAGAAAAGACATTTCTTGGTGTCAGAATATTAATAGTAAAATTGGCAAGAATGCCACTTGAATTTAGGTTTGTCATTTCTTGCAGATGTTTGCTTGTGGATAAAGGCAATTTTAATTTTGTCCTAATTTTGCCCATTTAGTTCCTTAAACTTAGAGTTCAGAAGCTGAATGGAAGAACAGTGTCACTTGATTCCCAGTAATGGTTACGCAGGTTAAAGGATATGGAAAAACTTCCTTGAAAACCTGCTTTTCATATTTGGATAATAATGTTTAAAATGTGGTTTGTTTTTTCTTTTTTAAACAGCTTTTGTGGATAGCCCCTCAGCGAATTTTCTAACATTATATGTAATTCCTTTATACAACTGAAATTCAGCAAAACATTTGGAAGCCCTATTAAGAGAACTCCCAAGTTTTTAAAGTAGCTGGTATAGAGATACAGTTTTTCTGTTATGGAACAACACTGTCACCCAGTGGTGGTCTTGTACTACTGCGGTCTTTTTAGGATGTTTGCTTAATTGCCTAAAGTGTTCTTTCTTCTACTGAGGTGTTATCAAGTAAGAAAAATTTGAAAGCTGTCTGCGTTTTTTTTTTCCCCTTTGAAAACCTTGCCTTTTTATGGCACGATTGTATAAATCTGCTTCTTTAGCAAAGAAATGTAAGGAACATTCTGATTTTTGCATAAACACAGTGAAAATAGCTACATAAAATTAACTATAGAACTCAAACATTGGTTTGTGTGGCTGGCATTGAATTAGAAGTAGTAGTGCAGTTTTGTTTGCTGCTAATATCAGAGTGATTCTGGGAAGAGTTGGGAATCTGAAATGCATAAATTTTATAGAACATATTTATTAATATTAGTTTTCCTTATTTATTTCTTTCCTTAAAGAAAGCTTCTGCTTAATAAGATGTTAAATCTAGAGATGGTAAAAGAAAATTACAGAGGATTTATGGAAAAATTATGAGATAGAAAAAGGATGGAAGATTAAAAATTTGTGTTTGTGCATGAACTGTTAATTACAAAGAGAGAAAACATGTGTTTCAAGAAAGCTGCTCATGAAAAATAAATATTATTAGGAGAGTTGTTTACCTGGTGGATTTAATTCGAGAATAAGGCTCTCATTTAAAACCTTTTTTTGTATGTGTTTGTATACACGTGCGTGTTTGTTTGCAGATGAAGTGTTTGATCCAGCAGTATAGAGCAGACAAAAAATGCATCTTGCTTTGATACCACCCATTTCTTCAGTGTTTCAGACACAGGTAATAGAATAGCAGTATAGAAATCTGTCTGTTCAGGCCACATCAGGTGTAATTTGTTCTTTATGAAGTAAAGCAGAACATAAAACGAGATAAGTAGAGGCACAGGCAAGATTGGTACTATGGTTATATCCCGTAGCAGTGGGAAGCACCGAAAAGGAGAATGTACACACCTATAATGTGCAAAAGTGGGTTATTAAATTGATGTTATACTTGATATGAAGGAGCAGTGGGAAACCAGCTCTGCCTGTCACTGATGTAATGTGTTACGCTGTGTATTACAGAGGAAGAATTACTGAAATCTGTTTTTCATAAAAGCTTGTTGAGAGCATTTTGACAGAAAAACTGCAGAATTGGATTTATATGTGAGTTGTTCATGTAGAAAATGCTGATTCATTACTAATGGTTTTGTTTTAATGTTTCATTTGAAGGTGGGAGTGCAGGTACTTTACAAGAGATGTTTTTCTGACAAAAGCTGTTGCTAAGAGGATTGTACTGCTTCATGTCTCAGATGAATGGAGCTGGAGTGGGGAAAGGAATAGGTGAGATATCCCTCAGGTTTCAGCAAGCCTAATGCAAAAGAATTGCAGTAGAAACATTTATTTTCCTTTCTCTTCTGATCTTCTTTCTCTCGAGAATGCTTCACAAATAACCATCTCAACCATTTATGGAAGCTTTATGCCCATTTGGTTGTAAACTGTGATTTTATTTCTTTTTTCTTCTAATTTATATTAATGTTCCAAGGCTACAGAATCCCTCTGTGACTCCTGCAACACTGCTAACTAAAATTCCCTTGACATCAATGCAGTTGTTTTCATGACTTCAACATATAACTTTTAAGTTTGTTTTAAAACATGTGTGAGAAAGAAGTCTAGTGAGTACTTCTTGGAAATTAAAGGTGCTTTCAGTGTATGTTAGTCTGGTTACCAGTCCTCGCAGTGGAAGGCTATGTTGTGGGGTTGTGTGTGTTGTTGGGGTTTTTTTGGTTTTGGGAATTTGTATCATTGCTGTCATTGTAAGATGTCAGTGGTCAGCCACTGGCTTGCTTTGGACTTCTTGGAGAGCTTTGTGCAGCTTGACTGCTGCTCACTCTACTTGTCACCCATTTATTTTACCTTTTATTTATTTGCTGCTTCATGTTAAGCGAAAGTGCTTAATTCTGAAATGTTTGTTTACAGAAGGAAAGAAGGGAAGTTTGTTGATTTTGGCAGCAGCATTTCTGTGCCGGGTTATTCCCAGTGTCTCCTTGATTTATAAAGGAAAGTTGGTGGGGACAACCTGGAATGGAGGTGTGGAGAGCAAGAATTGGCAGACACTGCTTGTACAGCACTGACAGGTAGATCTTGGGAATTGGGGGACTTATACCCACTTCCAGCAGTGTGATCTGGCTCATGGGTGGTTTGGGATTGCTTCCTACCACTTGGCAATAGGAAATGTATTGGATTAATGTAATAGGATCACACTGTAAGTCACCTTTTGTTATCTAAGGTCATGGTATTTTGCAAAATGGGCAGAACAGGTAATGCAGATGATGTGAGGCACTTGAGTGAATATAATAGAGACACAGAGCTGCAGGGCTGTTCTCTTTGACTCCAGAGCAGATTTTACCATTTTTGATTTTGTTCAGGGTCAGATTTTTTTTTTTTCTTCCTTGATCTAATACAGAGAACAAAGAATTGAGTGGCCTTATGCTGTAAAGGTCCTACCTTCAGCATATTGCATGCCTTCTTTAAGAACAGATAGAAAAGAGGACTCTGTTTCCTTCAGAGTCTGGAAAAAGCTCAGACTTAATAATCCTTATGTTGTGGGGGAAAAGATTATGCCATCTGAAGAGGTAGCTTTGTCTATTGTAACTCCCTTTTCATACTTGAGCCGGGCAGATGTATGTTTTTCTGTATAAATACATTTATTTTAAAATAAATTTAATAAAAATACTTATTTTTATTTTTTTAAATAATTTTTATTTGGGCCTGTAGCAGGAAATACTCAAAGCTAAAACTTGGATAGTTCTTATATGAGACTGTACAAACAGGAGAAAATAAAATAATTTATTTAAAATAGCTTTCTGGAAGGTTGTTAAGAAAATCTAAAGATGTTTGGTGTACTCATTGCTATATGAAGTAGTCTGTATAATAATGTTATTAGGGCAAAGTGGAAAAGACTGACTTGATACCTGAAGCTTGAAACACTGGTTTCAAGCTTCTGTTAAAGCAGGAGAAATCTGTGCTTTGGGTAATTCTGGTGTACAAAGTTTCCTGGTTGCAGTTTGCCTCCTGGCCAATTTCTGACTGTTTCTTACTAAATCTGTAGTTTTGCATCCTGATACACAGAAATAGCACCTGACACACTACCGGAAAGTTTTTTTTTTTCTCTGTTGAAGTTCTTCAGCAAAATTCTGCTGACAGAATTGCTGATTTGATCTTTTTTTCTTGAAAGTAATTTTGATCCTGATCTTTTGCATTTAACTAACTTTATACTTTCCTGTAGTAAGCATCTATAAAAACCAAACCAACCAACCCCAAACTATAAAATATCCTCCTTACATTGATATTCACAGATTTTGCTTTTTTGAAAACTCTTATCATAACCAAGTCCATCAGTTTTTTGCTAAAAAGCTTTGATGTTTGCTTAAATCAACCTAACAGTGGTATTTCATGATTGGTGTCTCTGTGGGGTTAGCAGAGATTTTGGTCAGATGGGCAATGTTTTTGCTAAGTGCTGTTGCTTAAATTAGCACAAGTCAAAAATTAGTGGTCTTCTCCAGTGAGTTTCTCTTTATCCTTCTGTCTAAAAAGCTCTCCTAAATAATGAGACAAACTAAACTGAGAATTCATATTTAAATTTATATATAAAAATTTATAAACTGAAAATTTTGACTGAACCAGAGTGTTATTTTGACAGCTGTAATTCAATCTTCACTTTGAGGTGAGAAAGTAAAACATGACTCAGCAGTGAATTTTGTAATAGCAGAATTAATCTTGTCCTCTACAGAGAAAGTTTAATTGTAGGTCAGATTCTTGTTTACTCGTTCTTTAAAAATAGCTTTTTCTTGCTGGAAAATGGTAGTAGCTTATGTTGAAGTGCTTGGCTTAAGTACCTCTGTAAGATAGCTGCAGTCCCTCTAGCTTCAGTAGAATGAAGAATGACTTCATTTGCATTTGGAGCAGAAGAGGAAGAATCCTTCCATGACTTAAACTCAGCTTATGAATTTTGTACTCCCCCCAGCCCCTGCTGTTCAGCTTATGTTCAGTTTTATGCTGAAGACGGCAGAAGGTAAACTTGTGGAGTTTATGATACTGCTCTTTCTAGGAAGTCTGTTAGTGTAATTAAGCCACAGTTGAAGCCTCGAGAGCAGGATAGACTGTTGGATGTATCTGTTTTCCGTGGCACGGAGTGGGAATGCTGTTCTGCTTTACCTTCTGACTCCAGCTAATGAGATCTGCTAATGCACAGGAGTTGCATAAATCTTCACATATCATAGTACTGAAGCTCAGAGTTGCTCAGCTGGGAAATCCTGTATTCCCATGCAAGCCAGCATGTCTTACTACCTTATTCTTCCCAAGCATCTGTCTTTTATTAAAAAAGGAGTGTTGTTTCTTCTTATGCTTCTATATACATGCATTTTTTTGCTGTCTGAACTGTTTCGGTATTGGTTTTTCTTCTTTTTGGTGATGGGCTAGTGACTCAGAATTTGCTAGATCCCAGTGTCTGACGTGAACAGATACATCCCATCAAGTGTCTGGGTTAGAGCACAGCTGGAACCAGTAATAAGTCTGGGAACACTGGCAGGACTGGAGAGGGCAATGTTACCAGGGCTGAAATCAAAAAGGTCTGTCAAGTGTACTTCCCTTCAAGTATTTTGCCTTGTTTATATGTTACACTGTGCGTGTTCTTTTCTTTAAAAAGAAGTATTTCTTGAAACACCTAGGAATATTTATTTTTAGTATTTCTTAGTGTATATTAATCCTTGTTTCTTAAATCATTCTTTTACTACTTGGGAAATTGTGGTTTCTTGGTGAGTAGTTATTTAAATGTTGAGGAAGTACTGTGTTTCAGACTGGGTATCTGTCAATTATTTAATGGTTGCTGTGATGTATTTGAATAAAATGAAGAGCTGTGCAGAAGAAGGCAGGTTGCCAGCTACATAAAATTGAAAACTGGGACTGCAAATGGATTAGACTAGGCAAAATGAACAACAAATGTCACAATTTCTGACCACTCAAGTTAAAATTATCCTTTTTTAAAGTGTTTTTGAAGGTTAGAATAGGTCAACCCTTTTAAATGGATTCAGGTAATCAATTCAAAACTTACTTAGTGTTCAGATGAACAAATTTATTGTATACTTGCAGAATTTTTGCAGAAAGGTACTGATCCTGCACTGCCACCATCAGTGTCACAAATACTTTTTCCGAGTGTGATTGTGGAGGAGAATTCTTCTTATTATTTAATACTTTTCACCATATTTGACTATTCCTACACTGTAATGCACTTTCATTTTTACCAGTTTCTTTGTAGCCTGGGTAGCCAAAATACATGTTATAGGATAGCAGTGTTGTGTGCTCCAGCCCTTGAGGGATTACCTGTACAGCCTTGCTCTTTGCAAAGTTGGTTGTGTTTTGAGCAGGGTGGGAGTTGGTTGTTTTGTTTTGTTTTGTTTTTTTCCTTGCAAATGCACAAATGAAAATACGCTTCTTCCATCAAGTAAAGGTCAAAGGGTTGATTTTGAAACCAGGTTCCTATAATTTGGGGGATGGGCATGAGGAGCCCAGTGTTACCCTGTTTGTGATGGCTCTGATTACCTTGCAAGTGCAACTTTTTTCTTGTCTGCATTTTTAAAAATTTTCTTCTGTTTAGGAATTATGAGAGAAAAAATATTTTTCTTAACCCCATCTCAGTGTAAGGAAACTGATTACATTAAGTAATTTTTGAAGTATTTTTGCATCTATGCTTCACCAGTTCAAAAGACAGGAACTAAAGACAATCTCATACACAGGAAAAAAGTTTGTCTCGTTGATACATCATATAATGTTCTAATTCTTTTTTTCTTTAACAGGTATCTTTCAGATGAAGGAATTGAAGCTTGCTTAAGTTCATCTGATAAAGTTAATACAAATGATATTATCCTAGTCGCCCTTAATGTAAGTTATGGTAGTGAAAACGTTTTTTCTGACAAATCATGCTAAAAATGGTAGATCTAATGGCTCAAGTATAGGTTTGTGTGTCTAATTAAGTGTACCATTGTCTGTGTGATTTATGTAAAGGATAGAGTGCTTACCTCTCTCCTTGCCTGTGTGAACTCTGAGTTTTATTTGGAAAGAACACCTATTCCAAACTGCAAAATCTGTAGGAGAAAAAATGAACAGATTTAGCAGAGGAAAATATTTTTTTTGTTTATGAAATGTAAAACTAAAGTCAAACTACAAGCAGTAATACAACCACAAGTGCTATGTAATGACACAAGTATGAAATTTTAGTAAAAAATAAGTTTGTTGGGATGAATAAAACATCCTTACTTTGACTTCTGGACATGATACTCCTTAAAGCCCATTGAGACTACCTATGCAGTGTTGTCTACATATTTATGTAAGTAAAATCAGTTGTTTTTCTTTACTGTAGAAATCTGGATTAGTAGTCATAATTCTGGCAAAAAATTAACAAGAAATATACAAGATAGAGCAACATCTTCGAAGCAATAAACCATAATATTTTTGAGGTTATGAGAAAAGTGTGCATGTGAATCCCTGTTTTTTAGAATTCTAGTATATACATTGTTGGTAAACATAAGAAAGGCAGCAGACTTATTAAATTCGTGTATTTGTTATTTTATTTCAACATATTCTATCAAATCCATACTCAGATGTTTTAAAGCTTGTCTGTACTTTATATGGTTTAATATAAACTTTGTCCTTTGGAATAACTATATGTAGTTTGAAGGGGGAAAACAATGTAGTTGAGTGCTTAAGAGAAAAGTGTTCTTCCTTGATGAAATTAGAAATAATAAAATAATGAAATTATGTGAGAGTTGTTGGGGATTATTTTGTCCACCCTCAAGAGTCAACCACTAGATGGTTTTAGATGATACTCTGAAAAAGTGTCCCCTCTGCTGCTTTCACTTATTCTTTATAGCATAAGTTCAGTCGCCCATGTATGCAGGCACCGGTTCATGTAAGGAATATGAAAAGCATTAAAGCAAAATTATAATGCAAAGATGCAAAGAAGGTAATAGAAAACATGCAGAGGGTAAGCATGTGGTTTCTGGACCAGAGCAACATGCCCATATATTTGAGAACACGTTGCTGCTTTATAGAAACCCAAATAAAATACTTGTGAGTTGCTGGGTATTACCCTGCATGTGCCGGAACAAGTACTGACATGATCATTTGTGCCTGTGTTGCTATTTCAGGTTTGTTTGATAGATAATAAAAATAAACCAGAAATGTTGCACAAGTACTCCAAAGCCAGATTTAGTTGCTTATCACTTTTTATCGTTAAGTGAGTTGTTTTTGTGCCCAGAAGATTAACTTGTCTGTTGAGAAAGTAGAGAGCAGCAGTGTGTCTTTAATGGCAGGATAACAGTGAATTTCTATTCCACTTCTTACAAATTGTTCCTTAACTGCTAGAGGCATGTTTCAGGCAGAAGAAATCAAGAAGTCAGCTGACCTTTTTTACCTTTTATGAGAGGGTGTGTGTGTGAATTGCTTAAATAAGTATGAAATAGACATAAATGTATCTTCAGTCCTTCAAATGTTTTCATTTTGTCTAAGAACTTAAAAAGAATTTGTAAAAGTTGTGTCCCCTTCCTGCTGCTCTGATTCCTGGAGATTTCACCAAGGGCAAATCCTGCCCGAGCAACCCGATGGCCTTCTGTGATGGGGTGACCTCATCAGTGGACAAGGGAAGGGCTACAGATGTCATTTATCTGGACTTCTGTAAAGCCTTTGACATATTCCCTGGTAACATCCTTCTTTCTAAACTGGAGAAAGATGGATTTAATGAATGGACTGTTAGAGGCATGAGAAAGTTGTTGGACAGTCCCATCCGGAGGGTAGTTGGTCAGTGGCTCAGAGTCTCAATGGATGTAAGTGACGAGTGGTGTCCCTCAGGGATTTGTGTTGGGACCAGTGTCACTAAATATCTTCATTAATGGCACAGATGAAGGGACCAAGTACACAGCAAATTTGCAGATGACACCAAGCTGAGTAGTGAAGCTGACACACCTGCAGGACAGGATGCCATCTGGAGGGACCTGGGCAAGCTCAAGAAGTGGGCCCATGGGAATCTCTTGAGGTTTAACAAGACCAAGTGCAAGGTGCTGCACCGGGGTTGGGGCAACCCCCAGTATCAACACAGGCTGGGGGATGAACGATGAAGAGCAGCCCTGGTGAGAAGGACTTGGGGGTGCTGCTGGATGAGGGGCTGGACATGAGCCAGCCATGGGCACTCACAGCCCAGAAAGCCCAACGTGTCCTGGGCTGCAGCAACAGCAGTGTGGGCAGCAGGGAAAGGGAGAGGATTCTGCTCCTCTGCTCCCCTCTGGTGAGACCCCACCTGGAGTGCTGCATCCAGCTCTGGGGATCTCAGTGCAGGAAGGACACTGATGTGTTGAAACAAGTCCAGAGGAGGGACACCAAGATGATTAGAGAGATGGAGCAGCTCTCCTGTGAGGAAAGGCTGGGAGAATTGGGATGGTTCAGCCTGGAAAATAGAAGGTTTAGGAGTGACCTCACTGTGACCTTCCAGTGCCTGAAGGAAGCTTGTGAGAAAGATGGAGAGAAAGACTTTTTACAAGGACATGTAGTGAAAGGACAAGGGGGAATGGCTTCAATCTAACAGTAGGTTTAGGCTAGATACTAGGAGAAAGTTCTTTACTGTGAGGGTGGTGAGGCACTGGAACAGGTTGCCCAGAGAAGTTGTGGATGCCCCATCCCCGGGAGTGTTTAAGGATGGGTTGGATGGGGCTCTGAACAATATAGTCTTAGTGGAAGGTGTACTCTGCCCATAGGAGGGGAGTTGGAACTAGATGTTTTTTAAGGTCCCTTTCAACCCAAACCATTCTATGATGATTTTACGATACAGATAGGGAACACACAGGAACAGTTTGTAGGAGCCTGTGTGCAATTCAGAGACACACAACTGACAGATGACAGATGAGTTTCCTCAGATGGGCTCAGATTGAAAACTGAATGTGCTTCCTTATCACTGCCTGGCTAATTTGTGCAACAGAGAGAAGATTGGGCATTTATCCCCTCTACAGATACTCCGTAAATATACTAAAAGCACATTCCTACAATTGTTTTTTTATTTGTAACGTACCAGCGTTTCTCACTGAAAACCAGAATAAATCATTTACAGTATTTCAGATACTGAAGTACAGTCCTGCTCAGTTCTAGATCAGGATGCCAGAACAGTAGGCTATTGACATATATTAATGGCAAGTTTAGGTTCTTGTAGGAATTACATTTAGCACATTTTCTTTTAAAAATGTTTATGATCATAATAAGTAAGGATTTGTGCATGTAAAAAGACACTAACTAAAAATACTTTTCTGTAAGTGCCAGATGGAGAGCAAAGAAAGATGTTTTACCGCTACTAAACCTCATAGTTATGTTTAACAATTAAACATTACATAGTCATTTAGTTTTGTCTATTTAAAAGCATTTTAATCAACATTGAAAATGTACTTAAAACAAGAATATAATTTAAAAATCAAAAGGATTTCTTCTGTAAACTCTTGAGTTGTTGAATTTTTTATCACACACAGGAGTGGATTTCTGTAATAAATAGTTGTCATTATGGAAAAAATGCTATTCTTTTTCCTATTTTATGGTTTTTGTTTGGTTTTTTTTAAGTGCATATTTTAAGTTAATATTTTCTTGTCTTCTGTGATCATTTCAGACAGATTTAAGAACGATTGGCAAGAAATTCCTCCCCAGTGACATCAATGGTGGAAAGGTGGAAAAGGTAGACAATGTTTTTACTTGACTTTTCTGTGTTCTGTGATTTCTGTGTGATGACAGTCTTCTATGGCACATCAGTATGGTTTTGTCATTACTTCACATACAAAAACCCCCAACGTTTGAATATATTATAGTGTAAATATATGAACATAAGCTTCATAAAAGAGGACTTTTTGGTTTTTATTTCACAACTTTGAAATGCTTAAATAAAAATCTGAACAATCCTAGCAACTTCATTTGTTGCTGAGAGTCATTTGACCTGTTTGGTCTTGACATTGTATCAGAGTTTCATTTTTTCTCCTCCATGATCCTGAGAGAGCAAGGAAGCAGGTCAGGAGTAAATCAAAGTAGCTGTTTGATTCTGATACATAGTGATACATGTTAATGCTGTGTTACTTGCCTACTGACGTCCATGGCTAGAGCTATGCACTTTATGTAATTTTCCTATGACTGTGTATCCTACAGGTTATGTGGATAAAATACGTTAGATGGTGTAACACTTTATGTGCTAGAGGGGAGTATTATACATGAAATTTGAGTGTGCTAGATTTTAATGCATGGTGTGTGTTTAGATGAAAATGAAATTTGTCCCCTTCTGTATACCATTCCTGTTTTGTTCCGTACATGTGATTCAGAGAGTGGATAAATGAAGGAATTTTATTTTAAACCTAGCAGTGGTTCTCACTTTGATTCTTTATCCCTTACTTCAAATATCGACAGTCTTATCACTGATGTGAAAGTTCTGGGGAAACATTTCTTTACTGTTGAAATTCAGATACTGGTAAGTTAGGGTGGATTTGTTTTAAGAAAGCAAGATTGATTGATGAGAGAGGCTGTTAAGAGCTGTTTGGGTTTGTTTATTCTGTTGTCTAAATGGAGTGGTCACTGCTGTAAGCACAGACTTCTACAAGAAGAAAAGCACAAACATTATTGCCATTTATGCAAAGCACACGTGATAGAGAGTCCATTGCAGGATCACAGATTTCAGCTAGGCAGCAGTCTATGCATGCAGCATATTACTTAGTAAACCAACTTTATGGGAAGAGTTTTATTAACTTATTAATAACTTAATAAATTTTATTAATTTGTTAAGATTCTTAGATCTTTAGAAAATTATTCTAAAAAAACCTGAACCAGACACTTGCAAACCATTTCCTGGAGGATGATAATCCTTCAGGTTTTGAAAAGAATGATTGCACAGAAAAAATCTGTTTGAGAAGGACTCCTATTTATAATTTTTAGCTGAAGCTATGAAAGAGTATGCTGAATCCTTGCTTTCTTATTTGTAATTTCCTTTTTTTGAGTAATATAAAACAAATCTGACTCCTTAATCAGTGCTGCTGTTCAGCTTGCAGTGTCTGCAAATACATTATGTTACAGAACTATGTGTTTACGAAAAAAGAATATTTGCTTTATGGGAGAGGAACAACTTCTTAGTATAACCTCTCAGTAGAAAATAGTAATTTATTGTTCAGAAATGTTTCAGTGAAAAATAGAAAGTATGTGCTACTATTGTTCCTCTCAGCCAAAACTAATGTCGGTATTATTTATCTATATCTTGAGAACCTCTGAAGTATTTCCATCTTGCATAGACAGTAATTTTCTTTTGAAGTATTATTTTAATAGGCAAATAGTTGCATAAAAGCTGTGAGAGTCCTAGTACGAAAAACGGGTATTTGACCATTATAGATGATTATCAACTTCAGTCATTAATACACAGAGATGTTTCACTCACTCATGAATCTGTGTTTTGTATGGTTTTAAAAAAAATCAATATTACCAGCATTAACCACAAGATGGCCACATTTGCATAGGATTTGGAAAAACTGAATCCTCCCATTTCTGTCTAGTTGGCTATATACCATAAATGTATATTAAGTATTTTTAAGGAATAAAAGTGCAAAGGAGACTATAAAGTTACAACATATAATTTAATAGCTGTTACATTTAAGGTGTTACTGGTTTTCTTTTGAGAACTTAGTTTCATTACAATGGAAACATTAATTGCACAAGAGGCATTCAGAAGGGATTTAAGTTGTGGTCTCAGAGAGTTCCTTTCTGAGTACTGGCAAATTGAAGGTAAGCAGTTGAAAACATAAGGTGCCAGCTGTTTAATTCCTGTTAAAGGTTACTCATATGCTTCCCAATTTCTGTTTCATTGGTTTTTTGATTGTGGATTTTTGTTTCCTACAGCCTTTTTTATTTAATTTTTTTTTTCAAAATGATGATCAGGTTTGCTCTTCCAGTTAAAACTGAACTGCATTTAAAAAAGCTTCTTTCAGTGAGAATGATTTCTACATCAGATCTGCTATTGCCATCATAGTAAAGCTACTGTGCTCCTATCCTCTTATTTATGAATCCCTCTTTTCTTTATATATACTTACCTCTCGTTTTTACCTCTCATACTGCTCTCATTTTGTGTTTTTTTGGGCTACCTATTCTGTTTCTTCAAGGTTAGAAAATGGTGAAATGTGCACTTTTAAATCTTTTTGCTGTCTTTTAGGAGCTAGAGATCAGTTGAGCAGCCACAGACAATTTTTATTTTTCAGAGAAATCAGAATGAGTCAGCTATAGCTGAAATGTTATAAATGGTTTAGGTGGTTGGTTTGTTTTGCTTTATTTTGATGTTTTGTGCTTGTGGAGGTTTTGTTTTGTTTAGGGATATTTTTGTTTGTTTGTTTTGGGTTTTTTTAGTTATTATTTTTATTTTTTGTTACGTAGATTGTGGTGTGTGTAGTAGGGTATCCGTTTTTACGTAATCAACAGAAAAGTGATGTCCCTTCCGTTTGTTATGTTTTGAATGGACCATTGTTTAAAGAAGCTATGTTTCTAGTTGTTGTTTACAAAGCATTTGTACTTGAAATTTCCTTTTGATCCAAACAGATAGTCTTCTAAGCTGTTTTTATCTTTCTTTAGAAGACTTTGTCAGTGACACCCTGCAGTACAGCATGGGAAATCTTATCTGGACTCCATACTATGTTCGAAGTGACAGTATCGGTGTTTTTGTTTGTTTGCCTCCTCAGCTGTTTTCATTCACTTTTATTTTATAATTGGTATCTCAGAGATGTGTGAAGCATCACAACTGTTTCTCTGAAAAAAAGCCATTTTTATCAGGCTTTAGAACATACAGTACATGAGTGATAGAAATGGAACATGACTGCCTGATCAAATTACACTTTTCTTTGCCTGGGGGCATCTGTTGGTGTGTCTAGATATTGCAGTGTGTTTGCTTAACAGTGCTCACAGTTTTGTCTTTTCTGTTTGACTTATCTAGCTGGAAGGGCCATGTGTCCTGCAAATACAGAAAATTCGCAATGTTGCTGCACCAAAGGATAACGAAGAATCTCAGGCTGCTCCCAGAATGTTACGTTTACAGATGACTGATGGACACACAAGCTGCACAGCTATAGAATACAGTAGCATGTCAAAAATAAGGTGAACAACTTTCTTTTCCATGTTTTGCCTTGATACTTAAATGTCCTTGAAATAATGGAAATGTCCTTAGTATTTGATAAAAAAATTTGCTTGACAAAAGAGGTTTCTTTCTTGGATTTGTATATAAAGGAAAAACTGAAATTCAGCATGCAAAGGTATATATGAATGTAATTTACAGCTCTGTTTATGCTGAAGTACATAGTGGAAGAAAGTGGATTTCTGCAGCTATCTACTGAGTTGTAGTTTCACGGCACACAGCATTTTGGTGTGTGTAAACTTGGGCCAAATTCCCAGTTTTTAGTAGGGGCAGATGTTTTGCCTTGCCTTTGTAGCAGGAATGCCACAGGCTTGACACACCTAAGGCAATGCAACTAATGCTGCTTAACTATGGGCAGGCCTTTAACTTGGGTATTTCTTCAGTGAAAAGTGAAGGCTAAGAGCGCTGATTACTGCTGAACATGGGGATGTTTTGTGTGTTCGGTTATGGAGATGCTAAAAATGATCTCTGGTGCTTAGTCTGCAGAGTCATGGTGTGCTCTGCACTCTTCTAATTCGGATAACTTTGGTTTAAAAAAAACCCTTCTTCTTTCTCTGCTAGCTGCAACAGTTAGAGATATATATGTACTTAATTTTTGAATGTCATCTTTTACTGTTAAACTGTTCCTTCTGAGCAGGAGCCAGCTTGCAGTTTAGAGTGATGCTGTCAGAACATTTAATGATATTTTAATTTTAGCTTGAGCCAGCAGAACTTGGAATATCATATTCCAATGCGAATATAAAGGGAGCAGTAAAGGAAGGCAAACAGACTCCTGTGTAAGTAGATAAAATGTTTAAAGATGAACACCCAGTACAAGACATAATTTGAAAGCTTTTTGATAAAATCTCAAAAATGTTAGAGAACTCATAACTCTAGGAATGTTGTGAGCTGTTCTTTTCACGTAACATTTAAAGATTTAATTTGTGTTATATGTAATTGTTTAAGGTTTGATGTTGAACTATTAAACTGCAATAGTATGCTGTTTCAGTACGTAGTGTTACTTTAAATAAATAAAAATCACTATTTTCTTTTAAATTACAGGTTTTCATGACTGTGGTTTCCGTTTACCCCTCTTCTCTTGCCTAATTTTAATTTTTTTTTTCTGTATTTCTTTCATGTCTATTTTTTGATCTCATTTTCTTTGCTTTTATCAGAACAATCCAAAAATCCATTGACATTGCTAAGGTTAAATGCCACTGGTACTGTAATTGCCTGTGACTCCACTATGAATGTTCCTCACAATGTGGTATGGGTGATTGCAACAGTAGCTTTAGCATATTTTAAAGAGATTATTGCCTCTCAATTGAAAAGTTTTAACTGTCTATGTCCTGTTTCTCACAAGAAGAAGCAGCTTCCAGATTGCACTGCTTGTCATATCTTTCAGTTATGTGTTGGAAATACGTGATTCTTTTATTCTTGTTCTGTTGCTTTTACTAGGGTAGATTAACACGAGAAGAAGATAAGATGGTTCCTTGTGGGAGCTGATGACAGAAAGTATTCATATGTTTTTAAATTAGAGTAATAAGAAGTGCTACGAGTTGCATGGGTTTTGTATTTATTCTAGTACAGTCCTAGCTCTTAGCATGTGTAGAAAGGGTCCTTTCTAACCACTCTATGTGGCTCCTAAGTTCAATGTCTAAAAAATATGTGATGATTAATATCTGGAGATCCACTCCTAACTGTAAATATGAGGAACCTATCTCAAAGTCAGTTGTCTAAGAATATTGTCTGTTAGTCTAAACGAATCATATCCTTAGTTTGATATTGTGAAATTGAATATTTACCAAACAGTTTGCCAGTATTCATCTCGGTTAGAATCTAATTTGCAGTATGGAATTTTTGTGTAATGGATGGGAAGTTTTCCAATAAAGCTTTTGAAAAGTACTGTGCTTTTTGATGCTAATTTTTTATTATGGCATGTGAAAATGTTGGAATTATAATAAGAGTAGGTTTTTATATGTTTCTTTGTGGCAGAATATTAATAAATGTATTTGAATTATTTGGCTTTGTTTCTACCTCTAGCCTGAACACTCCACCTGGAACAAAAATTAAGCTTTCAGGAATTGTTGAAGTGAGAAATGGATTCTTGCTGTTGGATGACAGTAACACAGCAGTTCTTGGAGGTGAAGTGGAGCATCTTATAGAAAAGTGGGAATTACAAAGGGTGAGGTAACACCACTGGAAATGCTTGTCTTACAAGTTGCATATTACATTTAAAAACATCAAGCTTATGCTGTTGACTGTGAACTTTCATATGATAAGCTTTTAGAACTGTACTGTCCCAATAGTTTTAGGGCTGCAGCCAGATGTATGCAAGTAGTTCTTATGTATAACGTTGCAAATTAAGAAATTACAAGTGATCTTTGCATGGGAGCTGATTCCTTTCTGTATTCTGCAGGGATTGAAAACATTAATCAAACATACTAAATTTATTTTGGTAAATAGTCATGGGTGGTTGCTTTCCTAAACAGTGTGTTTGGTACCAAAATACTGTGGAGTTCTTCCTTTTACAAGTACTGTCTGCAGACTGTGTCTTTTTGAGGCAAAAATAATAGAATAAATGTACAGAAAGCATTGAATTTGGTAACCTTTGGTATGAGCCTTGGATTGCACATTTCATCAGTACTTTAGATAAATTGTGGTTATAAAGTCAAATTGGAGGTTTAAAATCCTTTCAACAAGGCATAAATATGTGTAAGCCCCTTTACTTTGGTTTCTGTCCCAGTAGAACAAAAGTGGCTGCAGGAATATTTTTTCATGCATTTTTTCACAAATGAGTGGAAGTTCCCAGGGCAGGAAGTTGTGACCCTGCTACCATTAGTCCCAAATACTTGCCAGACCAGCTATTGCTACTACAACCACACACATCTCTGTATTTCTGCATCCATATCTCTGAAACAGAGTAACTGCTTATGAACATGATGGTCAGTTCTGTATGAAGTACTTCTTTTACTGTTTCCCCTGCTAAGCTGGGCTCAGTAATTTTTGTTAGAACTAGCCTTCTTTGGTGTTTGGTTGCACTTGATAGATTTCGGCAAACTGAGCCAAAACTTATTTGAATGTTAGCATTACACATTCTAGGAGATTCTGTTTGGCATCCTTTTTGTGCATTTATAGCTGAAAATAAGGGGGTTTTTAAAGCACGAAAGCATTCCTGGATTTAAATGAAGCTTTCAGAATAAAAAAGGTTCCGGGGTCAACAGCAGAAACATCCCGTTCTAGGATTTGTATTCTTACTTAGTATTAAGTCTTGTGAGTTCTCTCTTCACTTAAAAAATGCTGAGTTTTAAGATAGATGGGGCAGAAGAGAGAACGTAGAGTTAACACATTCTTAAGAATGCCATGTAATTCATAAGACAAGAATAGAATTGGTTTGCTTTCTTGGTGATATTTTGGACAGTCTGTTTTCATATTTCTGCTACCTGGACTTCAGCAAATAAGTTTTGCGTTATAATTATTAACTGTTTTTTGAAATCAGTATCAAGAAATAACTCGAAACAGACCCTATTTACGTAAATAAAGAAAGCAAAGCATTTAATAACCAAAGGTGTGCTGCTGACTACAACTTTCAGTGCTTGTTTGCCAGTTCTGTTGGCTGTGTGTGATACATTTAACAGAGTGGTAGCTGTCACTGATTTGCTCCGGTAAGATACAGAAAGTTAACTGTTGCCTGCTGCTATCCCCTCAGCTCTCTGGTTCTCAAACTTTTGGAATTTGCCAGAGTATCATTTTATTTTTCTCTTTGACCAGCTCACAGCACATGAATGTGGCCATGTCAGAAAAGCTGTTGGTGACAAGAAATTGGTTTGGACAGGTGAACCATGACCACTGGAAATTGTAGTTCCAGTTCTGTATCCAGACTGACAGCTAGACAGATAGGGCTCAAACAAGTCTGTAGAAGCCAGATGCTACATGATATCAGTTTCCCTATGAACTTGATGCTTCTATCCTGTTCAGAAAGGTTTGCAGAAGAGAACAGTTGACAAATAAGCATAATTGCTAAAACATCTGGGAGGTGATAAGGACATTGCCATTCCTTGTCTAATCTTGCCACAGAAGCTTAAATAACATGCTGAACTGTGTTTGCATAAAAAGACATAAAACTTTTATTTGTGTGGCTATTTCAAATTACTGGTTTTGAAGCTAGTTTTTTATTTTTGAAGGCAGGTTTTTTTTTCTCTCCACTAGAAAGTCTGAGATGTGTTAGTTTGGCTTCCTGTGTAGATGATGAAATAAGGGGGTTTTATACTTAGTATAAAGTTAGTGTTATTAAACCGAGTAACATTATGAAACTTTAGAATAAAAGTTGTTTATCCAGTCTTAAGTTATTTCCCTTGCACCTACTTGTCATCTTCTAGTTTTTCAGTTGTATTACTGTTTTGCTCCATTCAGAACAGTGTTTGAAACTGCTTTCAGGAGGAATCAAGTTTTAGTAATTAAAAAAACTCAGACTACAATGTAGCATATGTGGAATGAATGCAGTATTATCACACTGCATGAGGAATAAATGTGCTCTTCCTTGTAGCATTCAATTTTATCATAAAGTGAATTCTTGCCTAGAAATTTCAGGTCTTTTCAAGTGTCCGTATGTAAGCAGCAGTAAATAAATAAGGAAGGAGTAAATGAGACTGTTACTGTGAGATTTTTTTTTTTCTAGACTATTTGGAAATGTAAGGTAAAGTGTCATGGAGATATTTAGGAAAAAATACAGTTCCACGTAATTATTGCTTCGTGGTGTTCCTCATGTTCTGATGGTGACTGATGTTCCAAACATGAAGGATCAGTACCTGTGAGATATTGCTCCTACCTTTCTTATGAAGGAAAAGTATTTTGTATTGCTATTGAACAAAATACCAGACAGTGTATACAACATGTAAGTGAAGTCTGAAGCAAATCTGCTGAGATGATTGGTGAGACTGTTTGGCAGGCTCTTATACTTTTAAAACTTAGAATTAGTGATCACCTAAAAGTAAAGCTCTCTCGTATACTTAAAGATATTTCTATTTTGGTGAAGGTGAGGCTAAATATTGAGATTATCTCATGGGAAAAGGGAGTAGGTTTATGTATACTTCAAAATACAGGTAGAAAGAAGGATGAGGGTACAATAGTAGATAATATCTAGCGATCTCATATTGTAAACCTTAGTTTCTTAAGAGATTCCCTAGGAAATATGTTTTTAGTGTCATGATGCAAATAGAGCAAAAAGGGTAAAAGAAGCATACTAAATGTATTTATAACAAAGTTTATTATAAATGATAGTTACTGCTGGGGTGTGAGGAAATTTAATTGCTAAGTTAAAAAAGATTGATTTTGTTGCCAGTTTGCTTTTTATTTGGTGCAATGGGAAACTTGGTTTCTAAAGCAGCTGCTCTCTCTTCTCAGCAGAGTGCTCCTTGGGAAGAAGGTGTAAGGCTCTTATTTACCATTAAATCATTAGAATTCTTTCATTATGGATAACAGTTTTATGCAATAAATTGTTATGATTCAAAATTCATGTAGCTAAATATTGGTAAATAGACAGTCAGTTTTTAAGGGCTTTTTTTCCATTTGCCCAATTGCATGTTTGAGCAGTAGATTGAAACAATCTTTTTCTTCTATGTGTTTTCTTGATTCTCATTTGGGAAAGAAAGAAAGAAAAAAGTGTAAATTCAGCATGCTCTTCCTGGACATAGGACATGTGGAATTAATCCAATGCTTGAGTTCTTGGCTAGAGTATAATTTTTTTTTTTACTATAATTTGATTCAGTGTGGGAGTTCATTCCAAAATTGCCTGCATTTCTCTGGGTACAAACAAACAAGGAAACAAATAGAAGCCCCAGAATAAGTGCAGGGTTTATTGCACCTGGAGTGCCTACTCTGGGGAAGTGAAGTGGCTTGGCCGTGAAATCACTGTTGTACTGTGCTGCTTCAGTTAATAGGTACAGGGAGGTATGAGTGTGCTGCAGTGATCAGCCCTTGGTTAGCTCGTAATTCTAAGGCAGCACTTTAAGAGAACTGATTGAAACTAAAGCAGAAAAATTTTATGATTTCTGCACTTCTAAGTGCTTTTTTTGAATAATTTATTGAATACTTTATCAGTGTTTTTTGCTCCAAGGCATGAGGAAAAGGATTATTCTTTTTTTTCAACCTTGAAAGGCATTAATAACCATAAATGGTTTAGAAAGCAGTCTTTGGCTCCTGAAAAAGTAGCTAGCTTGAAAGGAGTGGACCGAAAGTTTTAATTTGAGTATCTATTAGCTAAATTAATCTACTACTTAGTTTAAGAAATTCTCAGATAGCATAGCGGCTTAAAACTTGTTCGTGTTTATACTCCATTTCTCAGATGATGGATTTAAATCAATTCTATATTCTGCATATATTTATTACAGGGTAATAAATATATAGGTAAATGTCATATATAGCTTAAGTAATTAAGGCTGTCTCTGATAAACGGGAGTATATGTAGTCATGCATGACTGTCTGTTGGGGGAAAAGGACAGTAAGAAAGGAAGATGATAAAAGAGATACATATAGGAAATGCAATTTTGGTGCATTTTAACAGCATTAAGGACCTGTCCTTTTTTTCCTAGTAGCACAGCATTTTATTTCCAGCAGTGGCAAAAAGGGGATCGTTTTTAGGGAGAGATCGGAGTCTGAGCACTTAGACAGCCTTGGCATACAGAATTGCTGTGTTATATCAGGGGCTACAATTCTGACTAATCCTTTCTGTGTTTGCTTATGCATGGGATCATGAACTTTTCAAAATGGTTGAGGATGGAGGTCATCTGGCTCAATCAAGGCCACCTAGAGCCAATTGTCCAGGACAGTGTCCTGGCAGCTTTTGAGTATCTCCAAGGATGGGGACTCTCCAACCTGCCTGTCTCAGTCACCTTCACAGTCAAAAAAGTATTTTGTGATGGAGGGAATCTCCTATGTTTCAGTTTCTGCCCACTGTCTTTGTCATCTCACTGGGCACCACTGAAAAGAGCCTGTCTCCATCATGTAGATTGCTAAAGTCGCCCTAAACCTTCTTTTCTCTAGGCTGAATTGGTCCAATCCCTTTTTAAACGTGCCGTATGCCTTTACAATCTCTACTGACAGCAAGTTCATTGGACGCTGTATAAAGAAACATCTGCTGCCTATTTGTGGGCTGCTTTGTTCTATTAGTGTAGATTTTGGTATATAACTGAATTTTGTACATTTGCTCTATGTATTGCCTTAGTGATTATGCAAAATTCCATTGTTTTCTTTGTTTCTCTGCCTCTCCTCCAACCTTCTTCTTAGCTTACGTGACCCAAGATTTAAAAATACGGATTTTTTTTTTCTGCTTAAAATGTCCGTCTTTCAAGTTTCATATACTTTCTGAAGTAGAGACATTTATATAACCTGGTTGCTGTTTGCAATTTATTAATTATCAATTTTCTTTTACAGAGTTTGGCAAAACACAATAGGAGTAACATTGGAACAGAAGGTGGTCCTCCTCCTTTTGTACCTTTTGGGCAGGTATAGTGTACTTCTCTTTGTTACTTCATAAAAGCACCTGTATTATGATATCTAGGTACCTTGTTCCAGTTAGGTAAAGGCTATCAAAACACCTTAGATCTTGATAACTTGGATATCAGAAATGTGCCTGTTAAAAAAAACCCAAAACTGTGTTAATCATGTCTCTTAGCTGTGCCAGTTTCCAGTAACATTTTTCCTCTCAATTTCAAACTTAACTTTATTTAGTGTGTGGAGCCTTTGATTCTGCTGGTCAGATCGTGTAGGCACTAATGCAGTCCCTTCTTAAATGCCAAAGAATTTGGCGAGGATCATCAAATTTCCAAGAACCATCATGATTACATCATGATGTCTTAGCTACATGATCATAGTCTTTATCTGGGGGTCTGCTACTCTAATGGAATAATACTTCAGTCTTTTTCAAATGAGAGTAGGCAGAAGAGCTAATTCAAAATTTCTTTTGCATTTTCAGAAATGTGTGTCTCATGTGCAAGTGGATAGCAGAGACCTTGATCGCAGAAAGACTCTGCAAATGACAAATACTGTAAAAACTGTTGCGGACAATGATGAATTTGAAAAGCAGAGAACAGCTGCTATTGCAGAAGTAGCAAAGAGCAAAGAGGTTAGAATGCATGTGTTGCACCTTTTACTGACTGTGATTGATCTTTTCTTGTTATTTTAAGTATTTCTCTCTTAAATGACAAATGCTTTCTGAAATTTTCCTGCTTATAATTCTACTCTTGTATCTTTAAAAAGATGAATCAGAATTAGAGTCCTTTTGGATTGATGGCTATGTTCTTATTTTAATAAAGCTCATAAATGTATCATAGTGTTTTATTGTAGATATGATTTTGATACCACTACTAAAAAATGAGGGGTTTACAATTTCACTAATAAGATTTAACTAACTAATGCAGGTTATCAATTTTCATCTGCTTTTCTAAATTCTCAAAACCCCCATAATTCCCTGAACTCAGTCTGAAAAAATAGCTAGGAAATTTAGTTCCAGTGTGTCAGGTTTTTATGTTCTCCTTTAGTCTTCTTTTTAGTTTATTTCTCAAATTTGCTTAGTAAGTCGTAAAAACTAGAATTATATACCCTTTTTACAGCCTCATTTGGGCACAGGGGGAAAAAAAACCCATAACTAATAAATTCATCTTTTTCTGTGTGTGTAAATTAGTGCTTTATTTGTTGACCCAGAGCATAATCAAAAAAATACCACTGCAAGGAAAGTACTACACTTTTTCTACTAGCTAAATATTGAGGCTCATTTTCATAAGTTCTGTTTGCTGAAATGTTATTTTTGTGCTTATCTAAAGACCAAGACATTTGGAGGAGGTGGTGGTAGTAGCAGAAGCAATCTCAGTGTGAGTGCTGGAGGGAATCGAAACAGGGAACTGTTCCAGAAAGAGAAGATAGCAAAACCAGAGGGGAAGAATGAAGGTGTCTACCGAGAGCTGGTAAGGTGGAAGACTTAAATGGAATCGTAAATGTGTCATATTAAAAACAAAACCCCAAATATAACAAGAATAAAATCAAAATACCTCGAGGAATGACGACTTTCCCTGCAATTAATTTTGAGGTCTGCTTAGAATACTTACTGTGCTTTTGTACCTTACTGAGATGATTATAAGTTTCACTGTGATTCTGGGCTAAATATTTATCCAGTAAAATTTAAATATGTATCTTTGAGGTTAGATTCCATAAGCCTGGGGTTTTGTGATTTTTTTGTAGGGTCTTGATATTGCTATTTTTGAACCTATAGACACAATGTTATATTCATGGGATTCCAGTTAAGAATGTTTTTGATTGCAGCTGTTGAAGTAGGTGGGTAACTGGTATAATTTTGGTGCAGGTGCAAGGTTATTTTCTGTGCTTAGTGCTTTGTGATTCCTGCTTTGCCTTTTTGTCATCTGTACAGTTTGGAATAACGGAGCCTGTATTTCTGCAGAAGTAAATTGTTTGCATTTCTTTGCTTTCCTCTGCAAAACCTCTAGCCAATTATATTTTCTCCATATTTTAAGAAGCAACTGGGTTTTGTATTGTCTGTAAAAATTGTGAAAGGGTTCAAACAGGAACAGATGGCTAGTTTTGATACCCATATTATTTTAAGATATTTGTTTTCATATAGACTAGGAAAATTTGTACTTGAAAGCATGTAATAGTAGAACTGAAAGCTAATGAATTAAAAACCATACTACTGATAAAAAACCCCCTTGATTAGCTGGTTCTTTTGAGATTGTATGTGAAGATTTTATATAAAACTGAAATATTTCTAATCAATTAAACTTTTGAAATATTGTTTCAGTTAAAAACTAAAGAAAAATTAATGTAGAATCTGGTGGGTGTATAGAGTGTTGTATTTATTACTTCTGTGTGTACCTTTTATTTCAGGTTGATGAAAAGTCTCTGAAACACATAACAGAGATGGGTTTTAGCAAAGAAGCAGCAAGACAGGCACTTATGGATAATGGTAACAGCCTAGAGGCAGCATTAAATTTTCTTCTGAACAACAGTAAACAGAAACCCATTCAGGGACCACCACCTAGAGGTAAAGCTTGCAAAGAGATGCTTTAAAACCGTTTACAAGCCAAGGAATTTGTGTATGGTGGATTACTAATGTAGTTATAGAGGGGCATATCTGCATGTTCTTTTCCTGGAAGTTAGGATGCATTGCAAACCTGAAAGCAAATCCCTAAGAAAAGCCTCTGTGTATTATATTCTTGTGAAAGTTTTTGAATTGGAAGTCAAATATTTAATTACCCTTGAATGGGAAATGTGTTACCCTAGCATCACAGAAGGACATGGGTTGGAAGGGACCTTAAAGATCATCTTGTTCCACCTCCACCACCCCCACCCCCCAGACAGAGAGGCCACCTACTAGACCAGGTTGCTCAGGGACCCCAGCCTGGCCTTGAACACTTCCAGAGATGGAGCATCCACAGCTTCTATGGACAACATGTTCCAGTGCCTCATCACCCTCACAGTAAAGAATTTCTTCCTCACATCCGATCTAAATCTCTCCAGTTTTCAGTTTAAAATTATTCTCCCTTGTCCTATCACTGCCTTTCTGTGACAGAATTTTTTAAAGACAGAAAATACAAAAATTTTGTAAATCAAATGGAAGTATATGGTTTTTTTAATTTTTTTATTCCTCATTCACAAAAAGCCTTTAATGCTTACAGGTAAGGGGAAGGGCCGAGGCCGAATAAGACCTGAAGATGAAGAAGAGCTAGGAAATGCCAGACCATCTGCACCAAGCACACTGTTTGATTTCTTGGAATCCAAAATGGGTACTCTAACAGTAGAGGGTGAGTTACCAAAATTAATGTATATGGAGCAAATGTTGGACAGTGTTGGTGGAATTCTTTTTCCTAACTCTGTCATCTAAAAGTTGATCTTCTAGAACTTCCTCCACAGTCAGTCATTAAAAAAAAAGAGTACTTGGAGAATTGTTCCTCTCCTTTGATGAAAGGTCAAATAAATTGCTCTGTGGTGGTTAGATGTCTAAAAGTCAGTAATTTGAAATAAGATTACATAAATCACAGTTTGTTAATCTGATTGGATTCTTCCTGAATCCTGAGTCTTCAGTCATGATACCATAAGTCTTCACTGTATTTATCAGAAATCTAAAATATTCAAAGAAAATACCTTTCAAATACACCATCACTCTGCATTAGCTGATACAATTTTGTGAACTGTTCAGGTAATGAATATAATCACATTTTCAGAAAGCAGGTATAGGGAATGATGTTTGAGATATTTCTTGACAGCTTTTACTTACCAAAGATGTGTTAGATTTTTTACAGTGAACAGAAATGAAAACAGTGGTGGTGTTTTTTGCTTACATTGCAAACATTGATTTTTCTTTGGATACATTTTGTGCTTATATTGAGATATTACAGAAGGCTTTTATGTTTGCCTGAAAGATATTTAAGGGAAAATAAAAGAAATAATCCCTGTGGGTTACATAAATTTCTTATTGTGAGTGATTTTTTAGTAAGTAAGTAATAGTAGTTTATCAAGACTTGTGAAATAAGTGAATTGCTTCTTTTAAAATGATAGTATTGGTTGCTTAGGGGGACTTATATGATCCTTTGGATTTAGTACATGTATGTAAACAATAAAGCATAGTGTTATGTGAGTAAAAAAATAGATATATTTGTTATATTTACTTCAGATTATAACCTTCAATATTGTGTTTTAAAGGTAAATACACATCGCTTTTATGAGGTTTTTTCCTCTTAAATAAAAATAAAAATATAAATATTCCATAAATGTCATAAGAAGAAAAACATAATTCTATTAAAACTTTTTAAAGGTTTAGTACTCCTTCACCTACCAAAGGTTCTGGCATATTTCTTAGCATGACACACAGGGTTTTTGTTTTTTTTTATCACTGATGGTTTTTCTCACTTTATCTGAGTGATCAATATGTAATCCAGTGTACTATTCCTGAACCACTTTACTGAAAAAAACCCAAACCCAACTTGTTAGCATTTTTGAAGAGTTCAGAAAGTGTTCTGATTATTTTATGAAATTCCTTTCAATCTTTCTGCTTCTTTTTTCTTCTGAAAAAAAAGTAGATGTTGTACTTTGTAATTTGTAAGGCTTTGAAGTGGTTGCTTAGTTTTCTGTTCTTAGCTTTTATTTTCCTTACTGAGTGTGTATAGCCCGTAGGATTGCATCTCTGTTTCTGTGCCAGGTTTTACTTTTGCTTGCAGAGTCCTTTAAATGGATTTTTTCAAGAAATACGTAGGTATATGTATTTTTTACTTTTGAAAGTGCTTTTTCCTTGCCAAATTTGAGAAAAGCTCTGCAGTCTGATGAATTCAAACACATCCCTGAAATCATATATTGAAAGTTAATTTTCTGCCATTTTACTGCCTCTGCCTTTGAAAATAATTTCAGTTAAATTCTTAATTATTACTTGTCTTAAGTTCCATTCAAACTGAAATGACAGGAATTTTAAAAGTTTTTGCAGAGTGATCTATCTGCAGTGACCGTACTTAGCACTGTGAACTCTTCAGTCATGGAGGCTGCATCCAAATCTCTGCAGAAAGCAGGATATATATATATTACTAGTACCTCTTAAATTTCACTTGATCCTGTCAGCTGTGAGCAGTAGAGACGTGTAGTTTCACTTAGAATTAGAAAAGTATTGGTCAGAAATGAAAGGCACGTTGGAGAAACTGATGGAAACAACTCAAATATGTAGCGTTACATAGCCAAGAATGTCTCTTCATTGATTTTTCTGCACAGTAATACACTAAGGAGCGCCCAGGCTGGCAGGTTTTTCTCCATTTATATTCACCAAACACTGTACTATGCTACATATAAAAGAAGATAGATTGTTCTGTAGTATTTCTGGCGCCTTGCTGTCCTGTATGGTCTCTAAAATCTCACTGTTTTTTCGGTATTCAGAAAGAAAACGATTTGTGGAGGGATGGTGGTTTTGAATAAATGAGCACGTCCCTACCTGTTATATGTTTGCGTATGACCAGGAGCAGATGATTACTTGGAATGGCCGTATTTATCATTACTGCAGGCAGTAAAGTCCCGTATGCTTCAGAGTGTAATTCCTTCTAAATGACTGAGAGTCGATGTAACATCCAAAAAACAAAAGGCAGTTTTGCTAAACTGAACTAAATATTTTTTAGTCCTGTGCTACACCAAATTTTTTTCAAAATCTTATATGATCTGGGGAGAGAAAGTGTGTGAAAAGAGGCATTGTTTCTCTTTTCAGGTACACAGGGGATTGATTGGCTTTGTGCATCCCTCCTTGTTTTTCTTATCTACTGTTTTTAATTGCACCTGAAACCTCAGTAGTGTGGAGAATTTCTAAATTCACTTCTGCTGTTGCTTGAACAGGAACTGCAGAACATGAACAACAGGAACTATTGTTGAAATTTTTCTTTGATTTGGTACCTTTTCATACTTGCATTTAGACCAAGTAGAAAAACATTTGTGAATTGAAATACCTTTGCATTTTTTTTAGGAAGTACTTCTATTCCTTTGAAAAAATAAGACAGCACATTAAGTTTCTTGTTGCTTGGTGTTTGTTTTTTTTACAGTACGTATTAGTTATAAGAAAGCATGTTAGTCTTTTGCCCCGTAAGTGGTGTCTTGTGATGGGTTTTTTATGTTTTATCTCCTTTTTTCAGTTAATGAAATATTGTTTTAAGTAATTACAACTGTTAAAAGTATTAAATACCCGACTCCATGGTCTGCTAGGTCTTTAATTGTAAAACACAGCATACTGTAAACATACGTTATTTAAATGAAACGCAAAGAATTAAAACAAATATATCCTTAGCTTTAAACTGCATTTTTAACTGTGAATGGTTGGTGGCACCTACAAAAGTATTTCTGTGTTGAAATTAAGTAGTTTGAATTTCAGCAAGAGAAGCCTCCTGACTGCAAGAGATAACACAAAGAGTAGACAAAATGGCTTTCAGTTAGCTGCCTATGCTTGCACCTGGATAATTTCTGCTACTGAACACAAAAGATTTTTTCCATTAATCTCCTTATTGTTTTCTTTTGTTATGAGGAACAACTCATCTGTATTTGCCAGCTTAAATAAGTAAACACAAGGATTATCAGAAAGAATAAGACAATACCAAGAGCTCTGACTGTAGTATTAAAGAATAATGAACATTATTCTTTATATAGTCCCAAATAAATAAAAGTTTGAAATAATTGGTAATGCAATACAATGTAATTTAAAAATACTTGTTTCATTTTGTGGTCACACAATTTATTTAAATATCTGAGAGCAAGGGCACTTGGAGGGGAAGAAAAGAGTCTGACTTTTTGGAGTTAAAAGAAATTTGTAACATTTGAAATCTGCCATGTGGTAGCCATGTTTTCAACAAACACGGAACGCTATTGACAAGAGATCCAAATTGAATAATAGTCATATTTCTTATTCAGCTTTACTTCTAAAAATTGAACTTCAATCAGAGCTAATTGTGACTATCAAGAAAATCACTTGTATTTTTTGTTAGCAAACAAAATATATTGGTATGTTAGCACTGATGATATATATTACAAGGCTTGTACTTGTATTATGTCTTTAAATATAAAAGAGAAAAATATAGTAAATTCAATACATTTTAAAGAACAGTAAAAACTCAGTTTTTGTTCCAGTCCTTTAATCCTGTTAGTTAAAGTTTGTAGTGAATACAACAGCAGAATGTTTTGGATTTCTTTTGTCCACTTCTTTATTATCACTTTCCTTCTCACTCAGCTTGTATTGGTTTTGTTTCGACAGAAACATGCACTCAGGTCCCTGTTCCTCAGTGTTGCTACATTTTAGAAAGAATTATATTGATATTTATTTAACTTGACAAAGCTATTGAATAATGGGAATTTTACTTCATGACATGAAGTGTGTGCAAATGTATAACTAATTTGCTTCTAATTTTTTAATCTTTTGGCCAGTACAAGATACAACGTGCCCTGGAGGTAGCTGTCTCAAAGATACACTTCCATACAGTTACATAAAAATATTATTCTGTTTGAGAGGAGAAACTCAAAACATTGACACCAGTGTGGGAAGGGCCATGGTCTGTGAATTTAACCACGTTATTAAACATGATAAAATCCACAGGAGAGGACCACGGGAAACTGTACTCTTTAAATTCCATTGTGCATTGAGCAGTGCTTTATAAATTGTGTTGGCTGGGATTTCCAAGTGCAGCAGGTCCCGCTGGTTTCTTGTAATCAGGGGAATGTGATTGGTCCTGTATGGTCTTCTTGCGTCATCACATACAAAAGCCAAAATGAGTAACGTAAGTGAGTGAGGGTTCCAGACTGACTCCACTAAATGAAAAGAACCTTATCATTAATTTTGAAATGTATTTTTTCCAGACTGTGCTCCCAAACCTCTGGTTACAACAGTGATGACTGGGTTAACCCATCTCACCGTTTGAGAGTAACTTACTAAATCTTTATGTCAAATGCCAAATTAATATTTATTATAGCCCTGTAGGAAGTATTACTTTTCTGGAAACAGTTGCTAATGGTTTGTTGGAGTTGGGACAGGAAGTAGAAGCAGTTATGGTAGACAGTCTGTGGATGGGATCCCTTGATGCTTGTGTTGATCCCTATTTCTCATAAAGAATCTTTAGAATCCCTTTGGTTTTTTGGTGATCAGGCCAGATAGCACAAATACACGAAGAACCGGTACTGTTCTCATCTCCTGGCTTTTTTTATTGACTACGGTTGACAAAGTAACATTTACTGTTACTTGGCAGTTTCCATTTGTGAGTGATTTATGCTTGAACGTCAAACAATCAATTAATGTGTCCTGCTCATTCAAGGCTGCTGTGTATGACGCAGTCCCCAGGGAAGCTTTTTTAGCACAAGATCTGCACCTCTGTAGAAAACAGAAGTTTATTGGATTTTGCATACCTTAAGGTTAGACTAAAAAATGTCAGGTGTTTTGTGTCAGCCTTTGTGTGTCACAGTGAAGAGACTTAGAAAAAAATACCTGTGTTTGCTGTTTTGAAATTTTCTAGTCACTTTACCTGCTGTCTAACATGTAGTGTTATTTTAACTTTTCACTACTATTTAAAAAAAAAAAATCTGTAATCAAAGGATGCAACACACTTTCAAATCAGCTTGTTGCTTTTATGTTATGATCAAGTTATGTTGGATAGACAATTACATGCTATGAAATTGAATAGAAATTTGAGTAAACTGAATTATAGAAGAAAATGTCTATGTTCCGGTTTTTCCTCGAGGCTTTAGCTAAACTGTAACTGCTTTGCATGCTTTTGTGTGGTATAGAGTCCTTGTATGTGCTAAGTACTGTCACTACTCATCTCAGCTCAGGAAATGTTTATTCATTTAGAAAAAGGACAAAGGACAGCCTTGAAGGGGAAACATTTTGAGTCTTAAGTCAAACCTAAAATCCTGCCACCTAGCAAAGTATTACCATGCCCAGTCTAGTCATGAACCCATTCCTGCTTTTTTTCTGTTGGAACAATGACTTTTATTTAATGGATTTAATGTTACAGAATATTAAATAAGATGATTTAGAGTGAATTAGGTTAGCGTTTTATATGCATTTTTCTTCAATAGTGTGTACAAGGGAGTAAACATCCAGGAGTCATCAAACTGTTCAGTCATTTCATATGTAATTAACATTAGGACTAGACATAAGAGCTTAGGTTGGGCGTAGGAAGAGTGGAAGCCTGAGCATTTTACTACCAGCAGAGGTATAAATTAAGAATCTTGTGAACAAAGACTGTTAATTAATTAATTAGGAAGTTAAATCTTTCTAGATGATAGGAAGTCTATAAGAGTAGTATTATACAGAAGTGGAGAAGTGTAATGAAGATACTTAGTGAAAAGTTATAGATCAAAAGTAAAGAAAAACAGTATTTTCATGTCTCATTTGTAAGGAGGAAATAAAGAGGTACTTTTAACTTTAAAGGTTTTACTCAAACAAAAAAAAAATTATACAAGATTTAAAGTCATCTTTGCATTTTTAAAAAGATAATGCATATTTATGAAACTCTTGTATCTTTCTGAGTAGTATATTTTTACATATTAATGCATTAAAAATGTGATAGGTTTCAAAGTAATAAATTATAGAATAAGATGTACTTTTACCAAGATCATGTTCATGCTAAACCTTATGTATGCTTATGTCATTTTAAAAAATAAAAACACTAGGTCATTTTAGTAAAACAAATGTGACTTCTAAAAGTTATACTACATCAAATATATGTAAAAATAGAGCTAGATTCTTATTAGGCAATTTAGTAAATTAAATTGATAAAAATTCTGTGAGCTACTAATAATAGTGTGATGCTTGGATGTATTTTTCTAAAAAAAACAAACCAGGTAAAATTTACATTTTAATTTTAACTTGCCAGCTAGCATGTAATTACATAAGTTGATACATTTGCTGTCAGGTATCAGCATTCATTGTTTGTAGTGGTAACATTTCTTCCTGTGGGAGTGTATGAGAGCTTGAGTGCACAGTCCCACCAGGCCCATGCACATACCAGGCTGATGGACACAGGCAAGAGAATGACAGTTTTGCAGCCACCCAAATGGCACAAAATTGCTCATATAAACATGAATCCCTCTAATAGGATTATGTTGTCCTTTTCCATGAGGTTTAAAGTCTGCTAGCCGATCTCATACCTGGCCACCGACTCACACACACCCACGTGAGTCTCTCCTGGCCAGGAGACCCCTGACCTCTGGTACCCACCTCAGACACCTCTGGTACAGCCTGGAGCTGGTAGGAGGGTTATGTGACTGAACTTATCTGGCCACTATGTGAGCCCAGATCTGGGGTCTCTTTGGTAGATGGCGTTCAAGATCCATGGTCTCTCCAGTATTCAGGTGACAGGTCTTCCTTGTCTCAGTTACCAGCTTATCCTGCCTCAAATTTGCCAGTAGGTTTAAAAACATGTCCCCTCACTTACACAACAGAGAACTTTAAAAGAGAATTTAATAAGGACATGAGACAGGTTACAGTGATCGCATGCAGAAGTGTATTGACCAGGAACCTGCTTACTTGCAGCTTTTCCGTTTAATATAATTTCTTCTTTATTTTCCCCTAGGTTCATCTTTATTTCTCCCCTCCTTTTGCTCTTCACCTAAACAACCCATTAAAAATTCCATGTTTGCCTAAAAAGCTCATAATTCCATGAAAAGTTTCACATATACCCACAGCACCCTTCCTCTCCAGCAGGCCATAGCATGTTTCCTCTTTCTTTTGATATTCATGATAATCTTGTCTTTATTATCATCAGTTAAGAGTTCTGGTTGAAGCTCTTAAAGATGACACTCGAGCAGTTCCTGTTATGGCTCACTGATCAGAGTCTCCAGAGTTCTGGGCTTTGCTACTATTCCTGTTATCTACATTTTGCCAGCTGTGCTCATTTTATCACTTCTATTTCTTGCCTTTTCTCTTTTGCACTAAATAGCTGCTAACAAGGTCTTTTTACAGAAAGTTTCAATTCAGATTAGAAGCGTTCCCTTTTCTTCCTCATTTTCTTCCCTCTTCCTTTCTCCATCTTGGAATTCTGTTTTGTTTTACTCAAACGCTCTTACTCTTATATGGCTCTTACTCAAGTGTGTTGTTGATGTGCATAGGGAGGAACGAGTAATCTCCTAAAAATTTATGCCTGGCTTTTCTCTTGCTCATGGGTGGTTTGATTCTAAGTACAGCCCAGAGTAATGTATATTTTCCAATAACTAGGAATTGCAGTTCAAATGTGTCTGTTTAATTCTCTGTGTGTACCATTCCACTTCCATGTCACGAAGGGGCATACATTTCTGAAGAATACTGTTGCTTTATCAGAGTCTGAAACAGTATTTTAAAAATGTATTTGTGTGAAATATGTTAATTGAAATAATTTTTTTCTTTGTAGAACCAAAATTGCAATTTCAGCCACCACATCAAGTACAGCACAAAGTTATGAATACAGAACAGAACGGCATCAAAGAGAATCATTCAAGACACGTTTCTCGCAATGACATGAGACAACCAAGGAATGAGAAACCCCCTCGTTTTCAAAAGGATTTTCAGAATTCAAGGCAGGCTTTGGAAAGTGGTGGGTTACCAAGAAACAGAGGTCCTGAAAGGCACAGCTCTTTAGAACACTGGACAGATGAAAAAAATAAAAGTGACAGACATTATCCTAGAAATGATAGGTCAAAGGATTTGGGTTATCCTGTAACCACTCACCAGAGTGATACTGCTTTCAAAAAAAGGGATAACAACATGCAAAACAGAGTAGGAAAAGGAGTGTCGTTCACAGAATTCAAGGAGAACTCTGCTGCTCAAGATGTGACAGACAACAATAACCAGAAACGTGGAAAAAGGGAAAACCAAACACACAATGCTGAAAATTTCTGTGATAGGAAGGCACGAACAATAAGTAGCGAAGCCTTTATGGTAAAAACTGAGCAACATTTTGGTGTTAATAATGATTACCAAAATCCCAGTAGAACTGATAATTTTAGTGCTGTACCAAATGGAGATACTGAGCATCATCAGAAAGGAAGACGAGTAGGACCTATCAAATCGTCAGGACCCCCTACGATCCCATCTTTTGATGATAAAATGTTGTGTTACAACACCGGTCCCAAGAGGAGAACTGGGCCCATCAAACCAGAGAAAATACTGGAACCATCGATTCACATGGAGTATGGGAAAAGTTGGAGACCAGGGGATGAATGTTTTGCTCTTTATTGGGAAGACAACAAGGTATGCCTTTGCCAAATGAGAAGTATCTCAAATTGTACCTCTAATGTTTTCTTATGCAAATGTGGGAGATAATTAGCACACTACTACAGAGACATGGCCTTTGTTCATAGGTGCGTAGTGTGCTTCTTGCCTAGCTCCGTGCTCTGTTTTTTGTATTTGTGAGATATATCACTTACATTCATTGCACGAAACTTTAAAGTGCTTAAATCAAGTCCTTATTGCTCTCATGTAGGTGGAGTTTAGGATGACTTACACTCCTCACTGAAGCATTTGACTTAAGTGCCGAAAATTTGAAGGGATGAATATGGATCTAGTTGCCCATATTCTTTGCTGAGGAACAAAACCAGGATGCTGTGCTATCTAGAATATCTGTAATGGTAGATGTGTAATATCTTTTTCTGGAACAAGTCAGCATGAAACCTTTAGCAGCACAAAGGAAGACTAAAGTCTGCAGGAATGGGGCTGTAAAAAACCTGCCACTTTTCTTTCAATCATTACAGAATAGAAACAGCAAAAGGCTTAATTTTGATTAGGACTAGTAGACTATTAGCTGAAGAATTTGTGGAACAAATGAATTATGCTGCATGATAGTTTTGTATTACTGATTTTTTTAGAAGTTTAAATACTTTCTTTTCAGCTCTTTTCCCCATTATTAAGATTTCTCCCGCAGCGTGACATTTTGCTTTCTTCTCCTTTGCTAAGAAAGTTTTAGACTGTTTGATTTGTCATCATCTGTTCAGGAGTTCTCTGTCACTCTACATGGGTAGTTTCTTTGGGTTTTGACCCTTTCTGATAATCTGAGAACTACCTTAAATATTGTTGTTCCTTGAGTATGTTTTATTCACACCTTTTTCTGCTTTTAAAAAACTTTTTGTTACGTCTATTTTATGTTATTTATTATAAACGTTTTCCTTTTTTATGGTCTGCATTAGCTCAGCAGCATAACTTTATTTTTCTCTTTTGTTGGTATGACTAAAACTGATGATAAACCATGCAGGATTTTTGGTAGTGGTAACATATAGTGAGTTGACTCTCTTAAATAGGAATATGTAGCTTGAGTGGATGGATTAATGTGAAGTATAATGGCATATTACTGAATTGTTTCCTATTTTGAGAAGCATACTTGCATTACTATGAGATGAGATTCTGAAATTTTGGAAAGTACAAAACTTGCAAGATAAATACATATGTGATAATCCCAGACAATTAGCTGAAGAGTATTCAGCAGATTAGAAGGTGTTTTGGACAGTAATTGGTTTCTTGGTAGTTAAAATAAATGCTGCTACTCACTTCTAGAACAATTTTGAAATGTGATGATAAAATACAATGCTGAGCTTAACCATTTTAGGAGGCAGTGATTTCTTTGTGTTTGGTCAGATAAAAGTGATTGAATACCTTCAAGAAAGCTATATTTGCATAAATGTAAAAAAATCAAGTTTTGTGTTTAGAAAAAGGACCTTTTGAAGGGTCAGTTCTATCATATTTTCATCATATTTTCATCAGATTTTATTAAATGATAAGTTAGGTATACAAGTACCTATGGTGTTTATGGCTGATTAGCACTTACTGATGTATATTTTAAGTAAACATCTTACAGTAGCACTTCTCTGTATACAACAGCATTTATGTTAGTGATGAGTTTGTTCTGCTTTCACAGAGATGAAAACAGGTCTTTTAAATGCTCAGTGTACTTTAATAAGCTGCATATTTTCTCAATGAGTATTCTAAATACATTCTGCCATGCCTTTGGAGTCTGCCATGTGGAATTTTAAGATATCTGGTTTAATATCTGGTACAAATATAATACTGAGTAAGACTAAATACATATACACACACAGAGACATATATGAAAAGGAAATTGTTAAGTATTTGTGGTATTTCTGGTTGTATTTTATGACCTTTAAAAATTTCTCTTTTAAGTTCTACCGGGCGGAAATTGAAGCTCTCCATTCTTCTGGGACAACTGCAGTTGTTAAATTCAGTGATTATGGAAATTATGAAGAGGTGCTTCTCAGCAACATCAGGCCTGTTCATGCAGACACGTGGGTATGTGATAACAAATTGTATTAAAAAATATAAACTACATAGTCTGTACAAAATATGTAACTCTTAAGCAATTAATGCCTACTCATGCAAAGAATGCTACCTACATGTGTAGAAAGGTAGTTGCGCAAATACATGAACAAAATCTCAGATTTTAGTTGTCTATATGAAACCTGATAGAAGTGTATTACGATGTGGTATTCTTCCTGTATAATAAATTTCAATTGTATTGTTTGAAAATGAATAACTGATCTGTCAGCCAAACAGTTTTATGCATGTTTTCTTTCTTAAAAGTTGTTACTCTATTCAACCCAGTTTTTTGTTTTATTTCATGTACATTGTATGTTGTTCTGTAAGGGTTAGGAAACAGTCATTTAAAACATATGTTCTGAAGCTTTTCACTACATGTGTATGTATGACTAAAAATAGACATCTGTATCCCTTTATTTTGTATCATGATTTTATTCTTGTTTCAATGATTTCTTCTTTGCCAAATATTCTGGTGGTCATGTATGCATCAAAATCTGTTTTATGAAGTTTAGAATGTATTAGCCTTATGGAAGTTGGAAATTTCAAAAGGCTTTGCTAGTGAATATCGTGGAAACAGAGATACATTTTGATTAAAAAAAATATCAGGAATGCACAATTCTTTGCTGTTTACTCTTACTATAAAAGGCTGCACAAAAAATATACATCTACATATTGATTCCTTAATGATGAGTTGACTGTGCTTATTTTAAGTTCTTACTTTTGGGTCATAGAACCATGTTACTACTGCTGCAAAGGCGGAACAGTCAACTCCTGTTTCTTCCCAGTGGTCTTTTAACGTGTATTGTTGCCTGTAGCTCTCAGATGCCACTATGAGGTGGCGTTTTTGTACTTAAAAAGATACCTGAAGCTCTTCCCAGCTGATGCATTGCTGTTTGTATGAAAATTTACTCTTTTTTCCTGCTTCTCTTTGTCCTACTAGCTGACCTGTAAAGTGCTAGTTACTTACTGTATGATTGTATTATTTTAACCCTTTTTCTGGGTTAATTATCAGACTTTTCTTCATTTGATTACAGTTTTGAGGAGTGGCTTTTATTTTACTTTAAGCCACTGAAAGTTAGCTCTCAGAGTTTAACAACTTAGCCTAGTATTAAGACTAAGTTGATCCTAGAAGTGACGTGCCATTTCCTACTTGATCCTAGTAGTGAGGTGGTCATTTTCCCTGCCTGCTCTGCCTATGTCTGACCACGTGTTCTTCCTTGTCCCTGTCCTCCCCTGTCGGAGTGTCAGTCGTGTAGCCACAGGACGAGTTGAATGAAACGGACCACATTTTTGTTCCCCCGGATTGGCTTATTTTATTTCAGAGTTAGTTTGTTAAAGCTGACACAAGGGTGGGACAATGTATGGAGAGGGGGTTCTGACAGTAAGTGCCATAGTCCTGACATCATGCTGCATCCTGATTGAGTCATTGAGGCTTCCTCTGTTGTTACTGGAGACAAAAGAGAAATTTCCAAGGACTTTTAGTCCATTCAGGAGTGAAAGATACCTTTCTCAAGGTTCTTTTTTTCTCTCAAAGGAGCCTAGTTGAATTGCATAAATTCAAACAACTAAATTTCAGATCATTATAGTTACACAAGATAAATGCCAATCAACATCTTCACAGTAAACATCATTTTAATGTTTTTTTTCTGACAAATTACTCTTTTGTTGCTAGAAGGTCCTTGGAGCTATAGGATTTTTGCAGAAGAAAGTTGATTAGGACCTACGTCTTCACTTCTTTGTGTTTGGGTGCTAAGCATAATCCTTGTTATGCATTTGCAGCTTTTAATCACTCATTGGAGTCACGCATCGATACTCAGGTTTGTCTTTAAGCTGAACACTGTTGGTCATATTTTGTTGTCTCAGTGTTCTTATTAATATATAAATCTAGATAGCATGCATGAATGCAAAATGAAGTTATCATGCTGCTTAGTTCTTTGACTTAAGATTCGATAATTTTGTTGTATTTCCTCTTTACAAGAGAACAAAACAGATTTTAAACTCACTTCAGTAATTACTTTTCTTTCACTGATTGATGGTATTGGCACCAAGGAGCACGTGTTACTGGAAATATTATGCTGATTTTTATTTCAGTCCTTCCAGATAATTTCCAGATAGCTAAGTAAAGTCCCTTGGGAAAACATTTTTGCAGGTGCTTGGATCCATAACTGCTGATCCATAACTTTTTAAACATCACCTCCTAAGGGCACAGGAACCAGCAATTCCCAAAAGTCGGAAGTCAAGCAGGCAAGGCAGAAGGCTGGCTTGTCTGAACAGGAATCTTCTCTTGGAAATATAGCAAGAAGGGAAAGTATATGCCCAGTGGAAGCAGGGTGAGGTTGCATGGGAGGAATACAGAGATCCTGCTTGCCACTGTAGGGAGAAAATTCGTGTGGCTGAAGCTCAGTTGGAGTTGAAGCTGCCAGAAATGCAGGGAACAATAAAAAAGAGGTTTTTTTCAAATATATTAATGTCAATAGGCAGTGTAAAAATAACATCAGCTCGTAAGAGGACGAGGATGGCCACNGCTCGTAAGAGGATGAGGATGGTCACCTCACAAACAGGGATATGGACAGGCATAGGGTTTTAGCACATTCTTTGCCTCTGTCTTCAACACAGATGATGGACCAAGGGCATCTCAGTGCCCTGAGCTGGAGAACCATGACTGTGAGAAAGATCAACTCCCAGTTGACTCTGGAATTGTGGGGGATTTGCTGGTCCAGCTGGATCCCTACAAATCTATGGAGCCTAATGGGATTCATCTAAGAATCCTCGAAGAGCTGGCTGATGTAATTGCAAAACCTCTCTCAATGATTTTTGGAGTGGTCTTGGGAATCTGGAGAGGTCCCAACTGACTGAAAGCTGGCAAATACTGTCCCGATTTTCAAGAAGGGTGAGGAGGACCCTGGAGACTACAGACCTTTCAGTCTCACTTCAGTGCCTGGTAAAATCATGGAAAAGATTATTCTGGGAGGTATTGAAAAACACCTGGAGGACAATGCACTCATCAGTCACAGCCAGCACGGCTTTGTGTGGGGGAAGTCCTGCTTGTGAAACCCGATTTCCTTCTATGACAGGGTAACCCACCTAGCTGACTTAGGAAAGCCAGTTGATGTAATCTTTTTGTATTTCAGTAAAGCTTTTGATGCTGTCTCTCACAGTATCCTTCTGGACAAAATGTCCAGCCCACAGCCAGATAAACACATCACGTGATGGGTGAGCAGCTGGCTCCAGGGTCAGGTGCAAAGGGTTGTAGTGAATGGAGTGACATCGGAGGTGTGGTGACCAGTCACTAGTGAGGTTCTGCAGGCTTCATACTTAGCCCTGTGCTCTTCAACATCTTCATTAATGACTTAGACATAGGTTTTGAAGGAATAAGTTTACCAACGACATCAAATTCGGAGGAGGAGGTGACTCCCTCGAGGGCAAAGAGGCTCTTCAGAGAGACCCAGACAAATTAGAGGGCTGGGCACTCACCAAGTGTGTGAGGTTTAACAAGGACAAGTGCTGGATTCTCCACCTGGGATGGGGCAACCTTGGTTGTGTGTGTATATTAGGGAATGAGAGGCTGGAAAGCAGTGCTGCAGAAAGGGACCTGAGGGTCCTGGTCCATGACGAGTCGCTACTGTGTGCTGGCAGCCAGGGGGCCCAACTGTGTTGTGGGAGGCTTCAGGTGCAGCATCATCAACCAGTCAAAGGAGGGGATTGTTCCACTCTGCTCTGCACTTGTGTGGCCTCACCTCGAGTCCTGTATGCGGTTTTGGGCACCATGATATAGGAAAGACATTAAGCTGTTAGAGAGCCTCACCTCGAGTCCTGTGTGCAGTTTGGAGCACCGTGATATAGGAAAGGCATTAAGCTATCAGAGAGCATCCAGAGGAGGGCAATAAGCATGGTGAAGGATCTGGAGGGGAAGCCTTGTGGGGGGATGGCTGAGGTCACTTGGTTTGGTCAGCCTGGAGAAGAAGAGACTGAGGGGAGACCTCACTGGGGTCTTCAACATCTTTGCAAGGGGAAGAGGAGGGAGAGGTACCCATCTCTTCACTCTTGTGACCAGTGACAGGACCCAAGGAAGTGGCATGAAATGGCATGAGTCGGGAGGATATCAGGAAAAGATTTTACACCCAGAGGGTAGTTGAACACTAGAACAGGCTGCCCAGGGAAGTGGTCACAGCACCAATACTGTTGACAGAGTTCAAGAGTATTTGCACAATGCTGTCATGCACATGGTGTGATTCTTGTGATGTCCTGTGCAGAGCCAGGAGTTGGACTCGGTGATCCTTGTGGGTCCCTTCCATTCAGCATATTCTGTGATTACGTGATCCTTAATCTTTCTTACCTGTCTATACTGAAAACTTGTAGAAATGTGCTGTTTGTGAGTTCTGAAGTCCTAATTCAGACTCTTTTTTGAAAGAGTTGCTGATATTGAGAAAAGATTTAGTGAACTCTATTAAGGCATAAATTTAGTCTATGTCTTAGAATTGATTATTCTTTATTGTTTGTTTCAGCACTGTTTGTTTAATACTCATGTGTTGAATTTAATTTTTTGTCCAACAACTATAAACGGATGAAAGTATACCACTGGGAGGAAGAAAAAAAAGCAAAGCAAAACATTGCTTGACTAATCACTTGAAAGAACAGCCAAAGTACCACAGTGACCTTATTTTGATGACATTACATATTATTTAAGCACCTGAGCTTCTTTGGCAACCTTTATAAGTGATTTTTGGTTTGTTTGGTTTTTTGGTGGGTTTTTTTGCTTTGTTTTGTTTTCTCTTGTCTTGACTATAGATCAAATCTGCCTCATATTCTCAGAATATATTGTGCTTACCACCTTCATGAAAAAAGTACAACTAGATGGCCAAGACTCCTTGATAATTGATTGTGTACTGTCCATTACCCAGTTTGCCCAGAGTTCTTGTAAATTTTCAGTCTGTCTGACACCTTACATGCAGCTATTTATCTTTCTGATGGCTAGAAGTAGAAGATAAAGCTGAGTTTTACATTAGGTAAACGAAAAAGGTAATGGGGAATTTTTTTCAATAATCACATACAATACCGATATAAATACATTGAAGAACACTAAAACTGTTTATTGTTTTTCTTAGTGCCGGAAAAATATGTCCTAGGTATGCAATTCGTAAATATTTTTAATAATAAAACTGCATTTGGATTCCACTGTTCTAGAGTTCCTATAAGTGTCTTGTATGTAACACTACAATACTGTATTTCACTAGTTCCCTCAATGTAGCAGGGGTCACTTAATTAAAGTATTAATCCAAATGAAAAAAGTCACTGAAATGCCATTGTAGAAGTAAGAACTGTTTGTTTTTTCTTGTAAATGATGTAAAATTATACTAACAACTGAAAAGCATTGAAAGGACCTTCCTGAATCACTTAATAATTTGTTCTGTGGAAAAAAAAATAAAGTCAAGATAATACTTTAAACTCTAAGTCTTAATTTTATTCTCTAATTTGTAGGATATTTTTCCCTTAATAAATTATGAAAATGAGTAGTCTAAGTGCTTATCTTGTGACATTTTCCCCAAAGCCAAGTAAGTCTTTGCTTTGTTTTCCATTCTCTATTTCCTTAGTAATGTCATAGGCCTTTTTCCACCCTATTTACACTATAATTACCTTTTTTTGTTTTCTACTACTGTATGAAGGAAATAAAGATCATAATGTTCCCTATGTATGTATGTATGTATGTAGCTTCACATATATATGTATGTTATGGCCTTAACTGATTGTTCTCCAAACAAGCTGGAATTCTTACAGATTCTTTGCTTCCAATTATTCTAATTCCTTAAGAATTCCAATTACGAAGTGAAGCCTATAGTTTAGCTTAGTTTCCTCTTCCTGCAGTATCTTGCATTGTATTTTTGCATAAAGATATATGAAGGCAAAAATTATTATTAAGGCATAAATATTATACATATTCCTGGTTTTTCTATAGTTTGTTTTGTTCTGTGGAGGCTGCAAACCACTTTGCAGCTTTTCTCACCTCATTCCTTCAGTAAGGAATGAGGTGAGAAAAGAAAATAGCAAAGGATCTTGGATTGCAGTTAATTCTTGATGGCAGACAGTTCAGAGTTCAAGTTTGATAACACTGTGTCTTGTCACAGAGCTTTAAGAGCTTCTGTGTGTGTTGAATTACCTTGAACTGTAATTCAGGGCTTGATCATACCTGTCCCGTTTCAGGTAAGTGAAGAGGTAAACTCCTCTTAGTTTTCTGAAGGTGTTCAAACCTCTTCCCAGCAGCGTAAAGAACAGCACTGAAAACTGCTAAATGGTAAAGGCTTACAGCTTCTTCTTTAAGCTGGAGAAGACTTTTGCCTACCTGTTTTATGGAGGTTTTAAACACATTCAAATGTCTTTATCTATGACAGGCTAATAACTACTTGAAGGATTGGGTGCCATTTCTTTATGGCTCTTAGGCCTGGATGGCCTTGGCATCACGTTATGGTCTTTTTGTGTTGTGTGTCAAACGTCAAGCATGAAATTTTTCCCACTGAATAATTAAGTAGGTGCAGCAGATAAATGTGTCCTGGTTAGATCTCTTATTTAGCTTCTGTCCTCACTGACTACACTAAAAAACAAGGCTGGTAAAAGAGAATGGTACGGTCTACTTAATCAGTTCTAAGACTCCTGTAGAAAAAAATGTCTGTGAGTATTGCATCAGAGAAGATTTCGATGTCTTTAATTCTTTGGCTTCTGTACTGTTAAGAAAATCTCTAGAATAATTTTACAGTTCAAAATAATTCAGTGACTCAACTCATTAAATGAAGGCTGAATGTTTTAGACTACTCATCTTCCTGAGTGTTGGTGGATATTTATTGAAATTAATATGAAACATTACTAGTGGAATTTAGTTTCCACAAAAAGCTATCTTTTGGCTTTACGAAAGCACTTGAGATGTAGGCAGTAATTTTGTTGGGACGCGCCTTACTTTCGATCTTGTCAAGATGTGGTGATTTCAGCTCCCCCTGTCCTGCTAGGCTGAAAAATTGCTTTTCATAGACTATCTTAAAGGGGTTTTTTTCTTACCTGAGACTTTTTGTGCTCACTGGAAATAGTGCCTTAAATTCCATCTCACCTTTTACAGTACGTCATCATACATGCCTTACACACAATTAACCTTCAGCTTCTCTCAGGATAATTCTTTATGTAATTTATTTATTTCCCCAACCTGTAGTGGGCCTCTCCACTGCCCTGGTCCTGCTGGCCACACTGTTGCTGGTACAGGCCAGGATGCCATCGGCCTTCTGGGCCACCTGGGCACACGCTGGCTCGTGTTCAGCCACTGTACACCAGCACCCCCAGGTCCTTTTCCACTGGGCACCTTTCCAGGCACTGCCCCAGCCTGTAGTGCTGCAGGGGGTTGTTGTTAGCCAAGTGCAGGACCCAGCACTTGGCCTTGCTGAACCTCTTAGAACTGGCCTCAGTCCACTGATCCAGTCCAGATCCTTTGTAGAGCCTTCCGGCCCTCCAGCAGATCAACACTCCCACCCAGCTTGGTGTCATCTGCAAACTGACTGGGGGTGCACTTGATCACCTCATCCAGATCACTGATAAATATATATTAAGCAGAACTGGCCCCAGTACTGAGCCCTGGGGAACACCATTTGTGACTATCCACCAGCTGTTCTATCCTGTAGCAATATAAAAAGTTCCTAATGTTTCTAAGCATATTTTGCCCATCACCATCTTGTGACCATCTTTCTGTTGTAGAACTTGCAGGATGACATGGTCTATTTTTTTTTTTTTTTAAGTCATGGTTATTAGCTGAAGTATAGGTGCAGAGATGCAGTTCAGCAAATTTTACTTGAAAATGTAAAGCATACAAGGTATGAGTAATGTAGAGGTCCTGACTTTCAAGCTGAGATACTCTGTCTTTTATGGGGCTGTTCTGTGTTGTCTCACGGGCACATTCTGTTTCAAGACGCTTTTAAATTGCTGTGTCCCTGCACTACCTGTATGCAGTTTTGGTTTGGTTTTTAATTAGGTGTTGGTTTATATATATTTCTTTAGAATTTTTCTGTATATTTATGGAAATAAATTTTGCCATGTTTTACTTTGTAACTTTTTTGTGTGCAGTCAGTCATTCACAAATAAATTCACATAGGTGTTTGTTTACTGAATATACACCTCTGTGTGGGACTTGGGGGATTCGTATGTAAATTTCTGTCATGGATGAGGTTTGCATACAGCCTTCTTTTTCACGTAAAATGTCACCAAAAATCACCAAAACTCTCTTATTCCCTGTTCAGATTTTGATAGTGATTTTGTGTCCTAACAGGAAAGCGTTAGATAATTTCTCATGGCATCACTGAGTGTTTTCTTTCTGAAATTTATGTTGGCAGAATTTTCTGTTTACATGCTAAAACAGATTCAGCAATACAGCAAATACTTCCCTCTCCCCCCACCCTTCTGTGGACTTGTATGGTTTTCCTCACAAGTGCACTTTGTGCAGAGAAACCAAATGCTGATTTTTTTTCCCAAGTCTATGCAAGTATTCTTTTTCACTATAGTTTAGGACTGTCTGTGTTACCAGCCTGTTGAAAATGCTTCCAGTGTGTGGCTTTCTTCTGGATGAATGGAGAAAACCTGATGTGTCCATTGCTTCTGTGTTAATTTATGTAGAATATCTCACTTTAGTGTATCGACTCTTCCTTTAGAAATTGAAAATAAACCTTTAAATATTTATAGTTTGATATTGATACTGCTCAGTGAAGAAGCTTTTACTGGTGAAAGGAATGTGGTCTGAAGGGCTTAAAATGTACTTGTAAGGAATTTTTAAAATCCATTACTTTTTCCTGTATTGAGAACACAGTGACAAATTTGCAGGGAAGTATGTCTATTTCAACCACAAACCGCACAAGAAGAGTTGCGTGTTTATTTCAAAGTGTGCCAGAGGGAATGACTGCAAGTATGAATAAACTGTGCAATACCCTTAAGGGGAATCAATAAGCCAGCAATATGTCTGTGGGATAATCATGCCCTGGGCTTACATAATCCTGGTTTTATGGAAAAGTAATCGAAAAGTTGCCTATTTAGAAAACACGAGTGCTTTGTTTCCACAGTTGAAGCAATGAGGTAAAAAGAAATGTCTGATTCCAAATTAACTGTTGTGTTGCTTCTATTTGTCTCAGATTAAGTATGTAAATATTTTCCTTGCCCATCCATTTATTTTCCATTTATTGATTTTTTTTTTCTGAAAAATCTAGAAATTTTCTGCTGCTTGCTATCTGCTTCACTTGAAACTCAGGATCTATTTGGGTTTAGCAGAATCATTTAAAAATTAGCTGGTTTTGAAGCTCAGGTTCTTTATCTTTTCAGCAGAAGAAAAATGAGATTATTCTAATTAAAATTAATAATGTATATTAAATTTTTTCAGGATTACCAAATAATTTTATTATAAATCTAGTATCTTTAATTGATGCGTAGTATGGCATTAATTGAAAAATTGCTAGTCCTGAGAGTGCTTTATAGAATTTTACAAAAACTGGCCAAGAAAATACAAAATTTTCTGAGGTTTGATTAATGAAAGTCAACAGAAAATATTTATTAGCATTAATTTGTTTCAGATGCTAAAGAGAAGACTACTTGGGGAAGGGTCATCTTGAAATTATTATTTGGAACATGGAAAAGCAACAGTTATTATGGTTCCATGCCACTTAGTTTTATATACCATAGTTAGGAGCATGTTTGCTTGTGGCCCATCTGTGTTCAGTGGAGAAAAAGACATAGCCTCAAAGGATCATTTCCTTTTTTTAAGTGTAAATAAGGGAAAAAATGGGTGTATTGTTTTTATTGTTTTTCTGTTGTGGTTTTTTTTTTAATGCTGTTACATCAAGTTTGCTGTAATGTGGTCAGTAGCTGTTGAAATTGACTGCTCCTGAATTAGGGAAATATTAACTGATTTTCTGTCTTGGATAAAAGGCTTCGTACAGAGCTTGAAAGTACAGTGTAGAGTTTTATTTGTATAGTACATCAAAATCTCATAGAATCTGAGAAACAGTGAAGGAGAAAGATGTCACTAGTATAGTAGATTAAAACACTTTGTAAATGGGGAAGGATTATTCTGGCTGCATATAGAATGGCAACAAACAGTAATTGTGTAGTTGCAGTTCAAAATCACAGGATGTTTTTAGTAAATCATACAGTACCATAGAGCAAGTCAATTTTGTCCTTTTAAAGACAGTTAAATTTCCTAATAGTTGCCATAATACATTTGACATTTCCATTTCTGTGACCACTGTTTTACCTAATGTAGTATTTTACTGGAGTGAAGCTAGGGCTATAAACTTCAGCAAAGCTATAGATGGTTTAGACGTAAAAGTCAAACCAAAATTAATATGAGTTTATACTCACATATCTGTACTAATTACCTAACGCTTGCAAAGTCCTATATGCAGCGAGGTGCTTATTGGGTAATGAGTTTCAAGTGGGAGAAGTATTTGTATACCCTATAGATCCTTTACAATTGCTTATCCTGCGTGTTCTTTACAGACAGAAGATAAGGCATTAATAGGTCTAAGGGTTTATCTTAATGATCTTTTTTCAGTGAGGGGTCAGCTGTATGCAGATCTAGCAGTATAACCTCGAACCCCACTTGCTCTTCTCATAATAATTTAACTCAAGAATTTGAATGCCCGTAGGCCCAGTCTAATATAGATGGGTTGTGCACTCTGGAAAAAAAAAAGTGAGCATCTGCAGGCTTGCAAAGATTACTCTGGGAGAAGATTACTCTGTGAAAGGAACTGATATTTTAAGTAACAAGCCTAATTTGCAAAGAAAATTGATCAAGAAGAAGTATGTTGAATTATTCTGTAACAGACACTTCAAAAAAAGTCAGTACTTGGTTAAGACCCTTGAAAAATGACATTAGTCATAATTTCTCTTTTACTTAAAAATTTTACACCTCATTTGATATTAATTTTTGAAATTATGCCCTAAAGCCACTCTAAAATTTTATAACGAACCTATTTTTTCCCTACAAAATCCTGCTTCATTCTGAGTTATTACGGAGTTCAAAGAATTCATTTAAGTATTCAGATAAGGTAGAAGTTTAAGAGAATACTGTAGACACTTCAGCAAATTATTCTTTTCCTTGCAAATATAGGATATATAATATATTGCATATAAAATAATTTAAAAATAATTATTTCTAGAATACTTGTGAATTTCTCAAAACGGCCGTAGTATGAGTTTTCTCTGCTTTCTTTTTTTGATTCGTCTGGATAATCTTGCAGTCTGTTTTTGATTAATCCAAGCACTGGTAAGTAGAAAATGCAAAAACCAAAACAAGTACTTGAGAAGCTCAACACTGGATGATTAGGCAAAGGAAGCAAATTCTGAGAAAGGAATTTAACCAGAAAAAAAGAGCTCACTTGGTGTGTTAACAGCAGGAGACAGCTGTTGCCTGCAGAGTGGGCAGCGCAAAGAGGCATTAAATCTGGACCAGGAAATGGAATTCAAAATGCACATGAAAGAAAAGGTCATTTTGCAAGGAAGCCAACACTCTTTGTACTGAACCAGAAAGTTCCCCGTGCATTCAGTGTGTGGGTGAAGTTAAAACTACAGCTTCACTGAAACTGATTAGACACTACCAAAATCGAAAATGTCTTCTCCTTTCTTTGCCTTCTGCCTCCTCTTTGTCCCACAGTCCCTGGCCCCAAGCTGCTTCTTCATGCCTCCCTGCACAGGCTTGGGTGCTCATCCCTTAATAGCCCACAGAGAGCTATAATTGAAAAGTCTCAGCAGAAGGGCCCAGTGAATGGAGCAGAATTTTCTGTCCGTAAGCAGTAATAGACAGAGGTAGCTACTTTGTAAGTGGCAAAAGTGCAGGAGCTGCTCAGCTGTGACTTGAAACTGCTTCCTAAATATATGTGAGCACAGCATTCAGCAAAGCTTTTGTGTCAGTGCATAAGTTCTGTCCAGTTCATTGCTGTAATCCACCTATTCATTCTCAGAAGTTATGCAGTAAGTATTCACTTCAAAGGACTGTGTTTTAAAAAGAGTTTCTAAACAGTTCTTTTGAATGCAATGAAAGAAGTCTTGCAGTTGAAATTCAGAGAGAAAGCTTTTAATGAAGTATAAATTTACTCTGCTCTAATATTGTTCATTTTGAAGAGTAAATTGGTGGTGAAGTATTTTAAATGCTGGATTTATAACTGATTCTGCAGCTATGAAATCCATTGAATTTTTTATGTAAAAGCAGGCTGGTAGTCACTTGTCTGGACTGAAGTTACTTGCTGATTCACTAAGCTCAGCTGGTTAAATCTGGTGGTGGTACAAGCTCTTCAGAGTATATGGGTCCAAAATATAAGCACTGGGTGTGCACATCTTCCCATTTTACCCTTGTTTAGTTCTCACTTCTCTTATGAGATGGAACGAAAACATCAAAAGTAACAGCAGATTTTTACAGCAAAACTTGGACTGGAAGATGAATTTTCAAATTACTTATCCTTCCCTGCTTGTCCTCTGTTTTTTAAATACTTAAAGAATTCTGTCATGCTCCACCCACTCTCTCTTCATTCTAATTTGTTAGTGCAGAAATTTCTTTGTGCATTTCTTTGTTTGCATTGTGAACCTTTCCTTGCTTTTTCCTATGGATCTGCCTATTTTTCCTGTCTTTTGCAGTTGTGCTTAGTGCTATCATTTAATCTCAGTGTTCATAGTCCGAGGTGGGCATTGTGTAAGTGCTAACAAACTGAGTCCTGGATCCTGGAATTTTAGATAAATAATGAAAAATAAGCTGAAGTATGGAGATAATAAAATACATAAGTTTTTGGAGCAATGTACTAATATAAAAACCTCTACTGGTAATAGAAGGAGAATGAGGATGCTCGAAGAGAGATTTGTGGCCACCTTTGCTTTATAAAATGTAATCTAGATTTTACATGGATAAGAATAATTTAGAATGAGTCACAAGAAACTGATAAATTGAAAGCAAGCAGTAATAAAGATTGGAAAAGTAGAGTTGGTGGCAAGATGTGTGACCTAACTGACTGCAGTTATAATGGAAGAAGTGTAGACAGATGAAGTTTTTTGGTTGAACAGAAAAACAAGGAGGTGAACATAAGATATATGTAGTTTTGCCTGCAAAGAGCGCATGCTGTTCCAGAAAATGACAGTTTTTAGTGTAGGGTGGAGAGATTTTAAAATAAAGTTAGATAAAAGTCCACAAAATGGAATTGTTTCTTTAAGGTAGTAAGGAATTTCCTTAAAATAGAAATAAGGATAAATAGGCTGTGCCTGTTTTGCATGAACAAGACTGAGAGTGAAATCTTAACAATGTAGGGAGGGTGTCCAGAGGATGGAGCCAGGCTCTTCTCGGTGGTCCAGCCAATAGAACAAGAGGCAGTGGGCAATGGGTACAGAAACTGAAGCACAGGAAGTTCCACCTCAACATGAGGAGGAACTTCTTTGCTGTGCAGATGACCACACACTGGAACAGACTGTCCAGAGAGGTTGTGGACTCTCCCTCCCTGGAGATATTCAAGAACTGTCTGGACACAATCCTGTGCCATGTGCTCTGGGATGACGCTGCCTGAGCAGGAGGTTGGACCAGATGACCCCCAGTGGTCCCTTCCAACCTTATTTGTTCTGTGACTCTGTGGAAATAAAACAGCAATAGAGAGTGAAAGATCGACAGTGATGAATTAAGGGTCAATTATTAAGAAATGCTGGCAGAAAAGAAATTCAGTTGCTTGTAAGAAATTTTTGATAAAGATAATGACTTCGGAAATTGTTATTTTGGAGAACATTAGATCCATTTAGGATCAAGTGCGAATAGGTAAGACCCAAGAAATGACCATGTGTCATCTGATGTGAAGATGGCAGAATTCAACGAGACGGTCAGTAACTGTAGGGAGCCACTGTGCATAGAGGGGAACGAGGGAACACTTGAAAGGTATTCTGTTACTCATTTGTTATTACCGTTTGCTGCATTGCTCACTTCCACATTATTCAAAGCCTCAAGAAAGTGAATGTGATTTCACATTTCACTCTTGCTTATCACAGTAAAAATTCTTGATTTGGAATGCATGCATGTGAAGCTTTACATTCGATGTGTAAAGACAATTACACGAAAATAGAAGTGTGCAAGAAAAATACTGGTTTGAATTTGACTTCATTGAGTTCAAAGGATCAACAACATTAACTCTTGAGATTTGATGAAAATTTGCTGCTGTAGAAATTTACTCTGATGGGCTTACCCTCAGAAAGAGGTTTGCTATTACAGGTGAGATGCTATACACTGAACTATTTAATTGCCGTGCTGTTTACAGCTATTCATGTTTCTTGGAGTGTACTGAAAGAGCTAAAGGTATTTAGACCACTTCAGGCATTTAGCTTACTTTTTAACATTTGCTGCTAGTGCAGCTTGCATTGTCAATGATGGGAGATGATCTCATATACTAAGTTGAGTGTTGGTACTCGGGCTAGCAATATTGCAAACTGTGTGGACTTTTGTGTTAGATGTCTAATGCTCTACGGATTTTTTTTGGGTAATCAGTGTCTCTGAACCTCTTTATATGAGCGTATTTATAGTGCTGCAGGTGGTAAAAGAAGTACGCTGAGAAAACTTAAGTTTTATGGCAGAACTCTGCTTCTCGGCCTTCAGCTACAGTAAAACTAAGAGATATAAATCAATTATGCTGTATTCAGTGCTGAAAATCTGTTTTCTTCCACAGTTGTTTCAGGCTCTCTGTAGTAATGCTTAATCTGGAAATATGGCTGTGACCACAGATGTGCCCTGTAAATAGGAGACCTTACCATGAGGAATGTTGTTGTTTGTAACTGTTATTTTAAAAATATATGTTTATTGATATTCAGGCTAATTCAGAAAGAGAGGTTTCTTGAGTAAGATCTCACTTTTCACAACAGAAAGAAACTTAAGCTGTGGGTTTTGCTTTCTGTTGCTTAAAGTGAAATATTTTACTGCTGTGACTTGCTTACTCTGTTATGTGCATGCTGCACTCTTACAGTACCTGGGTGTTGAAATTGTTGATGAACTTCTAATGAATCATTCAGTGCTCTTGCTTTGTGTTGCTTTATGTTCCTATGTTGTGAATAAAAGGGATTGAGAGTTACATATCCAGTACTTTTTCCCAAAAGCGAATTTCTTTCAGCATGCTCCCACTAGACCTGGTGTCTGCTACAGTATAGTGTTAAGATATTACAGACATGAAATCAAAACTAGTTTTCTGAGACAGCGTTTGACAATCATACTCATTCTTGGGAGCTTTTTTTTTTTTTCAGCCTATGATTTTTTCTTCTATTTCTCTTTCATATAAACTCTTACACTCTTAAAATTTTTCTTTATCTTTAATGTGTACCACCTTCAAGTATTCCACTAAATGAATGTTTTTCCATTCGATATTTCTTGACCAAAATAAATACGTATTTATTTTAATCTTTGTAAGTCATTCTCCAGTATCTTGACTATTTTTCAATTTATTATTTTTTCACCTCTGAATTCTATGTACTTTGTGAATATCTTTTTGGTATGAAGATGCCTAGGAGTGACTTAATATTGCAAATATGTTTACCTCTCCTCTCATTATTCAGAGCGTGTATTTATTATTGCTGCACATAGCAAATATGTCTCTAAATTGTTCTTCACTCTACTTGTAGGCTTTTTTATTACTGCATCATAAATTTTTATCTACTATTTCAGATGTGTGTATTTAGCATGCATATTTCCAGATGCTTTTCCTTGTAATTCTATTTCCTAATTCTTTTATTTCATTCCACACATGTTTGTGAACTCCTGAAAGCTGATACTTCTCTTGCTCTGGCAGGTTATTGAGGTTACCTTGCTTCTTGAGTTTGTTGCCTGTATGACTCTTGGAAAATAATTTTTCTTTAATACATATGATTTTTTCTTCCCTGCAAATATTTAATAACTTCTGCTGCTGCCCTGGGGATTGAGTTTTGAGATTTGCCAGCTTGATTTTGTTAGCTTTCCTAGGTTTGAAAAGCCCACTCCCATACCTCACTTACTTTATTAAGTCATCATCAGCACAGAAGCAGCAGTTGCTATGTGAGCATGGATTGACCCTTCCATGTATATGTCTGTATGTGGTGTGTGTATGTATGTGTGCATATACCAACTCATGTATAAAGCGTTTTCCAGCTCTTTCATTTAAAACAATGCTATTTACCTGCAGGAGGAGGAAGAGGAAACTTATGAGCAAACTCTAGAATTCCGCAGAGGAGGTGATGGTCAGCCACGGCGGTCCACACGACCCACTCAACAATTTTATCAACCCCCTCGAGCTAGAAACTGATTAATAAGGAAAAAAAGGTAAATATAAGATACTGGTTCTTTATATATTGGTTTAGATTTCAAGATAAACAAATCTGAGTTGTTCTATACTTTTCATAGGGATATTGGTATATTTATGATAGAAACTGGATGTGTCTTTCTCTGAATTTTGTGGCTTAGGAAGATTTAATATATCTGTGGGAAGAGGGAAAGCAATAAAACACTTCAGCAAACAGCTTTTGACTTTTGCGTTATGTCAAGACTCATGTCATCTCAGCAAGCTTTTACCTGATACTTTTTCAGCTGAGAGCAGCAGCAAGAGTCTCTCATTCACATACATTGGAGCAGCTTCTCTGAAATAAGTGGCTGCAGTCCCTGCTGAACTCAGGACTGTCTAGCTCTGTCCCATATTCTACTTTTTATAAGCCATTTATGTGAATAAATATCTATTTTGTATTTTTGCTTGCATGAGAAGGAGAAATATAAAATCTGTGAATTCACCATTGAATGGGTAGGTGCAAAGACAAAGAATATTTACCATACTCTGAATCTTGAGGCTAGACTTGCACCTATACTTTATTAATTACCAAAAATTAAGGGATTATGTAATCCTTAATTAATTAATCCCCCAAAATTAAGGGATTATGTATCATCCTTAGAAAAGACACTCACTAAATACATTCATAAATTTTAAAAGGCCAGCCAAATAAAACAGTTACGATAATTTTGCTGAACAAATCTCATAAGCTGTGCTGCTTGCATTTCACTTGTTGATCTGCTAAATCCTTAATTTGCAAAGGATGGTCAGAAGTCTATCCTGACTAAAGAAAGCTTTGGTAAGTCACGTGCTATTTGATACACATCCACAGTGTGTCTTTTTCCTGAATCTGATTTTTTTTTCTTACTAACCAGTTTATTTTTACCAATCTCTTTTTTGTTCCTTTCATTTCTCCAGTCCTCCATGTTTTGTTGGCCTAACATGTGCTGCTGCTCTCTGTACCTTTTGATATTTCTGGCATGCAATAACATATGATTCTACTTTTTAGAATATATGTTAAAATGTGTTTTTCATTTACAGCAGTACTGGCAATGTAAGAGAGGTGATAATTGTTCTATTTTTGCCAGTATAATTCGATTTTCTATTTTAAGTACATGTCTCAATCACTATCAATAAACATGTCCTGAGATAGTTCATGCAGAAATTATTCTGGAATATGCGCTGAGCAGAGTGTTAACCAGCTCAGTTGTCCCAGATCAGTGCCAGGGTGATCAGTTGAATGAGAGATGTGAAGTGTATGCAGCAGTCAAAGCCGGGGAATTTTTTTGTATCTTAGGTAATATTTTTGGTGTTTCTCTAATTTTACAGTATAAATCTGGAAAACTGTACTTAGCTTTGGTCAGCTATGAGGCACCAGGGAGAGTGGTAGTAACTCCTGTATCTCAAGAGCAAATTACTTGTTGACAGATAAGGAACAACCTTTCTAAGGCACAGGTGATTGTTCCTTGCACATGTTCCTATACTTTGTTTTAAAGATCATAATTGAATCCTGATTTAAATGGACAGCAAATCTGGTATCAACACTTATCTGGCACAGAAAATAAGCCTTTACAGCTTTTCCTTTCTATTGAGCTTTCCCAAAAATAAGTGGTTGATGTAATTAATTCTTCACTGATCTTACATGTAGGCAGAAAATCAAACACAGTCCTTTTCTAAATTGTTTTCAGCTTACCTGGACTTGTACAACAATGCAGCTTTAATGTCTTGACATGTAAAAGTTCAGTAATATTAAATGTCAGTTCCTAGAAATGGATTTCTGTCTGTTTTTTGTCTCCTTTTCATTTCTTAGATCTTTTTGAGAGCGTGGCATATTGTTCTTATTTCAAGGTTTTGATAACCTGTTAAATGAAAACAAGATTTATTGGGGAACTTTTAAGGGATCCAGTGAGACATAATTTTACCACAGCTTTCCACTGCAGGATGCTTTACCTCTGCAACAGATCATTTATTATTGATGCCTTTACTTAACTGAAAGGGAGTATCTCTCTATTATGTAAAGTACATTAATATCTTTTTCCTGAAGAGATGGAAAACTGTTGATGATGATTATTCTATATTATAAACTGGTAAATTCTGTGGAATTTTAATGTTGTAGTTTGTAACATTTAAAATTCCAAGATATCTTGTTCTCAAAGGCAACTTAGACAATACTAAAACTGAAGTTTGCTGGCCATATTTGTATTGGGTATGATAGGGATGTATCAAAGATGAAGCCTAAAGGCCATACAGTCAATGTATCACCTCATGCCCAAAACCTTTTAGATCTACCTGTATAATCTTATATCACTTGACAAGGAGGACTTATTAATGCAGTGGTTCAGCAATGCAGAAATGAAGCTGTACTGCTTCCTGGACTAGTGTTCAGCACACTCATTCAGGTGTTGAATTTGGGCGTGCAAATCTCGAATTCGTATTACCAAATAATCAGTTCAAAATCTTTGTTTGTACTGCAAGGGGTCTTAAGTGTGAGGAGGTTAAAGATTTTAAAATTCTGAGTTATTTTTTAAAAGTGGAATTTGGATCAGTGGAGCTGTTCAGTCTGGTGAAGAGAAGTTTCTAAACAGACCTTATTGCAGGATTTTAGTATTTAAAAAGAGGACTTCTAAAAAAGTTGGAGAGGGACAAACATTTACTGCAGACTTGCAGGAAGTCTTGACCTGGTGATTTTTATGAAGACAGAGAGATAAAGTAGAAGTATGGGATAGTCAGTACCTCACTGCGGTTGCAGTTGACCTAGAAATTATCATTTATTAATATCCAGCAGTGTGAGGTGGAGAACACTGTCAGAATTTTATCAAGCGGGAATTTTATATGAGTATGAGTCAAATACTAGGTTTAACAGGTCTGTAAAATAAGATACTCCTCCTAGAGAGTCAAGATATAAGAATTAGAATCTAACAATACTAAAAATACATCCTGAGGTTACATTTTCTGTATAGAATATCTTAATAGTCTGAAATAGAAGGGGAGCAAGTAATCAGAAATGAGTGTTTTGAAGGGTCAGACCTTTTGGAGGAGATTGAAAGAACCTACGAGTGTGAACCTGTAAGTGCTTGGTCCTTATATATTTTTGGGTCTTCCTTTGCTCCATGACGGAATTAATCTATGCCTTGTTACATTTGCTATAAAATCTGTATTGAAGTCCTTAACAGTTGTGGTTTTGTGAGAGAGAAGTCTTTACCAGAAAGTCCTTTGTGGACCAGTTATGTTTATTGCATCGAAGTGCAGCCTTCTGATTTATTCTTTTAAGGAATTGTGTTCCCGTAAGTACTGAAAAGCAGATATCCACTCTTTTGGAGGAAGAAAATGAAGTGACAGTGAAGCCTATGTTACACAAAGAGCCAAGGGATGGGGGATACTTATGGTTTCTTGAGTGCCAATATTTTTTGTCCTTATCTGTTGTATTTTAGTTTTTTCATTTAGAGACCTTCTTGGAGTCAGGGGGAATTCACTGGCAGCTCCCAACTTGCTGAACACTTCTTCTAGAAGAAATTCTGTGTTTTTTCCAAGCAGCAGGATGGAACAAAGAAAGCTCATGTGAGCAGAAGGAATTTGGACCTGACACCACAAAAGACTTTTTTAAAGTTCTTAGTTAAATGAAGCTGAATACTTTTTACATATGAAAGAGGCAAATTGTCATTGCTGCCATCAATAAAACCACAGTGCACTATTCTATTCTTTGCCTTGTATTCTTTTTACTGAGCCTCCATTGTTAGTTAACATAATAATGTATCATGATTTTTCTTAATTTTGAACTAATTTTGCTTCTAATATTGCATCTAGTAAAGTAAAATTAAAACATGTTTTCTCAAAAGCTGACAGGATTGGACATTTAATTTAGATTTTTGGCTAGCATTAGTGAAACATGTTAAAAAATTTTCATCTAATTGTACAGTAAAATTCCGAATAGGTTTTGAGTATGTTTTATGTGTTTATTTTTCAAAGTTGCTGAAGGCCAAATTACACATTTGCTTATTATGTTTTTCATGATCTGTGACCAGAGGGTCAAAGGGGGAGAAAGAAAGAAAGATTATCAGTTTCAATTTTCTAAATAATTTTAGGTAAATATTTTCTTTATAGGAATATTTATATTAAAGAAGTAGAAACATTTCTAAAAGGTACAGAAAAGTTATTTAAACAAAAAATACTGAAAGATGCACATTGGTATTTTAATCATAAATATGTGTATACATGCACATGTGCGAGCTGTTGGGTAGTAGGTACTAACTTTCTTGTAGCTTTAAACTCTGCTTTTATTGCTTCATATTACTAGAATTTTTTCAATTGTCATTGATGCTTGAAAGAATCTTATGTCAAACTACTTTCCATTCTAAGCTGTATCTTTGAATCTTATCTGATTATGATAAATAGTTGAAATTTCACTATTTCTTTAGCTGAGAAGCACTCACAATCTAGGTAACATGCAAATCCCTTCTAAGCTTTATTCCGATCATTTAAGACTGAAATAGCACACGTGTTTTGAGGTAGTTTTGTAAAGATAGAATTATACCTGAGAGATGTATTGATGGTATAAGTTGTACAGTTAATTCTGCTGAATTTCTCTTTGAGTGCTCATACAGAACTGTTTGAATAGAACCTTGTTTATTTGGATGATAAGAAGTTTTATATTGAGGATGTAATTGAATGTATCTGCAGTACCGAATGTGGATTGCTGTCTGAATGCAGTCAAAACTTACCAATCATGTAAATTTTGGCAGAATACTAAGGAACCAAATGTTTTGCTGTCTTAATGGATCCTAAGCAGCTTCTTCATAATTATGATGAACCTTACTAAAATTCTAAAGAATTTTGGAAGTTTTAAACATGAGTTGTACAATGTTGAAGTTCTTCATTATCAACTAATATAATCAAATTTTATGGAGTTTGTTAGATTTACGTTAGAAACCACTTTCCAAATAGTATGAAACATCCTGGTCAGTTCTGCTAAATTGTACCAGCAAATAAATAAACTGTAGATCTAATACATTGCATGTTGGATGCTTTACTTCCAGAATTATTGCTAAGACCCCTGACAGCAGCAATTCAGCTTCATAAAGAAATGCACTGGTCTTTTCACTGGTGCTGTGGATCTAGAAAGCCAGAGTAAGCAAACAGCCCCAAAGTCTTCTTGAAAAGTCATGTAGTCTTTGTATGTTTTATGATTATTTTCTGCTTTGGCTTCAACTGAAATAGCATATTCTGAAAGCTCTGCCTTTCAGGATCTGAAGAACTGCTGTTTGATTTGTTAAAAACTTATTGCATAAGCCTGTTTTGAAAAGCAAGAATTCATATATTCCTGCTTATTGATTCCAGCGTCTGGAAACAACATGACGATAAACTAGTTGGTATATAAATTAAATTCTTGATTTGCATAGTCCATCAAAACCAAAAATACAGTAATTTGCCAGTCATACTGTAATAAGTTTGTATGCACAAGAACAACATTAATTTATTTAATTTTTGTGTTCAGAAGAAGTTACCATGTCTAGATAATTCTTCAAAACGGATGAGAAAGTTAACTTCTAGTTTGTCAAAAGCAACAGCAAAAGCAAGCTCCTGAACTTTGTGTGGCCACATCTGTGTAGTTAAAGGGAAAAAGCTGATAAGGAGCACTGGATCCGGGTCATGCACACTATTTGTTTACTACCTGGATTTATGGCTCTGTACTGGAGTGGTTTTGGCTAGCTGTTGCTGAGACAAACTTGTCACAGAGGAACTTTACCCTTTGCAAGGTGGACATGAGCCTACCTGTGCTTCTTGACCTGTGAACCAGTAGGTCTCTGGTTCATGGCTTTCCTTTGCTAGAATTATAGATGGAGCTTTTGAGAATTTCTGTGTTGAAATTAGGAATGCAATTCTAATGAGATGTTTTTCATGCCTTGGACTTGTGTATACATTTTTACCGAAGGAAAAAAAAAAATATTTTTACCGAAGGAAAAAAAAGAATTTCTTGTATAAATTATTCTAAAAGTTATATGCCAAGTTGGTAATACTATCACTGACTAGGTTATTTTTGGTTTTTTTTTCTCCTTTATATTCTTGAGAGATAAAATAATTTTGAAACAAAAGGTGGAAATGTTGTGGTTTTATCCTACAGGTTTTCAGAATTTTGTATTAAAATCTGATTGAAATTGTCATGTTTTAATTTAAAATTCTTCCTTGGTCTAACATTTTCTGATAGATACTCACATGTATATTTTAATATAGCTTTTTTTTTGTCACTAGCAGGTACTTTCTTTTTAAGTACCTTCTTTGGCAACAACTGTGCAAAGCATTTTGAGGACTACTTGTCAAGGTCACTCTTCCCAGAAACACTGCTGGAACTTTCTCTGCTGAATCTCTTGGTTTGAGCCTTAGGCAGATGAAACTTGGCTTTCCAAGGCAGTATTAACAACGCATTTTCATTGGGATGCAAAATGTTGATATCACAAGAAAGACAAATCTTATCCATAAGATGTACTTGGCATTAGATACGTGAAGATTTAGCTTGGGATAAATCTGAAGGGATATTTGCAAGAGAACTCCCAAACAGCCAAAGTAGCTAATGAAGGTTGGTAGCTGAAATAATCTGGCAGTGTAGGGTGTAAAGTCTCTTTCTAGCATTATGATCGGAAGGAACTTCATACAGAAAAATCTCCAGTGCTTTTATGCAAACACAGGAATGTATCGTTTGGAGTGATCCTCTATAGATGCTTTCTTGAAGAACAATCCTAGTTCAACTGTCTTTTCATCACATGAGTTGGTCCAACTTTAGTAAAATACTGTAAATTTCTTGTGAGGAATGTAAGCCTGAAGAATGACCAATTGCACAAGTAAGTTCAGTTTAGCTTTCTGCTTGCTATACAACTATTGGGGTATTCTCTTGGTCTTTTTTTCTTTATGGAATGTTTTTGAGCAACTTACTGCAGGACAGCAGGTAAACCATGGAAAGTACTCCAAACTTATAGGCACTGACCTTCTCATAGCGTGGTATGCACATGAAAAGCTTTGTGGTGCTATCTTTAAAAACAATGGTAAAGTCTCATAATTACTCTTATTTTCAGTATTTACTTCATATCATTTGCTTATGTTGGCCTGTTCTGGCTTTAAATTGCAATTTTGTTCTGAGAATGATTCAAAATAATGTAAAGGGATAGAAATTATATCAATACTTAATTTTCCCACAAGACTGAGGCCGTAAAAAGTCAGTTTCCATGCAAGCACATTGGCTGTTGACGGACATAATTATATTCTGGAAATTATGGTGTTAGGAGTGAAACCAGAATCTAGTATATATTGAAAATAAATCTTGCATGAATTCAAATAAACAGGAACTGTGGGGAGGCAAATGATTAGATGTATAATAGCAACAAAGAACTATAGATTGTCTAAAAAAAATTTGGCAGCTGCTTCTAAGGAAAATGTTTATAGTCATTTTATAGTGCCTTGCAATTTTTTATGCAACTTGACTATTTCTATTGTAAAATGAGTGCATAGGTAAGCATTGTGCAGGAGATATTAATGTAATTTTCAGACAGTTTAGTTTGCATGAGATCTTGAATGCTTTGCATTTATACCATGTGTTTCTAAACTGCAAAGGTTAAAGAAAATAAATAGTATTTTATATTCGTTTTATAGTCAAAATAATCCCAGGCATATTTTGTTAGTCATTAGATGAATGGCTATGCCTCTGCTAAAACAGCTGTGATCTAAATTGACTGTGCACAGATTTAAGTCTCATTCTAACTGTATTTGTGCTGAATATTTTTCTGTAGCTATTTAGCAAAGGAACTTGTTTACAATAATAAAAGTGAAAAGCAGAATAAATAAGGAATGCTTATCATTTTGATAGACCATGAAGGAAACCATGGGGTTTTTTTGCTGGGAGACTAGCATAGCATATATGAAATTCATGTTCCACATGCTATTTGAATGCGAAATAGCTTCCTTCAAAATTGATATTTTTAATTTTTTTCCCCAAGTCTGTTAAAAAAAATATTTTAGCCCAGTGTAATTCATGGGATAAGACAGGTGATCTACTCTGACATTTCATTGCTCTTGCAATATCAGTCTTGTGATCAAATGCTCCCAAGAATAGATATTCTTGATGGCTGGGTACTAAGTGTGGTTTTTACTCCAATATATTGGATTAAAATGTTTATCAAAACTTGAATTAACTTTTGTACATGGCAAAGATGAGACATGTTATGCTGACTTTAATCACAAGTAGAAGCTACAGCTCAGTTTCAGTGTACTACAGCTGCAGAAATGATAATAGAGTTCAGTTGTGCTGCTCCATTTTGCTTAGTTGCTTTAACTTTGGTCTCTCATTTCCGAAAGGAAAAGAAATTCTTACATCTCTACATAAACCGTTGAAAATGCGACTGACTTTAAAAGAAGAAGCTGATGCCTATTACGTCTTTAGAAAGAAACAGAAAGTTGCAAGAGTTCTGAAGTGTGAAAACTTGCCATGCACATCAGCCAAAAACCTTTATGCTCTGTGGATGTGGAATTGGGCGATTTTTTCCAAAATACTGAAGATCTGAAAAATTCCTATATAGAACAGTTGTATTTGAAAACAACTTATCCCTGTACTTCATTCAGGCTCTGTACCCTGTGAGGAGCCTGGCTTTCATTGCCTCTGGCGCTGTAGCTTTCTCACAACACTTTGCAAGAAGCCAGGCGATGATTGGGAGTATCAGATGAATATTGATAGAGAAGTTATGATACTGATGTTGGTGTGTGAGTTCCTCCAAACTTGATGTGAGAAGCTGTACTCTGGAAGATGTGAAAGAAGCTGCAACATTGTGGTTAAATAGCTGTGGAAGATGAATGGTGTATCATTAATGCATTGTTAATGTGTTGCAAAGTGCAGTTGTGTGTACTGGAACAAGGACAAGACAAGTGGAAAAAATAACTTTAAATGATGATATGGTAACAATTTTTTCCAAATAAAGTTTGCCATCTGAAAAATACGTAGCATCCTGAAATGCAGACAATGGGCAGAATGTACAGTATTTATAGAAAGAACCTCAGATTTAAGATGCTTTGAATGTGTCATCCATATCAGCACCATTTGTTTGACTTCTCTGTTTTGCAGTAATGTGATTCTTTTGAGGAAGATGTTAAGAAGGTCTTTAACACTGTTTGCCTGAGGTGTAGGTGAGATGCTGTTACTTTCTAGTAGGCCAATAAAACCAGTCTACCACTAGATTATTTATTTTCTCTTTATATTGGTGGTTATAAATAGCAGTAGCTATATATTATTGTTCCCTTGATACAATTGGAGACCACTGTTTTAGTAAGGGCAGACCATGTAGTCTCTTTTGGAGAAAGTGTGGGTCTTATGCTGAAGCCCAGCCAATCTGTATAACTGAATTTATGTGCTCATCTGACCAAAACGTTGACATCTCCTCCTTTAATTTTTGTACTTCCTGCAGTGGAGAAAACATTCATGAATGATGAGTCACACTGTTTCTTTGTTATGTGCAATTATCGTCTGTTTAGGCAACAAGTTCCCATGGAGTGATCCATGTATCTCTCAAGAAAATGTTTGTCTGAAGTGTTTGGGCCACAATGTTCACTTGGGCCATTTCTGCTCTGCAATCTGTAAGCTGTAAACTGCAATCTGTAGGCTGCATTTAGTAATTTTTTTGACTTTTCCTGAAGTAACATAACACCTACAACTTTAGTCCTATGTAGTACAGAATAATGATGATATTTGGTTTGGATTTTGTATGTTGGTTTTTTTCCTGACAAAAAATCTACTGTTTCACGGGGAAAATATTCTGATTTGGGATGGACTGGGCAGGAGTAATACTACTGTGTACTTTTATTTGAGATTCTTTCATCAACGGCTGCTTATCACTGCTACTTTGCATTTTAATATCATATTTTTAAGGCAATTTTAACTTTGATCACAAAAGATGCAGACTTTTATCCAGTTATTTTTTCAGTATAGCAAATAGCACTCTCCTGAGTCCTCTGCATATGAGGTCTTTGTTATTTTTTTTTATGAACATTGATTAAATTATCCCTTTGATAAAGTTCCTTAGCTCTTGAAAGCACTTAGCTCTAATTCTCTGTTACTTCTATTACCAGATTGTTCCAGACTTTAGTTCCCCAGAAGGCTAAAAATCTTCTAATTACAGCCTAAAAATATTCAATTATGCACATTTGTGCTTGTGTCACTGTTGACCTTCACACGATGAGAGCTCTCATCTGACCCTTGAGGTATTTTTCTGAACTGTGCTGAATGACAGTGTGGAAGGACCATATTCTGTGAATCATGTGCAACAGCCATTTGCAGCGTGGTAGCACGCTGCCACAGGAGGTTCTGTGACTCACATGGTCCTTCATGCTTGTAATGTGTGCAGAAATATCTATTCACTTGTATATATCTTAACTGAATTGATTAATTCTTTAAACTTGCAGTCTTGCGTGCCTTTCTTCTACTGGGCAGGGAAAAAGACTGTGTGGTGTTACAGCAGATCAGATGGGACCTCAGGAAGTGCACGTCTAGGGCAACCTCCTACTCAAAACTGTGTCAGCTGTTAGATCAAATAGGGCTCACTGCTCATTGCTCAGGGCTTCATCCAGTCAGGCCTGGGAAACATTCAGGCGTGTGGAGGCACAGCTTTTCTGTGGAACCTGCTCCAGTGTTTGACTTGCTGTCCTCAGGGGGAAGAGTCTTTACAGGCAGTCAGATATTTCCTTTACATACATGAGTCTGTCCTACTTCAGTATGTGGTAGTTGTCTTTTGTCCTCCTGCTATGCACCAGTGTGGAGAGCCTGGCTCTATCTTGATTAATCTCCCTGTGGGAATAGGTCCCCCAGTAGCTGTCTTTTCTCTAGGCTGAACAGGCCCCTGCTCTGACTACTGTAATAGCCCTCCACTGAATTCTTTCCAATTTATTGATGTCTTCCTTGTATTTTCAAACCCCAAATTGTACGTGATACTCTAGTGGGGTCTAATGAGACCTGAGTAAAGGAGAATGATTTCCCCTGGTCTGTGCTCCTCTTGATACAGCTCAGAATGCTGTTGGCCTCCCTTGCTGCCAGAGATACCAATGGCTCATGTTCAACTTAGTGTCTCCCAATATCCACAGATCTTTTTTTCACAGAGTTCTCCCCTAGCCTGTACAATTCAAAGGGGTTCCTCTTTGCCAGATATTGGACTTTTTATTTGTTTAGTGAGATTCCTGTCAGCCCGTTCCTCCAGCCTGTCTAGGTCCATCCAAATGGTAGCCCTGTCTTCAAGCATATCATTTTGTTCTCCTCTCAGCCTGCCTCCGTTTGGGTGTCATTGCAAACTTTAACAGCAACCAATTCACTGCCTCTTTCAGGTCACTGATAAAGATGTTGAACAGGACAGATTCCAGGGCAGTCCCTTCTGGTACTCCTGTTGTTAGTGGCATCCACGCTAGTAGGTTTTGTTATCCTTCTGCAGACACATAGCATATCAGCACTCAGTGACCATGGATCACGAAATACCATTGGTAGGACAAAGCTTAGTTGATGTACTGACAAGAGGTAATCAAGTAGTTGGGGGCTCAGTCTGTAATAATCTGTGCTACAGAAGGCAAGTGAAACCTTTGCTCAATATGACAGATTTGCAGTAAGACTCTGTGGCAGGGACTACTTGTTAGTACAGCATACCATGTGCTATTTCCTATTCTAATTACAATTTCTATGGGAGTTTTTTCCTATCTTAAGATGTCTCATCTTCTTGTAAGATATTACGAGTGTCCAAACCCCAGCTATTTTAAAAATAATTCACAGTGAGGAAAGATAAGGGTGTAATTGTGATGGAAAGAATTACTTGGATTATTCAGTCTCTAAGCCTGGCTGATCTTGCTGCTACTGTGAATTTGCTCTAATATGTTTCTAAAGTACTTTGACTCATACTGCATGTATGCCAGGTGACTCACTCAGCAGAACAAAACCATGCTCTGCTGGCAAATATTGGAGTTCTGCGTCAATCTGCTGATGTTTCTTGACGAGATGTTGACCTGAGTGGTGGTTAAACTCCACCTTGAAAGACTGAGCACGCCTGACACACAAACTCAGACAGTAGCAACTGAGCCTAGGGCAGAAGAGGTTACTTATTCTGTTGTTTATATTGCCAGTAAGAAGCAACTTTTAAAATCCTAAATACGCTCTTTGGAATGGTTCAAAGTAGGGTAGGGAAGACGTCCACTGACAGGGATATGTTACGTGATATGGTAGGACCCAGAAGCAAAGTACTCTAGTGCTGTCAGAGTAAAATCTCTCAGCTAGCTACTTGTGTTTCCAGTGTGGAATAGAAATGAGTGTCTTGGACAATGTCAGGACCAGGGGTAGCCTTGGGCACAGGTTTAACAAAGTCTGATGAGCAGTGACTTGGCAGCAGAGAAGCTGGGCTAATGTGTCTATTCCCAGCAGGGGGACCTGAGGAACAGGGAGTGCCAAACTGCCTCCAAAGAAAGTTGAAACTGTACAAATCGTAAGGATAGGCATATCCTGAAGTACCCATTTAATGAAAAATAAATGCTTGTTTCCTCCAGGACTTGCTCTCGATGGGTATATTTTATTGCCAGCAGTTACTAGCAGGCGCTGTAACATATATATCTGTTTATCCTGTAAAACTTGGAATAGACTCTACTGGTCACAGGGTAATCTGAAAGATTGGAATATATAATTTTTTATTTGCTTACCACATCACTTTAAGTACATCTCTTCCTCTATATTTGCCTGTGGACTGCAGAGTTAAAGCATTACCTGAGGATTTATGCGAGAATAAATTTTTAGGAGCCTACATTTATTGAACCTTTTTTAGTCCAATTCCTCCAGCTGCTTATTTGAGTGTTCCAAATATGAAAGTTGTTAGCATATTTAAAACTTTACTTTGCATGGAGGTTTATGCTGTGTGTTCATTTATTATGACCTATGATATGCTGTGAAGATAAATAACCCAAAATACAATCTGAAAGTCAATATCTATGTGTTTAATTGAAGGAATCACAAAAGAGAGACCTCAGCTGTAGCTGGCAAATTCAAAAATTACTTCCAGTTTATCTAATGTCATGTAATATGAAATGAACAGGATCAAATTATAATGCTATGGTTCATTGAACGCATTTGATTAAGATCTTTGTTCATTCACGTAAGAGTTGTCATGTAATACTTTTATTGTTGGAGAAATGCATGACTTGGAGCCTAGTGGTGCTTACCTTTTCAAAGAAGAGCTATTTATAGAACATAGTTCCTTGTGAATATCTTAGCACAGGTAAACATGAGCCTGGAATACATTGAAATATGTTCTCTGCCTAATAACCTTTTCCTCCTGAGTAATTATATTGGTAGAAATCCTCTTACTGCAGAGTCTTATAATTTACAGTGTCATTCCCTTTCTCTTACGGAAACAGATTACGGTAGTATAAACACTATGACTGTACCAATGTAGCCAAAGCAGAGTGATTTTTATTTGTGTCCTTGTGACGTGTCCATGTCCTCTGTCATATGAGCACCTGGATCTGCTCTTGAGAGTGTTTTGGGTGATGTTTGAAACAGGCTGCTCACCAGCTTCAGGGAGCATTATAAGATACCCAGCCCCAGGTGATGGGTGCCTCTGCCCTGTGCGAAGACAAGGCTTTGTGCTACTCTGCAACACAGACAATTCCTTTTGAATATCTGTGATGCTGTGTCAGAGTCCTAAAGCCTTTTACTCACAGTGCAGGAAAACTACTGTATTAGGCTATATGGTGTGATAGAAAAAACATACCAGAAAAAGAATGTCACAATTGCAAATAAACATCCGTCTCAAAAACAGTTTATGAACTCTGCAAATACATTGTTGACATTATCACTTCTTATATGACAATAAAACTTTTGCTTCCAGAAACAACATTTACTTGGGGTTTTGGGCTCTAGCATCAGTTTTAACACTGGTTGTGCTCTGGTTTCATACCTTTGGTTTTGAATTGTGGCTTCTCTGTTACTCTGTTTTGGTAATTCTGATGTTCAGTATGGTTTATAGGATAATTTTCTTTTTTCTAGGTAGTAAGATTTCTCTTCATGCTGGTATCCCTAAATATCAGGCTTAGATCTGTTAAAGGTAACTGAAATTTAGGTTTGTCCAGGATATACAGAAATATGGATTAGAAATTTTCTAATCTATATAGTAAAAAATTCTGAAAGAAAATCTGAATGGCTTTGTACTCCTCATCTTGAGAGAGTCAGCTTGAATGACAGGAAGTTCATGGAATTTTTATGGTGAGCTTGATTAGTGCAAAGCACACATTTCTGTGGTGCAAAAAAGATAAGTAGATAAAAGGTAGGTAACTTTTTTCCTAAAGCAAGCAAAGAAGCAAATCAACCAAAAAACCCAAAATGAAACCACACCAATTTCCTGCAATGTCCTTTTGTGGCATCTCCTTACCTTTTTGACTTTTAAAATATATGTTCTAATAAAATGTTTGAAATTACCTTTCTGTTTGTGCTGTGCTCAAAACACAGTAAAAAGGTGTCACTGATTGTGAATGTTGATAGATTCACTATATAAGCTTATAAAACCAGAAATATTTAACCTCTGATCTTTTACTTACAAAACAAAATGAATGCTCATATGAGAAGCACTGTATGAGAATTTATTTTTAAATGTTTAATTAGGAAGTGCTTAATCTAAACCTACAAAATTCCTTTCTTTTTCCCCAAGATACATGGAAAATAGACAAAATGTTCCTCATTATAGGCCATGTTTTGAGGGGTAGAAGAAACAGGTAGTCATGTTTATTTGGACAGAAAGCACTTACAGTCAGGCAAATACATAGGTTTTGCCTCAAACCTAAACTTCTCAACACAGTGTGCTTCACTTTTCCATCTTTGAGGGAAGGGGAATTAATGGACTTTCTGAAGTCAGTAAAAAGTTGATCCTAATTCTTCAGTGGTATTCGTGTTAAGAATATCTAAGCTGCTGTCTCTGATGTGTGTTCTTCAAAGTGCTTATGTTGATTACTTGGATTTTCAGTACCTCTTCACAGTTTTGTTATTCTCTGGTAATTACTTTGAGAAACATCCAGGCAATCTTTCAAACTGAATCCCTCCAGTTCTAAATGAAAAATGTCTAAATCAAAGTTTCTCGGATTGTGCAGAAATTTAAGAATACAGCTTGTTCATTAGGGATAATTTCAAGCAGATGCTGCTTACAGCGATGGAGAGGAGTATGTCTGACAACTGCAATTTCCTTTTTGCCTCAGATGATTTGTTTCTGTAATGGCTTTGTAAAGGCATCTCACGTCTAGAACAAACTTCTTTGAAATAGAAGGTACAAAACCACCAAAAAAAAAATCCAATTGGATTTATTTCCAATTTCAGTTATATTTTCCTTTTTTAATAAATGGAATATGTTACGCCTCTGTCCATACTGGCCAAAATTGCACTGCATTATGTTTCAACCAGGGATGCCCATGATTCAGTCTGTGGCCTTGGTGTGTTTGTGTCTGTTGCTGTATTAGAAAGCTCCTCCCAAATCCTTGTGTGTTCTATGGTTTATGGCTTATCTAAAAATAGTCATCGTCGTCATTGCATCAGTTAAAATACAGTAGTTGCCTTTTTAATTGGCTTATATTTCAAGGACATTTTGTGTCCCTTGCTGTCATTAATAAGCAGATTGTTGTTGATTAACAGACCTGGATTTAGGAAGCAAATTTAACAGTTTCTTTGGAAACGTGAGTTGGAAGCACTGGTCTACAGAGCATGACAGCAAGGCTACCTTGAGGGCCATCCCTTCTTCCTCCCTGCCTCCTATCCCAGGGATAGAAAATGAAGAGTGCAAACCAGCATTTTAGATACTCTTGACAACAAAGAAACAATCCTCAAAACATCCACGTGGAGCTTATTTATTGTAGGGGGTGCAAGTTTGCGGAGAAGACCTTGACTTCACAAGGAAGTTTTAGCGTAAGTTGGTACTGACTGAGTGAAGTGCTTGAACTTCTAGAACAGAGTTCTGTGAATTGCCAGGTGGAAGCAGCTCTGGCAATGTGGTTTGCATTGGGTGCCCAGCCAGGGACCATATAAGTGCACGGTGGTTTGTGACGCCTGCTGTCAGTACAGCCCCTACCATAGGAACTCAACAGGGGGTTGTGTTTGGAGGCTGTACATTCCCTGGCCGTTCCTGCTGTGGGGCAGAAGGTAAGAGTGGTGGATGTCAGAAGGCAGCTCTTACAAGAGGTTTCTGTGAATTTTCTGCTTTGCACTCCCCATGTTTGTGTCACAGGACTTCTTGTTAGCCTGAAACCTCAGAGGAAGCAGTGGAGGCTGACTGGCTTTGCAGCGTGGTTTACCCTCCTAAAGCGATGTACCTTACTGTGAAAGGCCAGACTGTAGCTGGGGGCAGTAATGGACAAAATGGCATCACATGGATAAATACACGTGATAGAATGTCTTTATGTCCAGCTGAGGTGTGTACTACTGCATTGGGATGTGTTTGAGTGGTCAGTATTTTCAAAGAACATTTTATTTTCCTTGCTGTTTTTATTAAACACTGATTCCATTTGTGAAGTGATTTAAAGAAAGTGTAATCGAATGTAATTGCTAGTTGCTTTTTCAGTCCTGTATTTAAGATCGTTGTCTTTTCTAGTAATAGAGCAGTAAGTCTTACTCCGAGAGTGTGTTTATTTTGCTTCGGTAATATTAGGTCCAGGAACCAGATAGAGTTTGGATAATTCACAGGTTTTCTGTTGCACAGAATTTTGCCTTTCTCTGTATTCCTTCTCTTTCTGTTCTTAGACAGAAGGTACTTCTTTCAGAACACTGCAGAATTTTCTGGTTAAGTGGATTGCAAGGAGGAACTATATTTGTCCTATTTCCATTTTTATTGCACAAGGAATCTATTAATCTGTATTTTTATTGGTTTATAAAATAGAGTGAAATTCAACAACAAAGGACTGCTTTTCCCACTGTCTCTCTTGTTTTCATCTAAAAATTGTTTCTCTATTCCAATTTTCTTTTATATTGCAGGGAAAACCTTGCCTTCTATTTAATATGCCTTTTCTTGTCTGCATTTGAAGGGAGATAATTTAATAAATTTTAGAGTTAGAATCAAGTCACGCAAATGGAATTGAGTAATCCTAAGAGAAGATTTGCTAACTTGATTGTATTAATGTGACTATCCAAGTTGCTATGAGTTTCCAGACATTTAATTAGTACCTCTGGCAGCATACTCTTTTCAGCTTTAGGTATCGTTTTCTGCTCTTCAAAGTATCCATAGCGACTTCAATGCCAAGAGGTGAAGCTCAACTCCACCTCCTCTCCTTCTCACCAGGGTTCTGCCTTTGCAGATAATTTGATTTCTTTTTGGAAACACAACTCTTTGGGGAGCAGGGCAACCAGCAGGTATATAAATCTGCACATGGCAATGCTTGTTAGTCTGGGGAACACAGCATACAGAGTTCTGTTGTTAGAACAGAAAATTGAGATGTACAGTTTCATTTGGATCACCCTGCTGCCAAATGTACCATTGTGTTTCCTCCATGCGGCAATGCTGGTTGGAAACTACCCGGATTTGTCCTGTGCTGGTGGCTTCAGCAGTACGTTGTTGTAGGGCTTTTGTGTGTAAGGGTCTTGTGTACACAGAGAGAGTGAAAAAAAAAGACACTGTGGAACTTAGTTCAAATGGTACATAAACATTGACATCTCTGAGGTTTAGGGTGGCAAATGTGCGGGTCAAGATCCAGTTCCTAAAGTGACACACAGAGAGATCACATTATTAATAAATTCGGAGTTTAATTTGACAGAAAATAAAATACAGTAACATGAATGTACAAAGAATTTCATCAGATAAGAGTAATATTCCCAGGAATTCCTGTGAAAAATAAGCCCCCCAGAATTGGGAGATGATGCCACTACAGTTTAAAGAGCCTTATAGCAAGGATTACTGACTAATGGTAGAAGTTTCTAAGAGCATTAGGAAAAAAGAAATAGGGTGAAGTATGTGTGTGAGAGGCAGGTTCACTTTCTTATATGAATAAAGTGAGGATTACACCTGTCCGTAATGTCTCTTCTGAGTGGAGTCAAGGTCCCTGGTGCTGGGCTTGGACTGCTTGCTTTCCATCCTTTCTTCTTTTCTTCTGCTTCTCTCTCTCCCTCTCCAGACCCTTTTGCTATGTGCAAACTTCATATTTGTGTGAAAAACCCCTGATTCTTATGGAGCCTTGTCAGATTCACCTGTGCCAAAAAAAGGGGCTCTTAACTTGCAAGCTGTGTTTGGGGCAGTACCAGAAGAGTATAAAAGACAATCTTGGGTTGATTCAAGAGAGTGGCATATGGCTTCTTCCCTTGGGGAAAAAAAGGAAAGGGAGGTTTTCCCATTATCTGGGAAATTTTTTCCAGGGCTGGATCATCAAGAGATACCAGCTCTTGCCATCTCCTTCTATGTGCTGGCAGTTGTCCACAAACTGAGGCTATAGCATCCTGCCTGAAAGGAGAGTTGCATGATCACGCCTTCCCATTCCAGGTCCATCGTTGGTATTTCCATTCCTGAGCTAACACAGACAGCATCCAATCGATACAGAAGCTGATGAAATTGACCTCTGATCAAGTCCCATTTACTCTTCTTTACTGCTAACAGCTGCTGGCTGAGCATGCCCTTAGACATGGCTGAGCAAAACCTCAGTGTGTAACCCGTGGATCCGACCTTCAGTTTCAGCCAACGTGGCTGTGAGTCAGTAAACCGGGTGCAAGCCAGGAGCTCTGTGTTGTTGCTGGTTGGTTGGGGATTTTTGTTTGTTTTGGTTGGTTGGTTGGTTTTTTCCCTTTGGATGTACAGCAGGACTTAGCTCTCTTCCAGCTATAATTTTCCAGTTTGTCAAGTTTTCTAATTCTAATGGAGAGATGAGGACAGATTGGATGTAACTATGGCAAATAGTAATGAGTGGAACAGCCTATTGAAAAGGAAAGTGCATTCTTGTTGAATCTCTCAGAAATTGATTAAGAACGGGGTGATGATGGGGAGAAAGTTGTTACAGGTCTGTTCCTCGCAGAGATGACAGAAAGGAATTAGGGTTATGGAACAGAGTGTATGAATCCATTGTGTGAGTCTCAGAAAGGGGAATGCCTCTGTTGAGTAACAAATAGGTACAGCTGATGGCAGTCAGCCCAGAAGAACTAATTTTCAGTTTAGAAGTTTCAGAGTTCTCCACGTTAAGTGAGGAAAGCTTTGGATAAAATAATCCTTGAGATAAAGGGGCTTATCAGTCAAGAAAGGGGATCTGAAGGGCCTTGTTTTGTCATTTGAAGCAGAGCAGCGTGCCCTTGCTGCAGAGGCGGTTGGTGGTATCCTGGGCTGCCAGCAGGTCAAGGGAGGTGATCCTGCCCCTGTGCTCTGCACAGATGAGGCCACACCTGGAGTGCTCCATCCTCCTGTGGTCTCCCAAGTACAAGACCAACGTGGAGAGTGCAGGCAAGGGCAAAGAAGCTGATGAAGGCACTGGGATAACTCACATATGAGGAAGGGCTGAGAGAGCTGTGCCTGTTGTACAAGAGGCTCAGGAGGATCTTGCCAATGTGTACAAAACACCTGCGGAGAGGATGCAAACAGGATGCGGCCAGGCTCTTTTCAGTGGTGCCCAGGGACAGAACCAGAGGCAATGGGCACAAACTGAAGCACAGGAGGCTCCCTCTGAACATCTGGAAATATGAGAATGACTGCTCACTAGCACAGATTGTCCAGGGAAGTTGTGGAGTCTCCATCCTTGAAGATACTCAAAATCTTCCTCGGCAACGAGCTCTAGGTGGCCCTGACTGAGTAGGGATGTTGGGCCAGATGACTTCCAGAGCTCCGTTTCAACTTCAGCTACTCTGTCGTTCTTTGATTTTGTGAAAATAGAGTCTTTGAAGAGGTAATTGGTAGAAATACCCTCGTTTTCCCTTCTTCTTTTTTTCCCCCTCTTTATTAGAGTGGAAAAAAAAAAATCTTGAAACTTTTCTTACTCTGGTGGTTAATAGGAAATAGAACCAGTTTATACAGACTAAAATGCAATCAAAGTGGCCAGAGTAATGAATAATGAGTGTGAGATGACGGGAATAGCAGCAGCTCTTGACCTATGTAACAATTATAGCAGTAGTTCTTCTTCTGCCTAACAGCTCCTGGGAAAGGGAGACCTTAAGTGGGTGCAAGGACACAGGAATCTGCAATATAGGGAGAGTGTTCACAGCAGTGGATAAATTAAAATCTTCCTGCTGTGACATCTATAACTAGCCCTGAAATGGATTATCCATTTAGGGATACATCATTAACTAATGAGAAGCATGAGATTCCTAAGACTATATAACTATTCTAGTTTGGTTTGGATTAAGATAAGAAGCCTTTGTGAAACCTGGAGATGATTAAGCACAAGGTAACTATGTCTTGGATTTTAGCCCTGCAGGAGTGACTAAGGAGTGACTAAGGAGAACTCCTGAACCCTGTGTCTGAACACAGAGATGAATTTTCTCTCAAAGAGATAGAACAAGTGACCTCTGGGTGTTCCCAGAAGGACTCTGGGAATGAGGTCGTTACAATTGGATGCTGGGCCTAGGGATGGCAGCAGCAGTGGTAGAAATTCGGTTGAAAGTGTACCTACAACAGACCACCAGAAGGCTCCAGACTCTAAAGCATTTCATTTGTAGGAAGGGAAATTTACACATTTGAAACAGAATCATAGAACTCCTTTAAAAATCCAGGAAAATTTCTGGAATTGCTGAATAACACAAATAGACTTAATTGACAATAGATATAGAGTATAGATGTCTAAATACTTATTTTACAAATTTCAATCATCCATTTAGGAAAGAAAAAAAGAGTTTTCAACAAGGAATCAGTCTCATTTACAGACTCAAATTCAGTCTCTCATATTTGGGCAAAAACTGTGTTTATTTTCCAGCTGTTCTGGTCTTTATTCTGTATTCCATTTCTCAGAGAGAGCTTCATTCTCCATGAACTACCCCTGAAGCTGCTGTTGCTTGTAGGTACTCACCCCTACTTTTTTTATCTCTTGTGCTGGAATTTAGAAGAACTGAAGTACTGCTTTTTGTGAGTTTGTTTTGCTTTGTTTGTTTATTTTTAAGAAAGATCCACTTAGCTAAGTGATGCCTGAGGCGTTAGCTTCTGGGCTAGGAGAAATACGCAGTTGCTGAACCTGAGCTCTCTTTCCTCTGCTGTTGATCTGAAAGTGAAGGGCCATTCATTACAGTTTGCCTGGCTCTACAGAGTCAGGTCTTTTCATCTTCTGTCTTTGTTACCTTTGGAATGAAGACAACCAGAGAAGGCAAAGCAGAAGCTGTGCTGCTGGCTGTGAGCTGCTGCCTGCAGCCCTTGGCAGTGACCAGTGAGCTGTGCTCTTGTGCACGGCGCTCTGGCTCAGCTGCAAAATAACCTTCCCAGGGTGTAAGGCCCATGCAGACCCTCCATCTGATTTGAAGAACTCGACAGGGTTTGTGTGAGAAGCTGATTTTAATTGCATAATAATTTGAACATGGGCATAGTGATTCCTGTGTCATTGGATCATTAACTGAATGCAACAAAAAATTAATTGGTTATGAATACACATAGGCAGAAAATTAGGAGTTACCTAAATTAGCTTTGAAACAGCCCAGCAATATATTCTTCTCAAGTTCATTCTGAACCCTGCGAAATTTGCCTGCAAATTTGAAAGGACTACCACAGACCCCCAAATGTCTTGAAGGTTATGGATACACTTAATCTTGATTCTACAACTTAACACTAGAGTCTATTGTGCCTTTCCTATCTCAGGAATCTTCTAGCCACTTTCCCTTCCTGGCAGTGGCTATCAGCTTCAAGGTCTGCACAACTCAGTATAACCCCTACTAGCTATTTGATCTCTATCCGTTGTCTTGATCAGCTGAACCCCTGGACTAACCATCCTCAGATGAGGACAAACCATAGCCTTGTTTCTGCCAGCATCTTCTTTCATCCTAGCCATCTTGGTCTTGGAGGACCTAATGTTTTTCTACTCCCCAGGCATCCAATTCCTAACCCCAATTTTACTTAATTCTAGGTAGTCTACTAGCTAGATCACCTCTCCTATTATACAGACCCCTCACTGCTCCCTGGCCCAGATTAACGATGTACCAGAAGTTTAGCTTTCCCCTTGCTGTTCCAAACACAAATCCTAGTCACAATTCTGACCATAATCTGCATGTCCTGATTTTGTAAGGTGGTTCCTTGGGTACAATTACTATGACCAGAGAGACTGATCTGTCCCAGAGTTACTTGTCCCTGTCGGTGCTGTAAGTCATTTTAGCTCTGTGTGCTGTGGGTGATTGACTACGAAATGGAATTCTTCCATTCTAGCCTTATAAAAACCTAAGCTCTCAGACAAACAATCTCATGTTTTCTTGGTGAGGATCAAGGCAAAAACTGTCATTTTCAAAAATCAGATATTCTCTATTCGCTGATGTGTATATCTTACAAATCCATAACAGATCTCCAGTTCCTCCTATCCCCAGGCATTAGAGTTTCTGCTTAAGGCTAGAGTTAGGATTATGAGGTAACCATGAAGGTATAGAATCATAGAATGGTTTGGGGTGGAAAGGACCTTAAAGATCCTCTAGATCCAACCCCCCTGCCATGAGTGGGGACACCTTCCACTAGACCAGGTTGCTCAAAGTCCCATCCAGCCTGGCCTTGAACACTTCCAGGAATAGGGCAGGGAAAAGGAAAATGGACAGGGGCTCCTCTGGCTGCACTGAAGGTGTTTGACTTTGGACTTCAGAGTTTCAGATGAGTCCCCAGATCTTCTTTCTTCACAGGAATGTAGGCTTCACTTTTGTACATATGTTTAAATGTGCACACAACTTCCAGCTTCTTCATAATATAGACGTATGTGTACACTTCCTTTTTTTTTTTTTGAAACAGGGGAAGATGGGAGTTTTCTCTGTAGGGTGAAGGAAGGAGGAAACACACCTATTGCATGAACAGTAGGAAAGGAGCTATCCAACTGAGGCACTTACTGCCACTTGGGACTATGGTGGACTGGAAGTTTGATCTACTCAGAATGCCAGAATAGGGGGCATACAACCTCTCTCGTTATACCTGGGATGGACAACAACCAGTGTAATAGTTTAACAGTCAGGGTTGGGATTAAGTTTAGGGATACCAGAATCTGAAGTGATTGATTTATTAGTGGATTTTGCAAGTTTTGCAAGGGTGTGGAGTCATGTTCTGGTAAGGCAGATTTAACTCTGGGATGTTGTTATAAAATGAGGGTTATGTTTGGGATGGGGTCAACATGGCATAAAACCTCATGTCTGCTGAAATACTGAGGTATCCTGAGGGAGAGGGGACATTAAAGACAGGTGAGCTGAAATCAGATAGGAAAATGAAATTAAATTCTTTTAGATTTGCATATGTCACTTCAGCTCGATTTACATATTTCCTTAAAACCAAATTACCAGCATAAGGGTATTTTCCAATTAACAGTCCTTGTGCACTTAACCAGCCGTCTGTAAATGGACGCAGAGGTCATAGTCAAGCCACACAAAACACATTGAATCTCTTCACTCTTGGCGTGGCAGAAGCTTTAGGATAATGCTTGTTTTGAAAAAAAAAAATTGAGTTTTTCCTGCATCCTTTATGCAAGAGAAAAACAAAGAGAAGTTTGAAAGAATGAAATAGAAGGCTTAATAAAATCCATGTGGAGACTGAGAAAAAGCTCAGGTAGCTCACTCCAGGGATGAATTTTGCCTGTTCTACAATGAATGATGACTTTTCTACTTCTACTTTGCTTCCTCTGAGATAAAGAACTGTGCATTTTTTTTTTTTTTCCCCATGCTGGGTAGTGTATATAGTATGATTATGTTTCATCATACAATGAGATTCCATATTGTTGTAATTTCATTCTGATGTAGTTTGTTTTTTAATCACATCCCTTTATGTTTTCTAAATCAATATCCAATCGCTGTTGCTTCAGGGGAAAAATTTGCAATTCATTAAGGCTTGCCTGAAAGAAGAGAATGAGCTTTATCTCAATAATGTGCATGCCAAAGTTTAATGAATCATTTAAATCTTTTTCATTATTTTCCACTTCTTATGCAATGGAAATATCATTTTGGGGTTGACAGAGAGAAAGGTAGCAGGACTAAACCAGAAAATCCATTTATAAAACACTTTTTACAGGGCTTCCTATCTCAACAGGTCATTTTCCCATTCTTGAGAAGGTCAATCTTACTGATGTTAAATTAACGATCACCAACACAAATTTTTATTTGTGGGTTGAACCTGTCTTTTTCAGTTCTTAGGTAACAGAATCTCTCAGTATTCTGAACTATCACAAATGTTAAAATAGTGATGTTTGCCTTTATCCCTGTTTTCTGTGCGTAAATGGATGTTTTCAGCTATCCAATGGGAGAAGGATTTTTTCCTTCTACAGTCAAGGTGGAACCAGTGTCCTTTAAGTAGTACACAGGTAAGGGATAGGAGGCAATGGACACAAGCTGCATCAAGGAAAATCTTAACTGACATTAGGGAAAAAAATCATAGGCAATCAGATACTGGAAGAGGTTGCCTCAAGAATGTGTGGAAGATGTTTGAAAACACTCTGAACTCAGTTGGATAAGGCTCTGAGCTACTTTATCTAATGGCAAAGTTTCTCCCGTTGCATGGTCAGACCAGATGGCCCCCTTAGGTCCCTTTCAACCTAAATTAGTGTATGATTCCAAAATACTCACCAAGAAATAATCTAGATGCCTGTGCTGACTAAGAACTGATCTTATCAGGCCGTACTGCACCTATTTCAGCCAGCATATTACTTTACCTGATAAAATGTGCAGCGTTTTCTAAGTCTAGAGCTGTTACCTGTTGCGCAGTAAGGCTGTCACAGTTGATGTAAGTAGTCTGTATTTCCTTAGTCATTGCCACTAATGTGCAAATTAGTGTCTTTATCCTACCACATCTGGTTTTTGCAGCGCGCTGGGGAGGGGACTGATAAGGATGGTAATTTTTTTCAGCTGGATGAATTTTTTCAGTACAGCTAGGCTGTACTGTCACATATTGGTAGGAATAAATAGGGGAGATTCAGCCCGAGACTAGTGAAAATCTCAGTCCTTCAGCCTATGAAAATACCAAAGAATTCAGTAAAACCTCCTTGCCAAAGTTTGCCTCTGCTTTTGAAATTGCCTTTTTCACATGGCAAGTTTTGATCTAGCTGTGGAACCCAGGTTAGCAACAGGGATGATTCATGTCTTTTGGGCATTTTCTGCAAAGTTTAGTTGAATCTTCTAAAAGACAAGAAAAATAAGGAGACTGGAGACTGACTGTAGCAGTTGAGGCCATTTCACATACATGTTTGCACAAATAAAATTATAAGGCTTCAGGGATCAGTCCGACAAAATATAAAATTATGTGCGTTGGTATACATTTCCATTTAAACCTAGGAATAATTGAAAAAATGAAGCTAGGCAGAAATAACATAGTAATGAGTTTATCACTCTACACTGTAAATTCTTGAAGCATAACCTAATGTGCAAGCAGTCATAACCTTCAGGGAGAAGAAATAGGGCACCCAAGGCTCTCTTGCCCTTGTCTGGGTTTTGTGGTTTGGCAGTGAGGAGAAGCTGCAGAGAGAAAATCTTGTAAGCTGAGTCCACGCATTTATTTTTAGTTTTATATGAGGCTTTTACTAATGGCAAAATGTCCTTGAGGTTAGGAAGAGGGTTTTTTTTCTTGGCACAGACAAGTTTCTGCATTCCAATTTTGCTGTGATATGTTCTTTGCAATTAATAATAAAGCATTTTGAGAGGAAACGAGGGAAAGCAATGAGACTGGGGAGGCCAAGTTATTAACCCAGTGTTATTTTCCCCCTTATAAGCAACAAATATAGTCCAGAGCACACAGGTACCCTTAAGTTTATCCCTTAGACCACAGCCAATTCCTTTCTACTACAGATTTACTCTCATATAAACTCTCTGAGTTCAAATTATTTCAAAATGCAAAAACTTGCAGGAAAGTGGTGCTAGGATGACCAGGGAATGGAGAATCACTCTTTCAGAACAAGTTAAACAGGCTTGTTCAGTCAGCAAGAGAAGGTCTGATTGCATAGTAAAAATATATCCAGGGTAAAAGTGAGGAAACAAGAGTTAGAAAAGAATGGTGATTCAGATGTATTCATTGTCCCATGGGTAAAGCTAGGTTGGACACTAGAAGAAGGTTCCTGGCCTTCAGAAGGGCATGGGCTTTGGATGCATTTGCTGAAGGTGAAATAGCTTGGTTGACTCTGTTAGAAGACACTGCTCTTGATTCAAGAGGTCCTGCTAATCCATATCCAGAGGAATTACAGCAGGGTATGGAGCAGTGTGCGACTTTTCTTACCTCTCTCCAGAATCTTTTACAGTTTAAAGAAGTTTCAGTCACTATGAGAGATTTTTCCTGCCTTTGATACACTGATGATTATTTGTTTTGTGGGGAATGTGATTTAAGCAGTAAAATGCCATTCATCACAAGTGATACAAAATGCAAAATTGTATTTTTTTTGACAGAAAGCTTTTCAGTAGGTTCATTTGACTAAATTTGTCATTATCTCTAGACCTAAGATAATTTCCTGGTTTTTTTTCTGAAAATTCCAAATTACTTTTAATGTATTTTAACGATATAAAGAGAATTCTATTTGTCAGTCTCACTGAGACGGAGCTTGTGTAAGTTTCCAAGCTTGTGATTTTTTATTATCCTCTTTTCCTTCTTGCCTCCTTGCCATTCAATAGGAAAATATGTTTCCATAGATGTACTATTAGAATCAATTTTTACTACTTTAAAGCTGGTTTTGAATTGCTGAATGTGGCCATATAACTGCTTTTCTTGCAGTAGCTTTTCCTGGATTGTAGTGTGCTACCTTCTGATTAATTTCTTTATCTCCTGGGATGCAAATATGCATTTGTGATCTTTGTGTTGAAAACCTGCCATGAACTTGATCTTTCTTCTGCTTTCTAGTCCTTTATGAAGCATATTGACATACTGTTAGTAGGGATGATAGCTTCCCGTGGAATAGCCAGCAACAAACCTGATTCTGCTGTTACATTTATTTATGAGACATCACAGTACATGGAATCACCACTTTGTTCACTGAAATCTTTGTAACTTAGGAAGAATTGATATCTTTCCATGCAGAGAAACTGGATCATTCCCATTCTGATTCAGAGAGAATCTGGCTCAGAAGTAGGTAGGGGTGACCTCAAAAGTTTGGACAAAATTACTAGGTGAACTTGGTATGTTTTTTAAAGGACTTCAAGAGTAAATGAAACACACCAGGGCAGATTCTCAGCTGGTATAAATTACTATCACTCCACTGAACTGAGTATAGCAAAAGCATTTTAACCAACTGACAGTCCCTCAGGTGTGCATTTCTTTCTTGTTTTGCTGCTGATTTTGAAATGAGAGAACTCCAAGTGAACTTTTGGACCAAATTATTCTGTTGGGGTTGGAGCAGGTCACAGATAAAATAAGAGTACAGATCAACTCCAAGCTTTTTCCACATGAGTTATACCCTAATCATGACTTCATGCACTCTCAGAACTTGATTCCCTGCAGCTTTTCTCCTGCTTCTGCCTGACCCTGATCTGGAATTAAATTGTTATCAGAATCACTGTAGCATATATTGTATTACTGTGTATATCCAATAAAAGTTGGAAACTTGGCATATTCAAGACTGGGAATAATCTCATCTACCACACAGTACTTTCTGAGAGCAAGCAGTTCATCCAGTGAAAGCACCAGCATCTCCCAAATGCTCCTACAAACAGGACTGCATCTTAATATTAATAAAGCAGTGAAGTATTAAGGCAACACATGCTGTAACTGTGCAGTCTGCAAGTGAGTTAACTCCTTCTAGGAGTTCTGATCAGATTTCCCAATGATGAGGCAATGCTGTGCTTTGTCAGATGTCAGATGACCTCATTACTCAACACAGCATTGTGGGGTTTGTGTCGTATTTTGTTCTGTTTGAAACATAAAGATGGGGATTTTTTTTTTCTTAAAAGAGAACCAACAAAACCAAGCAAAATTATTTTTGTCTTTGCTGGAAAGCATTTTAAAAATAATGCTGAAAACCATTCAAATTTAAGTCTTAATTATATGAACTCTGGCAAAACTGTTCTATTTGCCAGAAAAATGGTGACTTTTGGATAAATGATATTAGCGTCTAGAAACTTTTTTTTTAAGTAAGTTGATACTATAATGCTTTTTTTCATGCAAATAGTTTATAAAACTTAAATACGTACCTGACTTAGGTCCCTGTTTCTCCACTTAGCGCGAGAAATGTTTCAGTGTGGGTAGTTCTCTCTGTTTGCAGCAGGCAATCTGAACCTCAAGTGTGTAGTGAACTACTTCCTTCTGTTAATTGTATTTTGTAGGGGCAGGACAGCTCTATGTACAGACCCCACAACAGGTACAGCCAAAATATCATTCAGGATCATGTCACAATGTGATTTCACCAAGTCCTGCCAAATTTTGGAAGGAAAGATGGTGAAATGCCAGGTTGGTCCTTAAAGGCCCAAGCCCCTCTCTGCCCCATCTCCCTTCCTTGATCACACCCACATGATTCCCTGCAGCTACTTCATTCAGTAGTGTAATGAAGTTAAATGTTTTTAATTTTTAGCCACAGTACAATGATGGATTTTGCCCCAGGAATACGGAGTCTACGTGTGTGTATATGCTCATTTCCTGCTGGGTCTGATAGCAGAACAGGGCTGTCTTAATTCCCCTCCCCCTCAAGCAGAGAGGTTCCCCCTGTAAAACAAATCAGACACTTTTTATTGTGAGATTAATGTGAAAATTAACTAATCGGTGTGATCTCGTCTTTAAAAAATGCATATATTTACCTTAATTTCTGTTTTAAATACTCATCTATTAGAATAGAATATTTTGTTAGAAAAGTTTACTCTCTATACTATAGTGCTCTTCTATTAGAGTAAAAGTGGGAGGCTATGCAGCATAGCCATCTAATAATAGCTATTAATTATTCTGTAAAGTAAAGCTATGGGCTGGAATGCTGTTGTGGGCATGTGGTGAGAATATGATAAGAAATAGAAATTTCATGTTATACAGTGAAGTAAGGCTCTTTTTTTCTTCTTTAAATTGGGGTTTTTTTTGTAGTTCGTTGGTTTGGTTTAGTTTAGAAGAGATAATTGTATAAATATGATTTTTAATGTATTCTAATTTATTATTAGTAAATTGGTACAATGCTGATGTAACCATTCATTTTGCACAAGTTAGATTTTATTGACATCAGTGAAAGAAAAGCTTCTTTATTCTTTCTCTATAATTATACTGATCGCACTATTTTGTTTTTCCTGTGTTGTTAGCATTTTAGCACTGAACAGCTTGTTTCAACCTTTGAAAATTCAAGCCTTAATGAAATATTTAAGTACAATCAGTTCTGGTTCTTACTGAATGGAAAATAATGAAAGTGCAGAACAAAACCATATTTTTCCTCTGACTTCTTAGTAATTAGTCTTTGCCTTCTTTTTGAAACACCAATGTTCTGCCTCTTTGCACTTAGAATTTAACAACGCTTTCAGTGCTTTACAAAAAATTGCAAATTGAGACAGGCCTACTTTCTTCATAGTTTTTGCATTTTAGATATATAGCATTAAGGAATAATTTAACATGCTTTTCTACTTTGTAAACCATGCAATTTAAACTACAACAACAGACATTTTCTTCTGTTGCCACTTAAATATACTGGTACTTTATGTTGAAGTCAAGAGGATGTCTGCATGAGGGCTGAGCACTAAAAGTTTTGTGATGTACACTAGTGGAAAGGTTTATATTCTGAAGTGACTAAAGAGCCTGGAGATCAAACTGAAATCTGTGGAATTACAGGCAAAAATTTTAGGAAAACTGCATGCCTCCAAACACTTGAAAAGCAAACAATCTCAAACTCTAGTTCTTTGACCTAGTTTGTCCTTGGATATTTAGACAGAAACCCCCTTCCCAAGTCAGCATGAGGAAAAATTGAGTAGGACCAGATTGAGCAGTCAGAAGTATGAAATTTGCTCTGAGATAAAGTATCCTCATAGGAGCACTCCTCCCTTGGGCTATGGACACTGTAAATTTACCTGGTAATGCCAGCTGTCTGCAACAGTCCCTTGGTATTTCTTGTGAAGACCTCCCTTGTTGCTGGAGATCTCTCTTATGGAGATCTCTCTTATCTCAATTTAGGCTTCATTAAGTGCCCTGACACAAGAAGGATAAGAGCTGATCCATGCTTTGATCAGTGCTGATCAATGCTGGCATTAATCCACAGGCACTTCTAACAAAAAAGTTCTATTTTCTCTGATGCTATTCTGACTCATTACAGTTAATGGCCTTTCCTGAGAAATGCAGCAGTAGTTATTAAGAAATGAGGCGAGGACTCTGAAATGAACCAGAGGAGAGCTGGCTGGCAGTGCTTTGAAACTTCTGTAGTATTTACGTAGTTATACACGTATGCAGCCTGCTCCAAGTGAATTTTTAAAAACTCTCCTATGCAGCTTCTTCTCTGTCCTTCAGCATAGAGGGGGTGTTCTGGCCTAGCCCGGCAGCAGATCACACAGTGATTGGCTTAATCCCATGGTAGACCAAGGACTTGAACCTGAGCTTGTGTTCTTCCTGGTCAGGCTTACAGCTGTAAAGGGGTGGGTTTGCTTCATGGTTTCTACATGTGCAGGACAATTCTCTGGTGTGATTCGGAACAAGGTGTTTATTGCTCCAGATGAGATTGGCTCCCCAGGGCGTTCATTTGCAGATGATACAAAACTGGGAGGAGCTGCTGACTCCCTCCACGGGAGAGAGGCCCTGCAGAGTGACTTCAAAAAATCAGAGGGCCGAGTAATCACTAACCGTATGAAGTTCAGCAAGGGAAAGTGCAGGATTCTGCACCTGGGATGGGGCAACCCTGGATGTAGGGACAGACTGGGGAATGAGATGGTGGAAAGCAGCGCTGCAGAAAGGGACCTGGGGGTCCTGGTCTACGGCAAGTTGAACATGAGTCAGCAGTGCCCTGGCAGCCAGGAGGGCCAACCCTGTCCTGGGGTGCATCAGGCACAGCATCACCAGCCGGGCAAGGGAGGGGATTGTCCCACTCTGCTCTGCACTGGGGCAGCCTCACCCCTAGTGCTGGAGGCAGGTTTGGGCACCACAGTGTAAGAAAGACATGAAACTATTGGAGAACATCCAAAGGAGGGCCACAAGGATGTTGTGCCCTCCTTTGTTGTGCCTCCTGCCTCAAAAGAAAGCCGTATGAGGAGCAGCCGAGGTAACTGATCTCTGCTCTGTGAGAAGAGTGACCAGTGACTGGACCCAAGGGAGTGGTGGCCTGAAGTTGTGGCAGGAGAGGTTTAGGCTGGATATTAGGAAAAGGCTCTTCACCGAGATGGTGGCTGGGCACTGGAACAGGCTCGCCATGGAGTGGTCACAGCACCAAGCCTGACGGAGTTCAAGAAGTATTTGGACAATGCTCTCAGGCACAGGGTATGACTCTTGGGGGTGGTCCTGTGGAGGGCCAGGAGCTGGACTCAGTGATCTTTGTGGGTCCCTTCCAACTCCGCACATTCTGTGATTCTGTGATCTGTGTGGCAAATATCAATGTACTTTCCTCAAAGTTGGAGCCAGAGGCACTGAACAAACAGAGAAATCGCTATGATAACTGTGTCCCACTGGAGGGCTCCCCAGCACTTGCAGTAATCCTCCTCTTTAATGGCTATCTCATTTCTAGGGCTGTCTCTTCCCTGCAGTGCAGTGCATTGCAGAGCTGCTCCTCTGCAGCAGAAGAAATGGGTTTAGAGATGGGGGTGGGTGTGTGTGTGCAAGACTTGCTCCTGCACTCCTCTGTGTGTATTTTTAATCACTGCCCTCAGTATTGCTATCGAGAAAATGATGTGCTAAATACACCTCAGAATTTAATATTACTCATATTTTGAATTTTGTGTTGATTCCTGAGTGAGGTTGGCTAAATATCTTCACTGCTTCTTAATTGATTACAGCTTTAGAATGTTAATGGCAATTATTCTGGAATTGTTCCCTTTATTATACTTCAATTTTCAGTAGAAGCCTTCAGTACAATCCAACTACTAGAAGTACTCTAAAGGGAAAGTGGCTACACTTGAAGTTGGCTGCTTTGCTCTTTCTAGGTCATTTTGCTTTTAATTTCATTTAAAATTAAAATAAAATCATTGTTCAATTTAATTCATGAACAGTTTTTAATTTTCTGTTGAGATTTCAGGTGGTTGTTGAGTCTTGAGGAGTCAAGTGCTTTAGAAGGATACTCTAACTAGAAAGCTTAAGTGATTTTACAGAAAAGCGTAGGAAGGTGAGTTAGTGGTCTGTTTTGTGTGTAGCAATGCAATAGCTTTCTACAGTTCTCCATTTCATCTGAAATGAGTTATATGAGGCAGGATGCGTTGGAAAAAAATCAGTAATTGTAAATGAACTTCTGTGACTATTGTAACAGCTGCTCTTAAAAGTCTTAATTGTTAGCAATTTAATTTCATTACAAATACATTACTTTCAGACTGGATTTTATACTAGCTTACCTTGAAATTTAGCTAATGTGCCCAGTTTCTTTTGAATTCATGATTGTATTTTTCCTGCATCAGTTGCACAGTGTTTCAAAAGTCTCATATTTTAAGTTAGATGCAAATATTCACTTCAAGAAAGTTGCTAGGTCATCTTTGGTCTTGTCTTTTAGAGATCACCTGAGCCTGTCCTTGCTGACTTTTAGATGGTGGACAAGGACTTCTGGGGCTGTTGACTCTAAATCATGATTCTTTCCTCTAGAAGTTCATTACTATGGTTTGCCTGTATGTATCCAGAAATAAGCTTTCAAATGCATCTTTTAAATCACAGTAACAATTTCTTCTAAGCCATCTTGCTGGTACATCTTGCTTCTTACTCCACAAAGCAACTTTCTGTAGTCTTTTCCTTTCCCCAACTCACTTCAAATGTTGAGGCTTATTCTGGGATCTAAAAAGAATTACCCTTTTAAAGTTATTTGTGTATTACTTGAGAGGGGCTTCAAATCATAATTTAAAAAATCTCCACTTGTACAAAAGTTTTTCAGCTCTGAGGAAAATTATTATTGGTGAAACTCCCTATTCAGCCAAGTTCTTAACCAAGGGATATTATGTGAGTTCATGTGAATGAATTTTTCTTCATCCTTCTTAATGCTCTACTGATATTATTTACTTCTAGTTTGTCCTGACAAAGGAAAATATGCACAGCAAAGTACAGTAAAGCTATCAAAATGTTTAATGTTCTTCACTTAAAGAGGGAGCAGCCTAGAGAACCATTCCTAATTATTCTGAGCATGGAGATATTAAGATTGTGTATTAAACAGAAGGCAATTGTAGCACAATGGCTTGTCTGACAAGTATCATCCTAGGAGGTTGAAGCACTTTTTTGGTTTATATATCCTATGTGCTTTGTAAGTTCTATTTTATCCTAGTAGTCCACTAGAAATGCAACAGCTAATGTTGACTCTTTACAGTTGGAAAAGAGTACCTGTGTTGTCTGGGAACTCTGTTAAAATTCACGTTGCAATAAATGTTCCAGGATTCTTTTCCATTAGAGACATTGTGGTGTCAGTGAAGTGTAACACACAAAACAATAATGAATAGCCTGTGCAGTTTACAGTTTCTAAGCTGCGCAAAATGTCAGGTCTATAAATATATTTTAAAAGACACACCAGTAAATATTTAAAAATAATTGCATATTCTTCAGTGATGTAGACACATAAATGAAGGAATTTTGCTGAGGCAATTATAGTGTCTCCTGCTGCTCCACCAAAATTATTAGCATCATACATGAGACCTCCCAGTGTCTGCAGATCTCTGCAGTAACTGGAGATTTAAGGTTTAGAACTTGGAGGTGAGGTGAAAAGACGTAAATAACTGCACAGGTTTGAAATCTAACAGGATGACTGTGGTGCTCTAATACTGCTGCGCTTGTCCAGGAGAATTTGCCACTCTATCAAATCATTGTGATGGTTTGTCTTTGTGAATACTGCAGGAATATACTTGCAGTAATCAAAATATTCAGGTGAATGCTTCTTAATGTGCTTGCTGATTAAAGACATGTACTTTTCAGAGCTTAAACAATTCTGCATATCCCCCCGAGAGTTGATGGTGTCACTTAATTTACAGAGCAAATTGGAGAAAAAGTCCTTCCGTGTTAGAAGCTATCCTTGCTTCGTCTTTTGTTTTCTCTAAAAGGCTGCCTGTTGTCTCTGAACATCTCATGACACCATTCTATAGAAGGACAGTAGGGCATCTTCTTTGAGATCACACAGGCAGTGAACACACAGCCAGAAAATGAACCTGGCGTCCCTTGCTGCCAGCCCTATGTTACATTCTTTTCCCTGCTGGCAAGAGTACCTTGTATATACATAAGTGAAGAAATCCTGGTAAGCTATTTAAATCCAGTTATCTGTGACTGTTAAGCTTACATAGATTTCTCTGAGATTAAGAGGGTATTCAGAAATGTGCATTATTTTATAAAGCAGTTTGTTCGTTATACATCTAAATTTCTCATTTTTTATGTTTGAATAAACTTGATTCAAATGTTGATTGTGTCAAGAAACATTTCTTCATTTTCTAGTTATGAATCAGATCATTAGAGTATTGGAAGAGTTTCTCTGCAAAAGTGAAAATATGAGTTTTCTTCGAAATTTTTCTTCAATGGTTATTAAAAATTAGGCAAAACATACATCTGTGTTTATCCATAGTTTATTACTCATCCTTTAATGAGAGAGTTAATTAAAAAATTTAGAGAATTATTATCTTAAGGTCTACCTAGGGAATGCTTGAATCATGCCTCTTTTGTATGGAGTAGCTTCATGGGTCCTTCTGGTTTCATTCATATGAGTTATGATATGTGAACCAAAGTGTAACCTATCCAAAGCTTGTGGGTATTTGGATCTCTGTTTACATCTTAGGACTGTCTGTTTTACCTGAAGAAGGTTGTTGCTTCTTCAGAGGACATAGAAATAGATACTTAGATGAGTTCAAAGTGTACTGAATTCGGCCTATGTGTGCAGGCAGAGTCTGACCACGTGGATACAGATGTCAAAGTACTCTTGCTCTTGCCCTGTAATTCTGAGCTGGGGATGAATGAAAATGACTGTGATAGATGGATGAATGACCATGTTTCTCTGACTAGATTTTGTCTTGTTCACCAACATTTTAGCTCTTAATAGGTTCTGATACTGTAAAAAAAAAAATTAAATTTTTGTTCTAATCAGTGTTTCATTTTATAGAAAGACATGATTAGATCTCCATTTATTTTTTGACATTGTTAAAGCAGAGAGTTGGTCCAACTGTGACTATCAGCTGTAAACAATGCTCTTTGCCTTTGGCCAGATTTTAGTCTCCTAATGTTTTCACTCTGCCTGAAGTGAATCACTGTGACAAACAAATCCCTGAAAATAAGAACATATAATGGAAAAGCTGACAAGACCCTTAACAATAGCAGAGCCATGGGCTTTGGTATAAACAACATAATAATAGACTGGATTTGATTGTCATCCTAGAATTTCACTCTTTTGTTGCATTTCTTGTCCAATTGCCTGCATGACTATTTTGCAGCAATACTTCCTGGCATATTCCAAAAGCTATGGTTATTCATTGACTGGCTCCTGCCATAACCCAGAAATAAAATGTGCACTGGGATATTAACTGCTCTTTCCTTTAAAACAGAATAAATACAGAAAACCAAAGCTGGCAATGGGATAAAGTAGAAGTTAAATCAAGCCTAAACAACTAGTTCTCTCTTTGTGATGTGCTGGGATATTGAGGCTTGTCAGCATAGGGTGCTGGGACAATGCCTAGCTGTGTGCTAATGAGTCACAGTGTGAAGCTTAAAGAAAAACACAATCCTTTTTCTTCTCCTCTTCAACTCCATGTCTTATTTGAAGTGAAAAGACGTTGGATGAGATGTCTGTGGTACAACTCAAAGACTGTCCCTGAACAGGTGTCTGAGCTTCTCTATTGTGGTGGGTTGACCTTCACTGGACACCAGGCACCCACCAAGTCATTCTGTCGTTCCTCTCCTCAGCAGGACAGGCGAGAAAATAAGATTGAAACAAATCTTGTGGGTTAAGATAAAGGCAGTTTACTAAAGCGAAAGCAAAGGTCATGCACATGCAAGCAAACAAAAATCCCGAAGGATTTTGTTCTCTACTTCCCATCAACAGGTGATGTCTGGCCACTTCACAGAAAGCAGGGCTTTGGCATGTGTAGTGGTTACTCCAGAAGGCAAACATCATAAATAACAAATGAATAACAAATAATGAATGCCCCCTGCTTCCTCCTCCTTTCTCTTAGCGTTTATATCTGAGCAGACATCGTATTTTATGGAATATCCTTTGGTCAGTTTGGGTCAGCTGCCCAGTCTGTGTCCCATCCCAAGATCCTGCCCACCCCCAGCCTGCTGGTGAGAGTGGAATGTTGGAGAGACAGCGCTGAGGCTGTGCCAGCCCTGTTCAGCAGGAGCCAAACACTGGTGTGCTATCAGCACCTTTCCAGCTACCAGTGCAAAGCACGGCACTGCAAGAGCTGCTGTGGGGAAAATGAACTCAGCCAGACCCAACACATCTGTACAACATGTTGGGTGACCAATACCCCTGAGAAACTTTTCAGAAGGAAATAAAGACGCAGAAGAGAAGGAAGTTGTTTTGCATTTAGCTGTCAGCTTCTGGTTTATGAAAAGCCTGTCCTTAGTTCTCTACTTTTTCTGCAGATCAAGGGCTCTGAGCTTTTTTTTTGTCTCAGCTGCTTGAGGTTAGGGAAGGATAGTGCTTTGATTGTGGCTTTTCTTTTTAAATATTTGTAGTTCCATGGCTATTGCCTTTCTCCTAGTCGGAAATGTGTTAATTAAAGCACTCAGGAAAAGTCCAGTCCTATGTAATTAGCTCATGACTATTAAGATCAGTGTCCCTATGGAATAGCTTGGAAGTTCCTATTGCCCTTCAAAAAAAAATAGATCTCTGTTTTGCCCCAGCCCTAAATAAGGATAGCAATGCTGAATAATGATACAAGGTTTTACTCGTGGGGCCCACTTTAGGTATTGTACCCAGCCAAGGATCCAGGAATAATTCAGAAATAATTTGACTGGCAAGCTTGTAGGGTAAACTTCAGGTAAATGCTTCTGGTGCTTTGTGCTACTACTGCAACACAGCCACAGAAGTCAGTTTGAAACCTACAGTGCTAACATAATTCCTAATTTTTGTTTATATGCCATAGGCTAAATGACTGCATTTTGTTATCTGATAATTAATGAGCTCTTCAGTCCTTTGTGGGATCTGTGGAGGGAAAAACTCAGATCCCTGGAGGTAGGGATGGGAGAGAAGGAAAAGAAGACAATTCCTAGACTGGATTCTCTCTATTAAATCTTTTCCTTTATTCTTGTTCTCAAAGTTACTCTGCTAATAAATTAGAAAGATTAAGATTCCAGACTCGAGGAGATTCAGGTCATACTGAAATGTATTAAATGTAGACTTATTAATAGAATTTCCTGTTTTCAATAACATGCTCTCATACTTTGCCTGTCCTTGACTGAGTAAGATACGAAAAAGCCCCATCTGCAGTTGTTGTGAGGTTACAATTCCATAGATAATCCAATTATATGCCTTTCTGAAGCTAGGTCAGGATCACACACAGAATTGTATTGATTACATTTTAATGCCAGCACTGTCATGGCAGCAGACGGGCAGAACAGTGGTCAGCTGCCACAGAGCAGGTGGGTTGCCATGGGACGTATTGAAGTGCTGTGAAGAAACTTTAGGCTGTTTCAGTAGTTGCTGAGTTATTTGTGATACCCCTGGAAGGTAACACCTTAATCACCACCTAAACTTGTTGACACTTTTCTCTGTGCTGGTGCCTTGTCCTGAAGCTGTGCATTTTATTGAAGAGTTCTGATGAATGTTGTCATTTGCTCATGTTGGGAGAGTTGCAAAGGTTGAGAAGCAATGAAAAACCTCAATCCTTTATACTAAAACTGCAGTGAAATGTCAGCATTGAGGTGCAATTTTGTAATCCATTAATCTTCCGCCTGATATGAAAGGGTGTGGTTTTTTGGCCAGTGCCTAAATTTCAAAAATGCCCTGAAATCTCTTATTCTTGGTTTTCATGCTGATGTCTATCACTTGCCAAAGACAAGTAGATTCTAGGCACTTAACTTTCTGTTTATGTTTCCCTTTTTAAAATGTTGCAGAGCAGAAGCAGGAGAAGGTGTTAATGATGTGAAAGCATTCACAGTTAACCTGAATATCCCTCCTCCATTTGATGGGAATCATATTTGCATCTCCCACAAATTGCCTTAGCTATTAGGCAATAGCCCATTTGAACAGACAATATTTCCTCTCCTACTGTTGAAGGCTTGCTGATGTGCAGGAAAAAAACATCAGGGCCCTTCTAATCTATCTGTCTGTTCCTCTTACTTCAACCTCCCACCTCAAATCACATCTCCTCTTTTTCTTCTAATGCTTTTTGTTACTCGGTTTTGTGCTCTACCCTCCAAATGACACTGTGCACTTCAGAACATTATGTGAGCAGAGTGCCAAGGAAAGAACCATGGTTGGAAGCAATGATTCTCAAGCTGTAATTCTGGGAGTATCAAAGGTCTCTAAAGGCTTTTCTGAACTTACGTGAACAAGATGTCTTAAGAATTGGAAAAGAATGAAAATAGTGACTGAGGATGCTAGGAAGGAACTCTATGATTTTCCCTGATTGAGATGTCTGTAGAATGAAATGTTGGCAGATTTACTGGGCTGAAATAAAAGCTACGTTCCCTTATGCCTTCTCATCTGGAGTTACAGGGCCATGGTGTACATTGTTAGAAGCTATCATCTATGGTCTAACAAAGAATGGAGCTCCTCCATGGATGTCATCATCTATCCACAATATCTGGAAAAGAATGTTAAAACAGTGAAGTTACACTGAAGTGTGTAGTTACAGTGTGAAGTTACAGTGAAGTTACAGCTCCAGATAAGTTTTGTTAGCTGCCTATGGAAATGGCAGTGCTATGTACTGGTTTATTGCAGATTCATAGAAAACTACAGTATATTAACACTTCTTTTGTGGCGATGAAAGTGATTTAGCATTTTTTCTGGGAAACAATTAGAGTTTTATTGCATTAATAGTTAAGGGTTCACTTCTAACTTTGAGAAGTTTGCTCTTAATTCAGCTTCATGGAATTCTTGATAGATTCTTTCCATAAGGGAAGATGAAATTATAAATTATATGGAGCACAGAGAACCTTGTGTGCATACACACACAGACACACACAAATATGGAAGTGTGCATATATGTGTGTGTATATATCTATACACACACAGGGAAGTGTGTATTTTATAAGTATCTCTCCATGTTTCTGTATATATACGTATATTCATACACACACACTCTTACATATACAAATGTGTATTTTCCACTTTCATATTATAGTCCAATTTGTCCTGAAAAAAATATTTTTCAAGTCTTTTAATGAGATAAATTTAAATTTGTTGAAACTGAAGCTGTAAAAATTTAAAACAGAAATGAGAACTTATTTACAATTTGAGAAGTGGCATTGCTTTGATAATGCTCAAGAGACTTGACCTTTTTCATGTCAAAATTAAGAGGAATTTTGACATTTACTGTACATATTAGCAACACAGCATTTGTTAAGCTTATATTTGAGGAGTGTTTGTGAATTGTTTTGATTTAATCCTAAAATTCTGTTATGAAATAATTTTCCTTAATTTTGACTTTTAGTAACTAAAAAAAATCTTATTCTCTATTATTGCTTTTTCTACCTATAGTAGATTGTGAAAGGTCTTTTGGAATTGTAAGCTATTCAGGATCAAGAGCCTAGTATGTATTTGATGAATTTCATTTAATGGACTTGAAGAATAGTTTCCTAGAAGGGCTCAGATGATGAAATAAGGAGCCTTTATCTCTCCTTCCTATTTAGTACTATGTAGTAGGATACATGCTCAGAAAAGTAATTTTTTTGAAAAAAAAAAAGAAAAAGAAAACTAGAGATTGAGCACTAATAATTTCTGCTCATGGTGCATCTCTCGCTTTCCATTCAAAGCTAAATGGCCTCATTTTCTTGAGTATCCAGCATGAATGGTTCAGCAGGCTGTGGCAATGAAATCCCCCTCTGCCTGGTTGCTTTGCAGCATGGAGTTGGGCTATTATCTGTCTAATGTATTCAGCCTCATGGGTTAAGGAGAGAGAAAGACAGGGGCTATGAAGTTAATCACTACAATCTCCTCTAAAGAAATAGCCTGAGAAGTGGTGGGCACTGCTACATGTCTGAAAACAGAAACAAATCTGTGCTGAGACTAAAGGTGAATGAGTTCAAAAAACCAAGGCTGTTTGCCAGAGAAAGTCCTGATTACAGCAAAGGGGATCCAGATAAAGACTTTTTGTTACCCTCTGCTGTGGCTGTCAGCTATCTTTCATATCATCACTTGAAGGTAATCACTTAGAGTCTCAAAGATTAAAGTAAAAATCTTACATCAAAATCCAGCAGCTTTACTGAGAAATCAATTGGAAAGCAGAACTCCTAGGCAGTGAATTCACTAAAACCAGACTGCAGTAGTCTTCATTGCCTGCCTGCAGGTTCAGACTAGCCTTGTGTTTTGAGGCAAATCAAGTTCTATTTGGGAAGGCCAGCATACTCTTTCTGGGAGAAAATGCTGTTCTTGTCCATTCCACCATTTGGATGCAAAGAAGTAGCACCAGGTAAAACAACCAGTTACTCACCTGCTTCACTTTAGTTTTACTAAACTGTTTAATTCAGTTTAGTTTAGTTTTTAGTTTAGTTTAGATTAGTTTACATGACGTTCACAAGAGAATGCTTAATGATTATTCCAGATTTTCAAGATAAATTCTATGAAAAGGTGGGAAGATTATGATGTACTACAGACAGTTTCTCTGCCACTTTTTTTGTGGCTAATGCAAATATTTAAACCTCATGGCTGTGGAGTAAAGCATCTGTACTTAGCCCTCATTGGGGAAATTGTTTGCGTCTTTGCATTAGATATTTTAATGCATGCTTTGGAGCCACTGTCTCATCTGTGTCAGAAGGATTGGTAATATTAATTTAGTTATTTGTGGGTAGACAAATCAAAACCTTTTTTTTAACTTGCTGATACTGGTTGCTATATTATGTTAGGCTTCAGGGGTTTTTTAAAAAAATAATTGAATATATGTCACCTGCACAAGGGGAATTTATATAAGGATTAATATTGTCCTTTACTTTATAATTTTGTGCAGCTGTCCACAGGGCTAATAGGACTCATCGTGGAATGCAAGTGGAAGAGTATTTTGGTGTTTGTGTAAAATTTCTTATGGGATATTTTAAGGGAATTGTTACAATGTGTGAGGCTTACACATGGATTGGGGAGGACTGCTGTGGGGAAAATAGAAGAAGGGTTTAAAGACCTCACTGAGTGTATTCAATTTGCTCATCAATAGAGTTGTCTGACAGAACCTTGTGCTTAATTAGCACAGTTTGCCATATCTTCTTATGAAGCCCTATTTTTACTGTGTGAATGAACTCTCCATCCTGAATGTGCATGTGTAGGAAAATGAATGAATTTAAAACAGGACTAGCCAGTGAGTAGAAAAAGAGATCTTAGTGCCACCAGCTGGAGTGAAGCCATGAACCTCCAGGGGCTCGCAGGTCTGTGTGTCCACAGCTGGGGAGACCAGAGGATCAGGGACCAGCTACTGGATGGATTGAGTTTCTAGGGCAGCTGCTGGAGAGATCAATATTGCACATGCACATATAACAGAGGTGCGTATTTATAACTGCGTGTATGGTCACCTAAGGTGTTCTACTGACAGCCTTCAACCTCGATCAGCTGGAGAAGATGAACAGGGTTCAGGCTGCCTGTTTGTGTGGGCGCTGTGTGTTTCCTGCCTGCGTTGATGTGTGTGGTGTGTGTGAATATGGATATGGCTCTATCTGTTCGCTGCATAAGACGCTTTTATGCTTACTGGGAATGACTGCTGAACCTCGCTGCCGGCTGGAGATGGGCACACAGAGAGCAGCAAGCTTGCATCTATCAGGCTGTGGGGTTTGGCAGCTTCTAAGAGAGAACTCTAGTCTGAGCAAGCAAAACCCTTTTTTAATTAAAAGAAGAAAAAGCTTATGTGCTAGCATCTATTACTGCCAAGCAGGTTTAAACCTCCTGCTTGTAGATGGCGGTTTGTTCATATATCCACTAACTTAGCTCTCTAATCCTTAGAGACTTTCCTTAAGACTGCCTCACAAGCTATTTTCATAGAATAAGCAGACTTTGAAAAGAGCTGACAAGCAGAAGAATCACAAGTCATAAAACATAAAGAATAGGGCAACTGACTTTATTAAGCTGCCTTTTTTTTTTAAACAGTAGAAAAAGAAACACTTCTGCTTCTTTATGTTCAATATTATAGCAATGATCACTTTGCTATTAAAAATTATTTCTGCAGCTGGGAAAATGACTAGCATAGGTTCATTCTTTTGGGAGGGTTTGGAGATGGGGTGGGAGGCTGCATGCTAAGCTGTAGGATCTAGTTTACGTGTTTCCTGGGGCTAGAGGCAGTTCATGTTCCCATGAACCAGAAAAAAAAGTTATATTGCTTTTCCTTTTGAAGTACAGTTGTACTTCTCTTGCTCTATCTTCACCCAGACACTGACATTACCGGGCACAGAGAGAAGGTACCTGATCCAAGGACTGCTGGAGACAATGCCTCTTCTCAGCTTAGTAGGCAGATTTATCTGGCCCTTGTAGAGAGGTAAAAGAAACTTGCTGTGTTCACAATGGAGAGGATCCCATTAGCCGTGTCTTTTTATTTAGTGTGGTGCTATAGAAATTCACTGCAGGTGATATGAATTTGTATAATTTTAAAGCTCTTCTAAATCTTATCTGCAATGCTTCTCCTCACGGTATCTGCTCTATGTGGTACTCGCTGGCTGATCTAACTAGTTGATCTTGTTTATTAAGCCAAAAAAATATGAACCAGGAAAAATACGGTGTTAAAGAAAGCTTTGCCAAATGGTACTGAGCCAAAGAACAGTCTTCATATGGCCTGGAGCTCCTGATACCGCTCTCTTTTCAGCACTGCTGTGCCCAGCCCTGTCAAATGCCTTGCCTTGGTCCCCTCCAGAATGCCACTGTTGTGTGCCACGGTTTTCCCTTTCGGCTGATTCTTTGAGGCACCCAAAGAAATATGCCTTTTCCCTTCTGCACAATCTCAGGTCTGAGGGCAACATGCTTTCCAAATGAAATCTCTCTGTGTAGGACTAATTACCTTGCATGAGAAGTCGAAAACATAGTTTATCACTTTCTCATTCCTGCAGCACACTGGTTCCCACCACTTCAAAGAGCAGAAATGTTTATAATGGTTCATGTAAATGTGACCAGTCCTGGGCGAACACAGCCCACCTCTTGCTGAAAGTTGGTTAGGCTGGCAAGTATGATACCGTGCTCTGGGCTTCACAGTCTGTGTACTTAACCACCTCTGCTGACAGAGTTTCCTATTCCTGCAGCCTTGCATTTGTCTAGTCACAGCTTTCCTGCCTAACATCTTCCTGCCCATAAAATTATTAACTAAGAAGTCATGGACTTCTTTCATTAAGCTCCCAGTTTCTCTTCTACCAGGCTCAACAAATTTCTTTTTAATTTTTTTTATCTTTTTGGCAGTGGTCTATTCTTTTCCCGCCACTGCATCCTGTAGTTTTCTTACTTTTGCAGTCAAATCAGATGGTTTCCTAGACCATGACACTTTTCTGCATCGAGGGGAAACTGGTTGCCTCTGATACTAGAGGTGGACCAGGTTCTTTGGTCTTATTTTTTTTCTCACCCAGGTAATTCCATAAAACATCCTTCCAGCAGCTTCTAAGTGGAAAGAGTCGAGATTTCTACAATGATAGAAAATGTAAAATCTATTTGATCTTAGAAACTGTGATAAAGCTTTCTCAGTGCTTATAGAGAATTTCACGGTTTTAAACATTAAAATTGAAATCCCAGCACATAGAAAGTTTTGGCTGGAATTGTTCTATTTGTTGAAGTAATAAAAAGCTAAATCCCACATTTTTATAATAGAAAGTGTTTCAAAACTGAGTCTTCTGAGCTGTTAAAGTCTTTAGGGAGCTGTAATTCCATGTCTGTTTAATTCTCAGCTGGATTCAAAATCCTTCAATGAGGTAAGTTATCTGAGGGGCAGGTAACTGTTACTCAATTAAATTGTCAAGGGAAGACAGGTTGTAATAAATGGGAAAAAAACCAAAACCAAAACATACCCAAATCACCAACAGTTGCCGCAAAGGACATCTGTCTTTGAATGGAGGAAAAAGTTGCTAATTTGAGACACAAGCTTACTGTGATCATTTAGGTAATTACATTAAATTGTGGTTAATGTAAGTAATTATAGTTATTTAGTTATGACATAATGCAGCGCAGTTAGACTCAGCCGTGAGACGTGTTTGGTGACTTGCCTGCAGAGAGGGAAGGCACTCACACGTAGCGTAGTCTACATCTCGTGTGAGCCGCTGCATCCAAATCTGGCACAGAGTCTCTGGTGCTATTCGCACAGCTGGGAAGCTCATGGAATGACAAGTGATTGAAATACGAAAAGGAAGCTATGTACCTTGCCTTCTAGCCAGTGAAGGTTTGTCCTGGGAGTACTTTTTCTAACATTATGTCTGATGGAATTTAAAATTCCTATGCGCTGCTCTACTTTTTATTCTTTCCTCCAAACTATTATGCCACAGCCTAATACTTACCCTTATCAGGATATTTTTTCTAATAACCATTCAATGTTTTCATTTTCAATAACATAATTATATGGGGTTTTTTCCTAATTATACCTACTATTTTTCTTATCTGACCTAAACAGAGAGGATTATTTTCTCCTTATTCCTGTGACGTGATGCCTCAATTAGAATTGCATTACCTCTTTTGTTTCCCTGTCATATTATATAGTAATCTAATTTATTCCCAATTAAAAGATTCAGGTCTCTTTTGGGATCAGTGCCTTTCAGGTTCTCCTCACCCAGAGGCTAATAGTTAAATTATTTTTCCCAGGTGTATTAAAATCTAATCCTACAGAGAGGCTTACATAACTACTTGTTTTTATGCTTTGTGAGTATTCTTATTGAAGCAGATAGGACTACTCAGAGTGCATAAGAACGTACTTGTGAGATCAAGCTTTTATTAAAATGAATCTTGATTAAAAGCAAAAATGATGTCATAATATCAGCTTCTAAGTCTCTTAACACTTTGATGAACAGGTGTTCATATTTTGTCTTAGTTAAATATGTTATATCAATAATTTCTGAATAAAACCAAAATGAATTGTTTAATTTGATATGTATTGCTTTAGTCTGAGAATGTTTTATATCTCTCAAGGCATTTTTATTTTTCTGAAATGAGAATGTAAATTTAGAGTGCTAACAAAAATTCTGCTTGTTTTTTTTTAAGGAAGTTAAAATAATTTTTTCCCTCTTCATGCATTATTTAAAGCAGCCAGATGCTTTGGGTATTCTGGTTGCCTTTGGAAGGAAACTAACATTCCCAATTTAGGTTTATAATTTAAACTGAAATATCTAGGTCTCTCATAGTTAGTGTACTTTATTGCTTCTGTCTGATTAAACACATTAGACTGAATTATCTTTACAACTCCCCAGTTTTGGTTTCTCTAATGTTCTAGACTACTTTGTTGAGATATATTGTCTTCTGTGTCTCTAAGAACTGTCACTTCTCAGCAGCTTGGAAAAGTTTAGTGTTTTGGCCCCATTTCTTTTTTATTTCTTTTCTTGCTAAAACCTTTTGATATGCACTGGCTCATCCACAGTTTTTGGATTCAAAGCAGGATTTAATATCTATGGCCCGTGTTACATGACAGAATCGAATTTGTTGTAGCAATAGTGCCTCTCTTCTCTAAATCTCAGAATTTATGTAAAATTATGATTTATAAGGAAGTGTGTCTGATTGAACCCTGATTCAACCATTGATCCTTGCTTTGCAAATCTCTAAAATGTGTGTATAGTAGAATATTTGCTGAATAGACAAGGATGAAGGGATTTGCTTAAGTTTTGTTGTGCTACTTTATAAGAAAGAATAGCTGAAGATTAACAAATAAGGGAATCCCTTGGGAATTTTGATAGTTCTTTGGAATGTCTCAGCTTTTACATCTTGAAACACTTTGGATAACCAGGTGAAGAATGTGACAACAGGAAATTGAACAAGTTAGATAGCTGGTCCTGAATCCAGGGATTTTATCTCTGCTAAGATTATAAAAAGTCAGTGTAAGAGATACAGATTAAATCTTTCTGCTGACCTGTTTGCTGGATTTTTCATTCTACCAGCTCTGCCTATGGAAGGAAACAAATTTTTCATCTTCTCTTCTCTTTGAAATACCTCAGTCAAGTGAGACTTTTATTTCAAACATTCATGTTTTTCCACCATGCTTATCTGGGTTCACTGTAGAGAGAGCCAGTGACAGATTTTCCAGGAAGTCAGGGTACCAGGTAAAACCAGGTCTTACCCTGCAGTCTGGTAAGGGTATTTATGACTATGACCAGAAAGACAAAATGTATCCCTACTGTGTCAGTGTGAGTATCTGCTAACCAACAGTAGCCTAAGGAAGAGTGCATGAAGAAAGTCAGCATTTGGTATTTTCTAGAATATTCTTTCAACTTCCAGTTGTTCCTGACAGATGGACTTATGGATTGAGGGGTGTCTTGCATTTAACAGCTCTTAGTGATTTTTTTTTCCAGTGATGTTGTCCTGTTAGTTTTGAGCTTACCTAGACTTTTGGCGTTGGTGACCCTCAGTAGCAACAAATTCTACACCATGGGGTCAAACAGAGGAGATAAAGGAAGGTGGTTTATTTCCTCTGACACCTCCAGTCTAAATAAGCTGTTCTCTTTCTTGACAGACCTCTTGGTTTCCTTTCTAGGAAGTTAGCACCTCACTTCTACTGCTACAGTCTTTGTTATAAATACACCCACACTCTCACACATCACTTTCTCATGGACTATTCACACAAAACTTGCCATGCTTTGGTGGCCAGCATTCAATTTCAGTCAGCTCTATCTCTCCAGACCTTTTTGTATCAGATTGCAAGCCTTGGTCTATCAGCTGCTGGATGAATTCTCCTGGGTAGCTGAAGGAGAAATGAGCCAGCTTCTGGCTCTGCCCTGTTAAAGACCAGGCTATGTCACTACGGTTCAAAGCCAATTGCTTCCTTCCCACTGCAAAACTGTCTCTGGGAGCAGACAGATTGAAAGTGGAATTTCCTTTTTATTATTTAAAAAATAACAATGTATAGGTGTTTTAGGCCGGACTGGCTTGGACTGAGCTGCCCAATTTTAGACGCTTAGTCTAGGACTGTTCTCACTGGCCTCTCCCTGGTCAGTAGAGTTAGTTAATCTGCTCAAAGGAAATCTGGACCTCTTCTATTTAGGCTCCTCTTCCAAATTATTCTGTAGAAGCTTGCCTTTTCCTACTGACCATAGAGTGTGAGGAAACTGGAAAACTAACTTAAACATTAAAATCCGTTAAGTTAAATTAGGCATAAATAAGTGTAGGCAAAGGAGGACATGAGATGTTGAGCATGGCAGAGTATGGGGAGCTTTCAAAGACATTAATTATCTGATCTATGTTGCTAGTTATGGGATCTAAGTCTAGTAGTACAGTAATGACTAAAGTTGGCTCTGAGCTTTTTGTATAGTAGCTCACGACATGACGTCTGAAGTCCTTTATCTGGTTCTGCTATTCAGTCCAGAAGGGGATCTGTCTTGTTAGCACACATTTGAAATATTTTAATCATGTATAACTTTGTTCTCTGCTCCCAGCAAAACATCGTGTACTCTACTGCACTTGTAGGATAACAACTTCTTTGAAAGCAGAGCCCTCCTTGTTTGCTGCTGTCATACTTTGATATTCTAATCTCAATTCTGCCTCCTTTATCCTTTCAATAATTCATTATAATGTAATTTATAGGGGGTAGCAAAAAAGTGAGATCATAGCACAATGACAATTTAGAAAGTTAAAATTTAATTACTATTCATTCACTGTACATTAAGTCCACTGAAAGAGCAATATACTGGATTGATTGTTCTCTATTAATCTGTGTAGGAGAAAAAGTTTAGGCAAATACATTTGAGCCTTGTTCTGACTTTCAACATCACACCATAAATTAGCTGTACTGTGTGATGCTGCAGATGGTATATGTGCTATTTTTATTGTCACAGTTTTTTGCTCTTTAGCTTTAGTTTTCTTACTGCCCTTTATAATCACTGGGCAATTGGTATGAAAAAGTAAAACACTCAAGCCTGCAGAGAGAATTTTTTAATGGGATTTATTTTTACAAGGATGAGCTGATTAAAGGCACTGAGAAATGAAAGTTTGAAATGAGGTGCATATCTCAAACCAAGAAGGCAATAATTCTGCAGTTGCCTGATGCTGTTGGCAGGAGAAGACATGCAACTTATTTCTTTGTTAATTATACCTTTTCTCTAAATAGCTAAGAGCTTGATACTGTTCATCTGTGAGTGTCACACTGAAAAAGCTCTCCTGTCAAGAGAGAGAATAGTTGGAAAATAGACAAGAATTGCCTTGTAATTCTGTGATATAAAAAAATGTAGTACATAAACAATATGACTCAAAAGCTATCAGCAGCAAGATATGCGTTATTTGAGTTTCTGTGTAAAGTTATGCAAAACATTATTTTTGTGTTTTTAAGGCCTCTGCATCTTCTACTTATTGCTGTACTACTACTATTTGGTGTTTCTGGTCGCTGGTATGGCCAGCTGAAAAGCTGCCTGATGGAAAAGGGAGTCCTGGTTGACAGCCAGGTGAACACGGGCCAGCATGTGCCCAGGAGGACAGGAAGGCCAATGGCATCCTGGCCTGTATCAGAAACAGTGTGGCCAGCAGGATGAGGGCAGAGATTGCCCCTCTCTACTGGTCACTGGTGATGCTGCACTCACGTCCTGTGTCCAGTTCAGCTCCCTGCAAGGACAGTGAGGTGCGGGAGTGAGTCCAGACACAGGCAGCAAAGCTGGTGAAGGGTTTGGAGCACAGGTCTTATGAGGAGTGACTGAGGGAGCTGGGGGTGGTTAGCCTGGAGAAAAGGAGGCTCAGGGGAGATCTTATCTGTTTTGGGCAGAAAAAGCACTACACTTGGTTTGTGTAAAGGTATACAGAAAGACTATTTCCACTCCTTTAAGGATGAGGTTAAGGATTTTTTCAATGGATAAAACGGGATAGAAAGAAAAAGTCAGCTACTGGGGCCAGTGGGGTCTCATAATGAGGTAGCCAATGGGGATTTCAAATTTTACCCACTGGGGTGGGAATGATGTGTGTCCTGAAAACCAGATATGGGGGTACAGGCATGAGGCAGGTGAGTGAGGAGCTCAGTGCCAGTGGCTGGGTCAGGACTGCAGACCACAGCCTTTGTGCTGAGTGTCGGCTCCTGGGGGCGAGTGTCTGTACCTGCCCCAAACAGTGTGTCTGGGGGTGTGTGTGTATTTCCCCACAAACCCCAAGCTCGACTAGCTGTAGAGCAGAGGGGATTTGGGTCTGGGCAGAGGTATCAGGTAGGTGGAGGGTCTGTGCTGGTATTTGGGGGGAGCTGCCATTGTGGAGTGTCCATGGGACAAGTGTGTGAGTTCTGTATGTGTGCAGTGAGCACCCAGCGGGACCAGCCCGTGAGTCAGGGACCCATGGGATGAGTAAGGGGGGCCGGGATCTGGACAGGGGTGTTGGGCAGGCAGAGGGACCATGCTGGTGCTCAGGGGATCTGCCAGTGTGTGTGCACTTGTGAACCCGGGGAGTGTGGGGTGTGTGCTGCACTTGTGACCTTCTGCCTCTGCCTGCCCAAGAGGAGGAGGGGACATGCCCCTGTGTGCTGTGCCTGGTGTGAGTCCTGAATGTGGGGGATGCTGGGGGAAAAGCCTTGTCTGTGGCTCTCTGTGTGATCATCTGTGTCTGTGTCTTCTGTCCAGATTGTGTGCTCAGCGTCACTGCTGGCTGAACCTGCAAAGGGGGACAGCAGAAGCCACAATCTTTAGCCTGGCAGACCCCAGGTCTCTGGGATACTGGGCTGGGCTCCAGCAGCCAGACAGGAAGAGTCTTAAGCCAGGGTGGCTGGAGGAGGTGACCACTCTTAACTTCCCTTAAAATTAAAAGGCTGGACCGTGTGTTTGTATAGGCTAAGCCAAATCTGTTGAGTGCAGGTAGGCAGAAGCTGTATCAAGACATCTGCATTTCCTCCCCCCTCCTATTTCAGGTTTTGAGCAGGAGGAAAACTAGATGGTCTTTCTCTTTCTCAGCCAGGTCTCTTCTGGGTTGAGCAGCAACAGAAATAGGAGCTGAGGTTTGGGCCAATTTAGCTTCTGTCTGATCACTATGACCTTTTGCTTTACGTAGGGCCTTCCATAGGTCCTTTCACTAGGACATTGAATCAAGTTAAATCTCACAGGAAAAATGGCTGTAAGCATGTAACGTGGTAGATTCTTCCTTTGACACTGGAACTGTGTTGTTTCCACTTCTCTTAGTTTTCTAACTGCGGTGAGCCATCGTCTGTCATGCTGTCCTTGGTCAGTGTCTACCCAGGGTTCCTCAGTTTTTAATGAAAATTAATGAATAACTAACCTGAGAGGTACCTATCAGGCTCTAATACTTTTTTTTTTTGTTTACATCAATTTATTGATATTGGCCGTGGGTCTTTTTGATTTATCTGAGTCTGCCTCAGCAGACAGATTGACCATTTGAGCACATTCACTCCAAAAATGACCTCATCACTTGGGAAATCTTGAGGCGCAATCAGTGCTGAAAATGGCATGGGGGGGAATGGTGGAAAGAGCTCTGCAAGTCCCATGAAAAATGGTAACAAGGCTGCATAAACAACCTCCCAGAAAGAGGAGTGCTCTTATTTTCCAATAGAGATGAGTTAAAGACTGTCTGGAATTACTATTTATGATCTTCATCTCTGGGGTGGTCAGCTGATAGTGTGCTCTGACTGGTTGGCCAGCAGCATTCACAGAGAACATGTGGGAAAATGCTTTGTGGGCTGGTTTTGGCTTGCTGCCCACACTTCAGTCACCCGTGCTCTGCTACCTTAGGAGTAGGAACTATTACATCTCAGCTAAGGCTGCCGTGAGGAATGGATCTGTCAAAACATTAGCTTTAAGAACTAGGTTTGTTTTTCATCTCTGAACATCCAGTTGCTGCTAGAGACACATTTCTGTTGTCTGTTGCCTTGCACACACTTTAGAACACCAGACATTTTTCCAAGAAACTGCACGAAGAACTATGCTTTCTTTTTTTAAAGCTTTGTTTTTCACAGAATTAAGTACCATCTCCTTAAACTGCTTTATATCCAGCACCTGAGTGAGAACATGCTGCAGCTGGAAATCTGAAAAAGGTCATTTAGGCTGAAACATTTGTTGATAGTTGGGGATTTTTTTGTGGTACTCAATACTGAGTACATAACAAACAAGATGCCACCTTATCATATGAAACTGCCAGAAGTGAAAGTGCATAGAGAAATAAGAAACAGAGGTGTAGTAAGTGAATCATCTCTTTGTCAGACAGTAAATTAATCATTAAGATCTTTTACAGACTGCTCAAGGTGTATCTTCTTTGTTTCCTTCAGGATGATTCAAGGAAACTCATTTCTTCAAAACAACATTTATAATTGCCCTTTAACTGAAAGATACTTGTGGTATGCTAAATTGTTCTCTGAAAAGAACAAACAGGAGGAAAAGGAAAAAAAGAAAGGAAAAGAAAGGAAAAAGAAATATAGGAGAGCAAGCAACTTAGAAGCCTTTGGCTTTCTGTCAATGAGAAGGGATTAAACTTGCATCAAGGAATTAACACATTGATGGGGCACAAGGTACAGCTGAATCCTAACGAATATATTAATAGTACATAAAAAAAATTTCTGTTATAATTCCCAGTGATCTGCACAATTAAGGCAGCAACATTTATGCATTTTCTCCTGCGCTGGCAGAGAATGCTTCATGAGTTGCTTCATTAGTATGCATTGCTGTATGAACTGATTCCCCCATGTAGCTGTAGACTGTCACTGGCAGCCACAGGAGGTCTGGGAAGGTATACAAGTATGGGTCACAGAATGATTTTTAATTAAATGTGGCAAATAACAAGAAATCTAAGTTTCTTTTGGAAGTAATATCATTCTATTGATAATACAATGACACTTTAATTCAAATTTCAAAATATTTTGCCTAGTAATTAATATTTTCAATCTGCTGAAATATGTATTAAAGCAATGTAGATATATTTAGTTCTATCTGAATTATTATTTTTAGAAATTCATTTTCCTACAAACCAAAAAGCCTTTGATTTCACAATATTTGTGATACTTCTATGTGAACTTTCTTGAGAACTGCATGTCCTGTGCATGCCTGTATCTATTTATTCTGCTTCTAAAATCAACCTTCCTGAGTTAGTCTTTTGATTTATTCCTGTGGCAGTTGTTTCTGAGAATTTGTTAACACATATGAATATGAGTCATCTAGAAAAGAACGAGAATCCGTATGGCATGTAAAATTTTGAGTAACAATTCTTGCAGGCATATTTTAGCACTTTACGCTGTTATGTGTTTACTGTTACTTTTAATCAGCATTTCAGAACTTTTCTAACCTAAGCCAGGGTGAAGTTCATGTTGTAAACTCCTGCTCTTAGGATTTTTGTTCAGGTATGCATACATAAGTATGTAAAAAAAAAATATATATATTTATCTACACATAAGTATGCATATATATATATGTATCTGTATATCTTTAGTGAAGGGAAAGAATTTTAAAGGACTGCCTTATTCCTATTCAAATTCACTACGGAACTCTTCTTTTGTCATTATGTTTCAGCAGGAGAAGCCATAAGGTCTCGGAGTGATTTCTTTGCAATTTAAAATGAATCACGTACCTTTAAGAGCTGAGGTATAATCATACCTTTGACTTTTCTGCTTTCATCACACTGATTTTCCAGATAGAAATTGATTATGTAAATCAAGTATTTCAGCTTATTAGTTCATATCAGTATTTTTCTTTAATTACTCCTTGCAGCATTTAAAGGAACATTTTATAACTCTGCAGTGAAAACAGTACCTTCATCATCCTTAATTTTCCACACAGTAAGCATTGCTGAAACACACTAATGCACCACTTCCTGTGACTAATTTTCCATATGGAAATGTGTCCTACTGTGGTCATGCATCTACACTCTACAATAGATAAAACCAACGTCAAGAATTCCACTACAGTGTGTTCTGTCAATTGGTATCTGTCAATCTGTCAGCTGAAACTTGAAACATGACTGAATGTGCTCTGTGGTGTGGATCTGTAAAACACATTAGCAATAGTTTACATTCAGTATTTGCAGCATTCTTAGTCATTACCATGTGTGTTGTTGAATGCGTATTAAGAATAATATGTTATGCTCAGCTAACTTTTAACATACTGGTTGACACTTTCCCCACCCCAAAACACTTTCTAAAAGCTGCTGCCTTTTCTTTCTTTGACACAACATAGAATACAAAATGCCACAACCTATCTTCACAAAATGTTACAGGTTTGATTTAGGGTCTCAAAAGCTACACAGTCTCTGTGTTGCTCAGGGGGTTTCTAATAAGGATACCCAGCCTTTAGCTGGAGGTTGTCACCTTAATTTATTACCATCTGAAGACTGCATGGTAGCTTATGCAAATTGAGTTGGTGGCTTCAGTCTTGCTCCCAGGGGACAGATACCTGCATCATAAACCTGCTTCAACAGTTGTTACTGGGAATGTTTGATGAACTTCTTGCATGTACAGAATGTAGAAAAGTGATATTCTGTGAGCAGTTCCTAAAGTGAATGGCTTCAACACCCTCCTGGAAGTGGTCCCATCAAAGTGGATTTGAGACACGTTTAAGAAAAACATAGGAAGCATTCATTCCCCTGTACTTGTCTGACCCCTTTCAGGGTGAGTAGGCATTTTGTTTTCTGCAGCTGACAACCCACACTTTTAAGTACATCTATTTTGATAAGAAACAAGAAGACACTGACAACGTGCTCAGGTGCATAGATGCTCGTTGTCCTTCTGTGGACTCCCTCAGCCACCTTTGTCCAGGTCAAATCTGCTTTTGGGAAGGTGGGGAGCTGGGCTAGCCCTGAGCAGAAGGCATATGATCTCTCTGTTGCACACATCTGTGTGACCAGAAATCAAACTGTAATGGTTAAAAACAAAGAGCCACTGGCACTTCAATGACACTCCTCTAAATGCAACTTTCCTATTTCTCTGTAATCTTTTTCAGAGGCTGCAGCTGCATTTTGCGTGGGTACCATGTTCTAAGCCCCACAGGGGTTCTAAGATCCCTCAGTCTTCTTGGTGCCCATAAATATGATCATCAACCAGTCCAATAGGATGAAACCATAACAGCAGCTGCTTAATGCTTTGGAGATTTCTTCACCTTCTCTCCCACCATGCACTTTAGGTCACTCCAGAGCTGGGAGTAAGCTTGACTTCTCTGCCCATTGCTCACAAATCTTGATACCTTGTTTTAACTCTGGAATTTTCACTGTTCTGCTTGGCTAATTTTAAATTTTCATTTTCCAATCTCCTGTCATTCCTTTATTTCTGGGCTCTGTTAGTCTAGTGTTCGTTCCACCATGGGTCACTGTAGGGTTTTTCTGGTGGGCTCAAACATGTCTTGTAGCAGCTTTTTGTCTATATTAAGTCCTCATAATTTCTAGGCAGGTGGCAGCTGTTAATAATAGGGGAGTTTTTCTCTTGTGCTATTTTGAGCATCAAATAATCACAGAATTACAGAATCATGGAGAGTTTGGGGTTGAAACGGACCTTAAAAATCATGCAGTTCCAACCCTCCAACCATGCATCAGGACTCCTCCCACTAGGCCAGGTTGCTCAAAGCCCATCCAACCTTGCTTTGAACACTTCCAGGGATGAGGAATCTACAACTTCTCTGGGCACCCTATTTCAGTGTTTCACTACCCTCACAGTAAAGGATTTCTTCCTACTATTTAATATAAATCTATCCTCTTTCAGTTTGAAGCCTCTCCTCCTTTCATTCCATGCATTTGGAGAAAGACCCAGCTCTCTTGTAGCTCCTTTAGGCAGTGGAAGGAGCTGTAAGGTCTCCTCTGGGCCTTCTCACCTCCAAGCTGAATAACCCCAGCTCCCTCAGCCTGTGTTCACAGGAGACATGTTCCAATCCTCTGGTTATCTTTGCAGCCCTCCTCTTGGATCCAGTGAGTCTATGTCCTTCTTATGTCAGTGGCCCCAGAGTCCAGGTTTCTTGCTTCATCGTGGTCTATTTGTAGCATTTTGTTGTATAGCTCCTACTTCAGATCCAGAAACTAGACATTCCTCTTACGTCCCCCAAAGGGCCAGACCTACTTATGTCTTGAGGACACTTAACACCATTTCTTTTCCTTGCAAAACTTAGACATTCTATCCTTATTTTGGAAAGGAAAGAGAAGTAATCAGTCAATCTTATTACAGCCTAGTGATTACCTCACTCATCCAGAAATGGGAGAGCTGTCTTTTTTTGCTGTGGCTGTCTGAAGAGCCTCCTCACTGGAATAGTTCCTTTCTGCAGGTTTTATGCTCAGTTGCAAGGGGACTTTCCCCCACTTTGTGCTTGATTGGTCTAACTGGGCAAATTAGCATCCTTTGTTATACTCCTTACTTAAGGATTTCCCTGACTTGCAGGACTCCATCTTAATGCTCTGGTTTACAGTAAAGATAATTATGCAATACTTGGTAGATTGTAGTTCAAGATGCAGTGTTCTTTGAAACACACTGACTAAACAATGAAAAGACTCCAGTTCTTGGTGATGTAGGTGTATCATTTGCTGTGTTCAGGTTTGAAACTGAGCCCACTGGACTGATTGATTTTGTGGTATGAATCTTCCCCAATTAAATGACCATGGCCAAAGAAGATGTTATATTGACTACCAAGGTGTGAATTTTTAGTTTGGTGAATCATCTTCTGAATGAGAAATAGGGATGAAAATTGAGTAGCAATGTCCAAAAGCTGTGGCAGTTGATTATTTTGAAATAGATGATGAATGACCATAACGAGTGAAAGTGTATGTAGTATTTGTGAACTGTCCTTGACTACTATTTAGTTCAAAGTTATAATACTGATTTTAAAAACCAGACCATACTCTCTTATGTTAAACTAACTTCATTTTCACCCTTCAGTCCTAAAGAAAACAGCTTCAACAACTAATAACATACAAAACGAAAGAAAAATAGCATTTTGAGTGGTAGCCAGATGGTGGTTGTAGTAACTCTGGTTCTGGATATAATTTATGACATTTCACTGGCCTCAAAATGAGAAGTGTCCTATGAAGTCTCTGTGGGAATGAGTTGATTGCTCTCTACCTAACTTATTAACTGCAAGAAAAAGATGTTGTAGTGTCCTGCTTCTGAGGATCAGTCTGAGATCCAGTAATTAAATAAATACTTATATACACTGTATAGAATTTCACTAGGACATTGAATCAAGTTAAATCTTGCAGGAAAAATGGCTGTAAGCACGTAACATGGTAGTTTCTTCCTGTGACACTAGAACTGTGTTGTTTCCACTTCTCTTAGTTTTCTAACTGCGGTGAGCCATCATCTGTCATGCTGTCCTTGGTCAGTGTCTACCCAGGGTTCCTCAGTTTTTAATGAAAATTAATGAATAGCTAACCTGAGAGGTACCTATCAGGCTCTAATACTTTTTTTTTTGTTTACATCAATTTATTGATATTGGCTGTGGGTCTTTTTGATTTATCTGAGTCTGCCTCAGCAGACAGATTGACCATTTGAGCACATTCACTCCAAAAATGACCTCATCACTTGGGAAATCTTGAGGCGCAATCAGTGCTGAAAATGGCATAGGGGGGAATGGTGGAAAGAGCTCTGCAAGTCCCATGAAAAATGGTAACAAGGCTACATAAACATGGTCATATAGCCTTGAGAAGTACAATATGTTAAAGAAGTTAGAAGTAATGTGTTGTCAACAGCACAGCTTTATGTACATAAGGAGACTTTCTAAATTTAGTAGGGTGGAGATGAAGCAGGCATGTTCACGCTTGCAGGAACTTTTGTGTTTATCACTTTGCTACTAGTAAGCTTCACGTACCTTCCTCAGTTGTTTTGGAGGGTAACTGTATCCCCTCATTTAATGGAGTCGCAGAATGATTGAGGTCAGAAGAGACCTTTGTAGGTCATCTGGTTCAGCCCATCTGCTCAAGCAGGGCCACCTAACACCAGTAGCCCAGGGCCATGTTCAGATAGATATTGAAGATCTCTAATGATGGAGACTCCCTGACCTCCCTGGGCAATCTGCTGGAGTGCCTGCCTGTTACCTCCTCTGAGTTTACTGTCTGTAGTAACACAACCTGCCCTTTTTTTTGCTGCTTGCTGCACTGCATTCTGGTTAAGCTGTTTGTACTGGGACTTTTAAAAAACTTTTCCAAATCAGACAGTTGTTGGGACATATCTATGAATATGTGACTTGCAATGAAACAGGGAAATTATAGGAGTGAGAGATGATACATATGGAGACATCAGCCAGATAAAAGTTGAATGTGCAATGTTTAAATTTTTGTGGTACTTCCAAGGAACTTCACATCTGACTTTTATATGGCCGTTTCTAAACCACTAGCTCCTTTCTTTGACTAATTAGGAACACATCCTTTTCAATTACCCATTATCTTCTTTTTTTTTTTTCTGTTTTTACTTATCATTGCCTACTGCACTTTTCAGTTTTTTAGGAAAGTTCTGTTATCTCTCCCACTGTGGTAGTATCAGAGGTTTATTTGTAAATTCTGTTGCCACATTTTCAATTAAGTAACACCACTTCAGAGTTATCTTAACACTAAGTGCTGGTGGAATTCGACGCACGTACCTTTAGGTTTTTAGCTTTTAATTAACAACCCATTTTAAATTGTTCTGCATTTCTTACAGGTGAATTGTATTGTGGCTTGTTGAGTCAATCATTAAGAGGTTCTGGATTATTAAACTCTTCTTGTTTCACACTTTATGAGATGTTGGATTTTGTGGCTGGGTGGGCAGATTACGATGGGTTTAACTCAGTTTAGATCATAACATCACATAAGTTACTACATATATCCAATATGTTATTTTTTCTGGTTATGTCACTTCCCTGTCAATCATTTTTGTTGTCTCATAAGTCTGTTTGATTTTTGTCTGACATTGTAAGTTAACTACCTTTAAAAGATATATTGATCTATTACACTGACTAGTTTGAACAAGTCACACTAACCTTAACTATATTGTAATTTTCTTGTGCAGCATTGATCCATCAGCAGTCTTGGGAAGCCTGTTAATCCTGTCCTCAACCTGTATCTATGAAGTGACTTTTTTTTTTTTTATGTTTTAAATAATAGAAAATAATCCCTTCTACAAAACATATGTAAAGAAAAGTAATCAATTTGTTTTTTATATGTTTTTTATATTGTTTTTTATTTGTTTTTTATATGGAAGTTGCTGCCATTGCTCTTTCCCTTGGCTAGTATTTTGAACTGGAAAAAAGGAAAGAAAAATGTAAGACTTAAATGTAAAGACATTTAAGAAAATGAAGGCTCTGAGGAGATTTTTATTTGGTAAGATGTTCACAGATATGTTATTCCTGTCCTTTCATATAGCTATCTCCAGGCACTGGAGATACCATGTAGTTATCAGAACGGTGATTGCACTTGGTAATGCTAAATTTTAATGATGCCAAATGCATACAGCTGAAGAGTAAGAAATGTGAGTTAATGAACTATATAGTAGGATGGTAGGGTTTGAATTTGTAACAAGATGCTAGAAAAGCAGAAATCTTTCTGACTCAGTCTGGTATGTTAGTCAGGTGGGCATTAGTGGGGGTAGAAGAGGAGTTGTAGTGTTACTGAGTAGTAAAAGAAGATACAAAATTGGAAAGAGGGTTCCTGTTAAAAGAAGAAGGAGGAACTATGCTCAGGGAAAAGCTTACATGAAGATTTATATTTCAATCATTTACGTTAGCCGTAAGGCAAAACACAGGAATTGTGTGAAGTTTTGGTTAGTTTCTATGTTAGAAACAGGGTTAAAGTAACATCTGCTTAGAGCTATGCAGGAAGTGTGTAGCTTAGTAGGAAAGAAGTGTATATTTTTGGCCTAAAGCATGTAAAAACAATCAAGCACGTCATCATGGAATGCAGGAGTGCCTATGGACTAATATTTGAAGATCCACTTGCACAGAAATTTGCAGAATATGTTCACAGTCCAGTGGGCAGATGAGAAGAGCAAGCAAACAGCCCTGCACCTCACTGTAGAGATTTTCAACATATTAGAGGGTTTTTTAAAATTTTGATTCAGTACATGGGCAAATTCTTTATGATACTCTCTTGGACACTGAAAAAAAAAAAAGGTAGTTACTGAAATTTATCTGACCTTAATAAATACATGGATGACCACTTCTTTTTGTGGTCTTTCTCATCAACTCACAGAGAAACAAAACTCTGTATGGTGAGTACAGTAGTAAAACACAGGTTTCTAATGATAATATTAGGGTGATCCTGTAGAAGGAGCAAATGGGGTCATCTCCATGCTAAAAGGCTATGACTACCTTAGAATCCCACTAATTAAGAGCTGTCTTTCCATACAGGGGTATCTGCAGAAATATCACGCTTTCAGGGACATTTGGCTCAAACTGGGTAAAGTCTACAGAAAATGTTAACTGAATCAGAAAACGAAAAAAAAAAGCAGCAGATTTAACATGGAAGATTCTGCTTTGAGTAGAATTAGTTGTGTACTCAACTATCCATGTCCCAGAGGATTTTGCAGAATTTTTCAGCTGTCTGTAGCTTGCATAACTGCCAGCTGCTGCAGAGATCAAAAGTTGGAAAGGAAGGACAATATGTAGATGTGTCATCCTAGACTTTGGGGTCCTAAAATCTACATCAGTGCATCAGTATATGTTTATAATTTGTCGCAGATGCACCAAATAAGTACTGGCTGGGTGCTGTTAAATTTGTAAAAATCTGTGTTAATTTTACTCAGAGCCAACATTTATAAGTTTTAGAAGTAATAAGTACTTCCTGAAATTAATATAATTTATATATGAATTCATATATTATAAGATAGATTATATAAATTTTTAAAAAAAATTTATCTTAAAAATGGAAGCTGTCAGAAACTTTTGGTATTTTTTACAATATTGCAAATGCCTAAAAGTTGGTTTTTATTCACGTGATACAGCCTAGGTAATTTACCAAGGTGAAAGATTTGTATAATCCATACCTTTCAAAGTGAAGAAAAATTACTTGTCCTACTCAACCCAGTGTTTCCATAGACAATGGGGAATAAATCTGAAGCAATGAATGACTTTTCATAGTTCAGTGGGTTTTTCAAAGAGTAAAGTTGTTGTTAATGTAAGTACTGATGAAGTTCATGAAATATATTTTGAGACTCCCTTGCACTGTTGTAATTTGATCTTCTGGCATGTCTGCTGCAGACCTGATGTATCCAAATGTGACTGAGTCAAGGTCCGAGAAAAATGGATATTGAAGGAGTCAAAAAGATTTCTACAAGTGGTTCTTTAGAGCTGTTCTGCCAGAAACAAGTGGATGCGCCTGATTCTATGGCTTTGTGGTGAAGTATTTTGGAAAAGCACAGCTTAAATACATGTACTGTCAAAGGATTATGTAATAGCAAAGTACTTGCACTTTGATATAGAGGGAAGTTTGCAGAGGTACTATTAAAATTCAGGCCACACAAACAAGGTTGTTTTGAGATGCTTTTGCAGGGACGTGAGTGTTTGCATGGTCAAGTAATGTTTTTTTTTTTTTATCAGCTGGTGCACCTCAAAGCAGAGATGCTTTTGTGCAGAAGTTCTTCACCCAGTGACCTGTTTTTCCATTCTGAATAAAACATGTTGCCACTCTGCATGAATCTTACCTAGTTCATTACAGCTGGAACAGCATTAAGCCATGGAAATATCCAAAAAGAGCTGCATTAGAAATACAACTTATGAGTGTTGACTTTCCATTTGGCTTCCAAGAGACACAGTCTGAGAATAGTATCAGGTTAAATCAGATCATTGAGAGTATTCACAAATTCAGGAGATTTGCTATTTGAAACAATTTTTATTGTTTGTGTACTCATCTATCTGTATTTTTGATCACTATTTCTTTAAAAAAAAAAAACAACCGAAAAAGAAGTGCTGTCAAGTTTTTGCTGTGTTTGCTACTAACTGTATGTGTAGAGTTTTTTTCTCATGTCATGATAACATTTCCTCCAGGAAAACAAGTGCTGGTCCCTATCCTTCACTGGTGAAGCATGTGACTTACTGTGTTATTTCCTGCTACCTTGATAGCTGAGGGGAAGGTTTTGATTAAATTTAGATTAGTCACTGGGTTTGTTACTATCATTGTGCTCATTTCTGTCTTACCAGGAAAGAACTCTGATGTATTTAGATATCTAGGGGCAAGGACTGAAGAGATTATATACTGACTTTAACGGATGAGTAATGATCAGTTTCAATTTCATATATGATGGACAGCTTTGTTACTATAAATACAAAGTGTCCCCCTTTGCTACCAGTTAGTCTGCTGGCTATTTTAAGCTTGAACATTGCAAGCCATTCCTTCTGGTGTAGGTGCTGTTTCACTGAACATGTCTCGATGTTGTAGCTGTATGGAACTGTTATTCAGCTATTTTTACACAGATTTTGAGGGAGGAAGAGGAAGTGAGGAAGGACTCAGATCTTTCAGGAAAAAATGTGAGTGTTCTATAAAACAAGTTACTACTGAAATACCCTCTAAATGAAAAATTCACTCTTCCCTTCTGAGCAAATTTCACAGAAGAAAAGCAGTTGAAATGGCACATTTAAGTTCTGTAATCAAATGGGAAGAAATCCTATCAGATGCTTCCTTGAAAGTGTGTTGTAACCAGCTGTTTACATAAAAGCTGGGGATGGACCGGTCCTGCTTGCTAAGTCACATCACATTGTTCTGCAAAGACTTTCTGAAACTGTAGCTCTCAAAAGAAATTTGTGTTGAAGGATACATATTTTGACAGTACAATTGATCAGGTTTTGCATCATGTCTGAGGATTGATATCTTGTTTTTTAAAATCTTATACTGTGCTAATGTTTGCCCTAGTTTTTCCCTACAAGGTCTTTGTCTCAGCCCTCAGTGCATTTATAACTGTTAACAGGATGATAAGCTACTTGTGTTCTCGGACACATAATCAGGAACCACAGAGTTACACATCAATCAAATATGCCAATTATACATGTATTTTCCTAGTGACATTTCATCCTTGCTTATAATTGGGAAAGAAAGGAAGAGGATAAGAATATTTCATTTGGCTCTTAGTTCTTCTCCAACAGAAATTGGACAGAAATGGATCTGGAAAGCTTTTGTTGACAACTATTGCCAGCTGCTCAGTGAGGAAAATAATAAGAATTTTGAAATATTTTCTTTAATTATCAAAGCCCTTTGTTGACTACATTCAACACCCGGTTTATAGAGATTTTCCAAGGCAGCATCTCCGAGAAGAGCTCTTTGGCTCTGGCTTTCTTGCTGCAGACTTGAACACTTTAGCCTCCAGGGCCTGGTGTCTCCTTCCTTCTGTTTCTGGGAGGTGGATTTCACTTGCCTCCTTATAATTCCTGTTTAGTTCCTCTCATAGGTCTCTATTGCCCTACGTCTCTTTGCTATCTTCTTTATGCCAGTCAAAGCCAACAGACTCCTTTGCTTTATTACAGTGATTCAGAAGTTGCATACTTGTATGACTTTGCTGGATTAGATGCCCTGTGGGATGAAGTTCCTGATTTGAGGAGTTTAGATACGAAGATGATAGGTGTGTTACGAATACCTAAGCTGTAGGTTTTTTGATTCAAGTCAACCTTAAACCCACCCCTGCATCTTTTATATTTAGGTGGTACATTGAAGAAATAAAATACTATGCACTACTATTCAGTAATTTATTTATAGCTCATCTGATCAGAGGGCTATTAGGTCTTTGTTATATCAAAGTTATAAGAAATGATTCAGGAAAAAAGTCTAAAATAAGATTTAAGGCCAATTTAGGTGAAAAAGTTATTGCTGGTTTTTGTTTTTAGATTAAAATGTTTGAGTGCTTTTGGTAGGAATTGGCTTTGTGTAAAAGAATCAAACTTTTAGTCAGAAATTGATTTTTTCCCCTCTAAGGAGCTAAAAACATTAAAATCTATTACTCATATGCACTGACATTCAGTATTAATTTTATGTCCCTCTGTATTGCTTTCTTCAGGGAAAAACTAACATCCATTTGTTGATCAGTGATATACAGTCAGCACAAGCTGCATGGCTGCTGATTAAATAACAAGCACGTTAGAATTTTTTTTTTAATGGGTGGCAGTAGCTGCTGCTGTTGCTGCTGCCTGACAGTCACTTAAGGGCATGTAGTGGTTTTAGTTCACACTTATTTTCCTCTGTAATATAAGGATTAGAAGAAGAAGCAAAGCAGGCAAAAAACTTTAAAGAATATAAAGAAGTTTATTACTAACAGAATTGAAAGTAAAAACGCATAATAAGAAATTAATGCAAAACCCCCCTCTCTTCCAGCCCTCCCCTCCTTTCCACGGAAACTGCACAAGGGATAAAACAAACATGGGGTTTGGTCAATGTTACAGTTCTTAAAAAGTCTTTTTCTTATGCTTAAGGACAAGGCTTTCTTCTGCTATGCCATGGAATCCTTCACAAATCAGCAATCCACCCGGTTAGAAAACAATTTGCTGGAGTGAGAAAAAAAAATCTCTCCCATGAAAATCTCACAGTTCTATCAACACTGCCAGTCATGGGCCATCACACGAGGTGATTAGTCTTTTTAAAGATGAATTATTCTAGCCTGAAATCAAAGGCTCTCTCTGCTTCAAAATCTCTAAAAGCTTCTTCACAACTATATAACCTGGCGTAGGCATTTCTTATTTTCACAGGTGTGGATTTTTCATCTCCTCATGTACTTCAAAAAAATGGATTGAAGAGACTCAAACAATATGTGGTATTACAGTTTTTATCCTGGCTTGCAAGAAGCATTTTTAAGCCACGCGCCAAAGCGCCTCCTCCCGCTTTTTCCTGCGGCCACTTTCAGCTTTGTCCCACGTGACCTACTTTCTCTTTCTCTCTGACCTGGGAGCCGCCATGTTGAAGAGTTGGTTTTCTTTGGGCTTTATGTTGGAGAAAGCCTCTCTCCCTTCATGCTGCTGGCTGCATGGTGTCTTCCTCAGTTTGATATGAGCTGTGTTGGCTGCAGAAAGCTCTGTGGGTCCTGCTGGGGCTGAGCGGGGCTGGGCGGAGGGGAAGGGAAGCCCGCCGGTCCCCAGAAGCCGTGCTCCTGTTTCTCAGCTGCCTGCTGTTTAAGGTTGATCCTGATGCTCCCCAGTATTTCACGGTGGCTTTTTGCCCTCGCTGGGGAAGGGGACCTGGCCCGGGCCAGCTGGCCCACACTGGCCAGTCCTCCAGGGGAAGTTGGGACAAAGAAGGGGAATTTCCCGTGCCACCGTGCAATTAAATATGCAAATCGCAAAAGTGCAATTGGCTTAGGAACTTGTCCATCAGTTTCAACCTATTATAGGGCAGTTTGCTTTCTGCACTGGTACACCAGAATTGCTCAGCGCGTACTTTCAGCCAACAGCCCAGAATTTTTTGAAAATTATGAAGAATCACCTCCTTCCTCCATGACTGAAAGTAAACAGTATGGAGGCTTTTTCCCCAGATTTGATGTTAAAATCTAAGTTGCACATTTATCCCAGCTCAGCTAGGCATCTTTGTTAGATAGACTGAGGAGGAGGAAGGGAGAAAGTGAGTGAGAGACAGAGCTTCAGAGGGCGTTCAGCTCCTATGTGTGAGTGAGTTGTTTCCTGGAGATGCTTTCTGTCCTCCATAGGCCAAAGAGGTTGTGTCCAAGTTAGCTGGAATAGTTACAGCTCCTACTTTATGTGCTTCAGGTACTGGACATGAAGTGGAGCTAAAGGTTGTTTCTGAGCCTCTGAACCCAAAGGCTCAGGACACAGGTGTTGTGACAGTGTCTGTGCTGTGTTACTGCATGTGACACCTACATGGGCCAAGGCAGCTCTGAGTGGAGGTTAAGACAACTTGTTTTCCATCAGGACTGCTAGTTCAGCCACAGCCCTGCACTGCTCTGCTTTTCCACCTTTCAGTTCTGGGAGAGCTTTCCTAGGAGCCTGGCACTCCTCTTGGCACATAGTGCATGCTGCCATATAGACCTTATAGAGGATTTCTCTCCCACCTCCAGAAAGTCAGCTATGAAAGGTGGCATGGACTCCTTTTTCTCCTTGACTAAACACATCTAAGTTCAAACACTTTATGGCAGTTTGCATTGCTGCCTCAGTGGCAGCTTGACCTCTCCAAGACAACATCCATTTGGCTTAATGATCTCTTGTGATACTAGGCCTTCATATGAAACTTCAAAGCACTCATTTCATACTTAGCCAAAATTCACCCACAAGGATTTTTTTTGCTGTTTTTGGTTGGTTGCTTTTTATTCTTTAAGTCTTTATGTAATGGTCAAAAGCAGGGAACAGAATGGTTAGTACAATTTCAAAAATCTACACAAATTCTGGGTAACTGGTTTGCACAAATCCTTGTTTTATGCTTGTAAATGCTCAAATGCTGTTATAAGCCTTTGGAGATGAGGCTGTACATGATGCAGTGCAAATGATCTTCTGAGGCTTAGGAAGGTAATATCTCTATGATACTTCCATTAGTGTCACTCCAAAGGGCCATTTTATACCAGAGATTGATATTTGGTCCAGTTTATACTAGTTAGGTGAAATACCATATATACAGGCCATATATACAGTTAGGTGAAATACCATATATACAGGCAGATCTGGACTCTCTTTTGGTAGCCCAAATGACCTGTTTAGATGAGACTTCCTCTCCCAATTTAAAAGAAACTATTTTCTTAAAATGGACTCACTGAAGTGAATGGATTTAGTTCTGATACTTCTTTTTTTAAATGGGGACTTCTTTTTTCAGGAGGCATATTTATGCCCCCAAAGAGTAGTATTTCAGTGTTTACACCTATCTGTTGTGTATTTCATTGCTTCTGTTGGTCAAGAGGAATGATAAACTATGCATCTCTCATAATATGTATTGATCTTTTTGGAGATGATTTAAACATGGATCGATTTTCTTCTGGACTCCATATAAGATAAAATGCTGTATCTTCTCTCCATTTGCAATTTTTATTGTGGCATGAAATCCTATCACAATTATTTTCATTCTATTTAGGAACAATTAAAAAATATCTATTTATTTTAACAGTTAATCAATTAATAGAAAATTACTGCACTGGATTTTGGTTGTTTTTCTGGTGTTAACTCCATTGTTAATATCCAAATTCTCTTTTGTTGTGTGTAGTTTCCCTACAACTTATGTGCTTTTCGACAGTAGAACTCAGTCAGTCTTTCTGGCACTGTTAGTCCAATGAAGAGACCACAATAAATTTTTGATAAGCTTTACTTTTCTGTGACCAGAGTAACAAGTACAATGGATTGATTATGATCTAGATTTCAAATGTAATGATGACCCCTTTTACTGTTTTAAACACCTAACCATCAATTAGCCCCCAGTTTTCTTTGCTATTTATTTGGAAATCGTATCTGGATCACTGCATTCATAACTGCATTACGTAAATAGTGTAAACAGCCACAACAACAAAGGAGTCCTGACCTTCAGCTCTGCCCCAGCAGCTCCACGGATACTTAGCTTCCTTCATTGTTCTCTGCGGCATATTGTTCACTTGGATAGGTTTTCACTGTTTTGGAATCTTTTTAAACATAATTGATTAAAGCCTCTCTATAAATTGAGTTTCCCATGTGGACTTTTTAAAGCCTCTACAACTTGATAAGCTTTTGTAACAGAAGAAGAAATGTTTCATGTGGTTTGAAATCCTCCTTGCATAAAGGAGCATTTCATCAGCCGCGGTCTGCTCTGCTAAGCTCTGCTGGCACAGTGATACCTGAATCCCATAGCCTAACTAGCTTTTTTTCTCTTTGTCTCAGGGTAAGAGATTCAAGAACATAGTTTTGTTGTTCAGCAAGGAAGTTACTGCTGAGACAATGAATTAAAATAACATAAAAGATCCTCTCTTCTTGGAGAGAACTTTGCATAAACTCTAAATGGTATGCCACTCTCTGTTTGTGGGGCTCTTTGGAAATAGTTGTTTAAAAAACCAGAATAACTAGGAAACCATCAAGAATCTAAGCTGATATAAAAAAGTGAGGGGAGACAAAGGAGTGTTAAACATATCTCAAGTTAAATTGAAAGTAAAACTCAGGAAGAAAAGTAAGCTTAAGCTTCAAGCTCCAGTGCAAAAAAGCTAGAGTCTTCTGGGGTTTAGTGTTTCCAGCAACAGTGACAAGCAACAGGTAAGGATGACAGCAAATATGCTTGGAATGAGAGCATTTTCCACTACTATCACATTAAAATGTGCCCATTTCTGTGTCGGATTTGCAGCCATGAAGTGGAAGGTGTGCATATTTTAAGGCAGCAGGAAGGAATTGTAATTATGTCTTTGCAAGGTCTGTGACTACTATATTTTTATCTCCCAGGAATTAGATTTTCTTAAACACTCTCAACTGCTGTAGCAAAACTCAATCAAAGAAAAGTCTCCCCTCTCCTTTCTTTAAGACCTGAGACAACAGAGGAAAATAAATTGAAAAGTTTCAGGTACAGGTTTATCTCATGTTTCTTTTATTTCAGGAATGTAAGACACGCTTGATGATTCTCTAAAATCAGGCTTGCCGTTCAAAGACTGAGAAACAATGACAGAGCTGTGTGATGTACAGGTGTCACTGACGGATTAACTGGGATCCAAACATATTTTGACCAGTATCAGAAGAGAAACCATAGCTTAATACAGAATGATAAAAGTTTGAAACTTTTGAAAATTTTCTTAATGTTCTTCCATATCTTATGCACTAAATAGACTTGAATCAGTTCCATACACAACTGGCACTCACATGGCTACATGTAGGTTATCACTGCTCGCCAAGAAACACAGCTCTATCAGTACTAGCCCGTGCGACAGCTGGCTTAGAGCACATTTCAGTGCTGGGAGTGCCATGAATAGAGCCATCCATCCATGGAGGGCCTGGGGATGCTGGTTGGCAGCTGGGTGAACATGAGCCGGCTGTGCCCAGGTGGCCAAGAAGGCCAATGGCATCCTGGCCTGTATCAGCAGTAGTGTGGCCAGCAAGACCAGAGCAGCAATCTTCTCATCCTCCTGCACTGTGAAGCATTCCCCCACCCTGTGCGGCACTGGTGAGGCTGCACCTCAAGTTCTCTGTTCAGTTTTTGACCCCTCACTACCAGAAATGCATTGAGGTGCTGGAGTGTGTTCAGAGAAGGGTAACAAAGCTGGTGAAGTGTCTGGAGCACAGATCCCATGAGGAGCTGCTAAGGGAGCTGGGATTGTTTAGCCCAGAGGAAAGGAGGCTCAGGGGAGATCATGTCGCTCTATACAACATACTTGGTCTCTTTTTCCAACACGTGACAAGATGATTCTTCACTGTGAGGATGGTGAGACACTGGAACAGATTGCCTGAGAAGTTGTAGATCCCTGGAAGTGTCCAAGGCCGGGTTGGATGGAGCTTTGAACAAGGGGAAGATGTCCCTGCCCATGGCAGTGGCATTGGAACTAGATGATCTTTAACGGGCCTTCCAACTCAAGTCACTCTGTGTGTCTATGATTATATGACAAGAGGAAATGCCCTCAAGTTGTGCCAGAGGAGGTTTAGATCAGATACTGGAAAAAAATTTTAATCAAAAGTGTTATCAAACATTTGAACAGGCTGCTCAGTGAAGCGGTTGAGTCACTGTCTCCGGTGGTATTAAAAAGATGTGTAGATATGGCATGTTGGGACATCATTTAGTGATGAACTTGGCAGTGGTAGGTTTACAGTTGAACTCAATGATCCTAAGGGTCTTTTCTATATAAATGATTTTATGGTTCTTTATGTATGATCATGGATTTATTCAGATTTATTGCATACCTGAGATGTCAGGAAAAGTTGGAGTGAGTTTTTATTGCTTTTTTTTTTTTCCACCTGCAATCATGAATAGAAGTTGGGTTTATTGTCAAGAAGAAAGGAAGCAATATTCCAGTGGTGCACTGTGGAAAAGGACAACAAGACACGTGCAGGTACTCCTCTGTTCAATTCATTGAAAGATTGCCAAAGGCTTGGGAAAGGCACTTATTTAAGCTGTCAGCAGAGAGTTTTAAAAGATTTGCCTGCTTTAAAAGGATGCCTGCATCCCCACAGATGAGGGAGAGGGAGAGATCCAGACCAAATATTCAGCCAAGTATTTGTCTCACCCATTTTGAGATAGAACTCTTCAAGCTGGTGTCTTTAAGTTGATGCAAATGCTTCATCCTTTCAGCTTGAGTCTTCATCCAGCTGCATAGTCTTTGCTGTAAGGATTTCTTGTAGTGTTGAGAAGTAGCCAAGCATGTTTTCTTTGGGCAACTGGCTTCAAATTGTTGTTTCTTAATCATTCAAGTCCATTTGTATATTTTACAAAAAGTAAAAAAAGAAAACTAAAAAAGACTTCAGGGCATAAGTTCAACTTGTTTAGGCAACTCATCCTTCCCTGACCCTGAAAAAACTGCACAAAGCCCAACTCAAAACGAAAGCAAGTAGGGTAAATGTCGAAGGCAGGGAGTGCCTTTTTCAGGGCAGATGATGTTCAAAGGCATTGTCTGTGTTAAAAAGTGGGAGCTCACAAGAGGATTCAGAGGATGTTTTCCCACCGTGCAGCAGGCATCCTCAAAGAACAGCAGCACTATCCTTTTCCTGTTTTACCACCAAGGACAAAAACAATTCTTCAGTTTATAGGTCTCACCCTATTGATAATAATTTTAACTGAAACAGACACAAATGTGTGTTCTGAGAATTGCAGAATTGCAGCTTCAGGGTAGTCTTTAGCTTCTGTTGCTATGATTTAAATGCACACTTCATGCCATGAGTCCACTTTTTTTTCCCCTGCTACTGTTTTTACCCACTTAGTACAGATTCTTGTGCAGAAAGAGTAGTCAATGATATCCTTGCTCACAAAGTTTCAAACAGTAAAATCTATTTTTTCTAGAGTTGTTTGTATGGGGAGATGAGAAAAATAAAAAAACCTCATGCACAATATTGTTGTCCACATAATGAATATAAACTAAGAGAAAAATGCGCATAACCCAAAAGAAAAACACCATCAACTATGTTCATGGAGTGTCTAAATACAGTGCAGGATGAGAAGAATATTTTCTGCCTGGTCATGCGAGCAGTATGACACTGTATGATGAAGTTCCTTCTCCTGCTCTTGCCACCGTTCAGCAGCAGTGTATTGCTTCATTGCTTCAGTCACTGGGTTACTCATCTTGTGAGGTAAGTTGTCTTTCATGCAAGAAATTGATTTCATATTTTGTGCATGTTTTATATATTGCCTTATATAGCCTTCGGTTTGCTTTTGTAAAACTAAATAGTCTCGCCTTTAAATTCACATGCCTATTCTATTCTGATGGCAGTGAGAGTTCCTACCTTACCTTGTCTCACAGCATGACTTAACTTTCACCAAAACCATACTTCCATGAACTTTTCCATCGTGAGACACATCCTGAGGTGTGAATCAGGACAGTGCTTGCATATCTCCAGCCAACTGATCAGCCGAATACCTTCTGATATCTATTAATACCTCCACAGAAAGTTCCACTTTTGAAACTGTTATGTGTTTGTTTTTTTTTCCCAGAGAGTAAAAGAATAATCCTGTGTAAGCCTGGCATCTTGAAGCCTGAGGTGAATTGTTGATTTTTTCTTGATCTCCAGTGAGCTGGAAGCCTGTAAGGGCTCTCAAGTTCTGCTAGGAAGACAGAATGGTCCAATGGGCACACTGAAAAAGGTTGATTTATGGGTCTTGAAACATCTAGAGGCATTTATCTTAAAGCCAATTAGTTTAAAAGTTGGAGAAAATGTGAGATTTATAATGATGCTGTAGAAATACAAGCAAGCCAACTGCTACTCACGTATAATGATAGAAAACAGATACCTTAATTTGATGGCACAGCTTTGTGGTCCATATGTCAGAAATTTTAGGCAAGGAAAGCTTGGTAATGTTTTTCTCAAAGGAAAGAAAAAATTTGCTCAGGAGGGGCTGCTTGTGGCCTCCCTTCACTTCTGTCCTGCTGTTAAGATATAAAACATTGTGAAAGTGGGCAAGTAGTTTGGTTAATTAGGCCTGGGCAACACCCGCAGCTAGTGGGGAAAGTGGTCACGAGGTGGAGGAGCACAGAAAGCAGCTGGTGTCAGGGCTGGCAACAAGCCTGGACAGTGAGGGGTTTCCTTGCTAGTCACACGTATGGGTGATGTACGACACCCTGGCCAGTGGGCAATGGCAGGCAGCACAACACATGATTGAACTGAGCAGACCTCAGTTTTCTGAGGTCCCCTTAAGGACCCCTTAACCTGATAGCATGAGCCCGAACATATTGTTTTTCATGTCATTAACATGGTGTCATTTTGGCTCATGAGAGCCAGAGATTCAGCAATGGTTCATGACTAGAGCAGTTACATACAGCTAAAGGAGAAGGGCTCATTTGGGACTATTCCTCCTGTATTCTGGGAGGTAATTTGCTTTTCAGATAATATTAATATTCTCCCAAAGGTAACATCATCATGCTTTCTCTTTTCCCCCTCCAAAAAAATCTATTTATTTAAATATTTTGGTTTTTTGTTTTAGATTTTTTTTTGTGAAGTACAAGATACTGTTTAATGGGTGGTCAGACAAGGTACTTGCTGTCCTTGGCTTCTTGTGCAAGGACTAGGGCACTAGTTCTAGAAAACCTGAAAAACTGTTCTGTCTGTAAGTGCCTGGCAGAAAAGTTGTACTTCTAAGATATATTAGCTTTGTGAAAGAATAAAGATAAAAAAAAAAGAAAAGGCATAGTAGTATGGGGTTCATCTAATCTAATGGACAGTAATAATTTCTTGAGTGTCACCTATCTTTCGAAATTAAAATAACTGATAGATTCTAGCTAGTAGGTGAAACATTCAGTTATTGCAGGTAAGTAGCTGACAACATGCACATTTCAGTTCAATTCAATTCAATTCAGTTCAATTTTAGTATTTTAATGGCCAGGTTGCACTTCACTATGAAGAGGTAAAAAAACCATGTTGCATTACAAGTTTTTTTTCTTGCAAAACTTTTAGAGAAGTGTTCATCTGTCTCAAAGAGCTGATATTTTCAAAACTGCTGATACAAAATATAATCAACATTTCTAGGAAAGGAAGAATGAAATAGAAGTTTTACTGTCTTCTTTTTCAAAGAGAAAAAATTATTGACAGTATTTGAAATCTGACATACATTTTTTTTTTGTTTAGCTGATGATTTTAAAAATCTGTTTTCTACAATTTTAATGGAAGTTCTGCTTTATTATTAAATAGGAATGATATGTCAATATTAGTCTCTTCAAAGAATAATTATGTAAAGCACTTTGCCAAAACTGTATACATACAGTGAAAGCAAGTGCAAACTTGCTGAAATAAATAAGCATGCATTGTCTGTGCTGACTAACTTCACAAGTAACTGTTCTCTAGTCATTCCTGTTTTAGAAACGTGTGGTTTTTTTCCCTTTCCCCAATGAATCTTCATATAACCTTTGAATTGTAAGCCATCATCAAAATCAATTCACATTTCTCTACCATTCTCCCATCTGTATTGTATACCAACACCAATACAATCTAATTACCAACAGTGTGTTGCATGAAGATCTTACAATATTTTCACTGGAAGGTGCTATTTTGGGTTTCTGGTTTTTTATTACTTAACTTTCTAAGAAATAAAGGTCACTTGAGGTAGGCATGCATGTTCATTGAGTGAATCTGCTGGCTGATTCATTGGTTTGTCTTAAAAAGAATTTTGATTTCAATCCTGGAATATTTGATGCTATCGATATCTTCTACAGTCATAAGTAGTAACCAGGGTTCATTATCTCAGTTCTCACAGAATTGCTTGTTTTAAAGCTACGCTGAATTTAACTTTATTACCAAGGTTGGTCCTCCAGAAACTATGTTAACAACTTTCAAATAGTTAAAATTTTGGACTATTCTTTAAGACTGTTCCACTTTTTAAAAGTTGTCACTGAGTACTTGAGTGCCACATAGCATGGCATAGTGTTTCAAGGCAATGAGTAAACCTTTCCCTTCTGTTCCACTTCATTGTATTTCTGTGGAAACGTGCATTTAAGGTGCAACTGCCAGGCTTCAGAGAGAGTCTAAGTTAAGCAGTATGCTGGCTTGAGGATTTAGATAATTTGGTGATGTGATGGTGAAAATAATTGAGGTAAATAATTTCAGTAGCCACCAATCATTCTCTAGCATTTTGGGCTGCAGACTAGTGTACTTAGATGAGGTTGTTAAACATTTTCTTTAAAATCCCATGGAAGATACTGCAGCAGGCACAGTTAGCAAGAACAGAACTATAGATAGTAACCTCTGCGGAAGAAATAGTTCCATTATCTTAAATAATGGAGTTCAGAGGAAGAAAGATAAAGGCATTTCCCCTTGTTATTTTAAATCCTCTAAGCGTCAGGATCAAAAATGGGAAATAGATGTCTCTGTGGTATGAATGGAAAAAAAATTAGAAAGCACAACAACTATGGGATTTTTTTAATGCATGCAAGGTTTTTGACATTAATCTGTCATTGCACAAATTTTTCAGCTACAGTACTATGTGTCTTCTGTAACTGGAAGGCTTGACTGACTTGTTCATGAATGTGATGGGTTTGGGGAAAAAAAATCCCTAAATGGAAACAAAGGTGAAGCTTCTTTTTTTTTTTTTAAGTCAAAAAAGATGTGACAGAAACAGGTAGAAAGTGATTTATAGCAGCTGACATGTGGAGCTGTTAGTCCTGCTTTTATTCTGTACGTCTTTTTGCCTCTGGTGTTAACCCTACACTTATCAGTGGTTTTAATCTGTTGTCCCAACATAAAAGCAAGAATCCAAAGTAACATCATCCCACCAAAAATTGATGTGATTTATCATAGCACAGAGATCCCTAGAGGGATGACTGGTGAAAGGCTGTCATTCTGCGACACTCTCAGAAAGATTCTTTTGAAAGTCGGAGGAATTGCAAGGGTCAGTTCTGCAAAACCAGTGTTACTCACTGAAAGCTGTAGAAGCTTCTCTTGCTTGCTGAAGCCTCTCACTTGCATGGTACAGAATTCCAGGTGGAAACTGGTACTGTCAGATGTAAGCTATGAAGATCCACTGAAGCACATGTTTGTATAAAGATCCAGACAGACCTGTTTGCAAATTTGACCTTAAAGCAGTAACACTGAAGGAGTCCATCATTATTTAAAGGCATATTTTTGAAAAATGCTTAAAAGTGAGTCCTAAACAAGTCTGTCTCCTTTATATAATGAAACTTTATTGTAGGCAGATGTAGCTATGATTCCTATTCAACTCTCTTCAGGAGAAAAAATGCTTAGTTCTCTCTCCCACACAAAACCTAAACTAGTTCCTTTTAAAATCAGACAGCAACCATCAGCAAATTTTGGTATGAGTGTTTTATTTTTCAAATCTTTTTCATTTTAAATGAATTTAATTATATGAAAGGTTTAAGAAGCTCGTGAGCAAGAAAATATTCTCTTTACATCTTTACAGCAGTGGAATATTGGGGTTTTGCAGGGCTTGTTATTTGTGTGGTTTTTTTTCCCTCAGAAATGGTTCTTTTGTAGGAATGTAAATTAAATGTACTTGGTGCGTATCTATGCTCTGTAAATGTAGGTGACAATGGTACAGCCATGATGTGATCACTGAGGTTTAAAGTTGTTTGTAAATAATGAATTCATCTACATAAGGCTTTTTCTCTAGCACATGGGCAGAGGTTATGTCTGTTCTGCTTATCTTTGAGATGAATCATAGTCTGAATATACCTGTCTCTTCCCTATTGCTTAAACAATCACTTATAACAGATTATACTGTTCAGACAGCAAAGGTTAGGTGAGATAAATCTTTCTGCAAACAGTTGAAGAGAATAGTCAGCAGATAATGAATTCTTCTGTAGTGTAGCATTTGTAAAATTAAAGAAGTAAAATCTATGGTTTTTAAGGAAAAGTGAAAAAATATGATAAAAAGCAATGACACTGGTTTTGATTTTTTTTTTGGTAACCTAGAGAAATTTTACTAAAGCTGTGCTCATCCCAAGGGATATTGGTGAGGGAAATAAATGATGTTCCTGTGTTGCTTAAGGCCAACTGTTTTTGCCATAGGGTGCTGCCCTCAGAAAGACATGGATAAAACGACTTCTCTTGATGTAGCCTCCCTTTTATATATTTATATATATTTATATTTTCTCATTGCCTAGGCAGTCCAAGCACCCTTGTCCATTTACTATCTACTCTGCCTCAAATAACTGGAACATCACTGGGATAGAGAAGCCTTCTTCAAGTGGCTCTTAGGTGACCACAAGGCATTATGACTGTGCTGATTTTAACACACAAGCTCCGTGGGTGAGGTAAGTTGCAGGAGCATGGTATGAGTTACCAGTAAGTTGTGTTGGTCTTGCTAGGAAAGGAAGTAGGTGACATTATGGCATGTGTCTTTGCCTGATGAGTTCCTTCACTGAAGAAAGGCCTTAGCTTCTAGGTTCCTGTCACCACGGTTCTGAAATGGCCTTTCTGTCTCTCACAGCTTGGGATTCTCTGTCCATGGGAGGTGGCAGACTGCGGGCATTCAAGATCATCTCCAAAGCTTCCACCCAGGTATAGGGGGCCTGACTCAGTAACAGTAATAGAGCAGTAATAGACAACAAATTGCATCCTAAATCATATGGTCATAGAAACATTCAGGTTGGAAAGGAACTTTAAGATCACCATGTCCAACTGTTAATCTTAGTCTTCCACTAAACCATATCCCTAAGCACCACATGTACACATTTTTCAGTGCCTCCATGGATGGTGACTACCCTGGTCAGTCTGTTACAATGCTTGACAACCCTTTTAGTGGAGAAATTTTTCCCAATATCCAATCTAACCCCGTCTTGGTGCAACTGGAAGCCATTTCCTTGCCTCTTACTGCTTGTTTCTTGGGAGAAGAGACTGACCCTTACATTTCTATACCCTCCTTTCAGGTAACTGTAGAGAGTGATATGGTCACCCCCGAGTCTCCTTTTCTCCAGGCTGGACAATCCCAGCTCCCTCAGCCGCTCCTCACAGGACTCACTCTCTAGACCCTGCAAAGCTTTGTCGCCCTTGTTGGACTTGCTCCAGAACCTCAATATCCTGCTTGTAGCGAGGGGCCCAGAACTGGACACAGAACTCAAGGTGTGACCTCACCAGTGCCCAGTACAGAGGGAAAATCACTGCCCTGGTCCTGCTGGCCACACAGTTTCTGATACTGGCCAGGATACCTCCTTTTTTTGTTAACGTATTTAGAGAAACAATTTTTACTGTCAGTAGCGAGATTAAGTTCTAATTGGGCTTTGGCCTGTCTAACTTTTTCTCCCTGCATAACCTGACATCATCCCTCTTGTCCTCCTGAGTTGCCGGCCCCTTCTTACAGATGTAATATACTTTTTTTTTTCCCTGAATTCCAGCCAAAGCTCTTTGTTTAGCCAGGCCAGTCTTCCCCTCCGGCTCATCTTTCAGCACATGGGGGACAGCCTGCTCCCATGTCTTTAAGATTTCCCTCTTGAAAAATATCTAGCCTTCCTGAGCCCCTTTGCTATTTAGAACTGCCTCCCAAGGGACTCTCTCGATCAGGCTTCTTAAGAGGCCAAAGTCTGCTCTATAAATTCAAGGTGCTAGTTTTGATAAGCTCCCTCCTTCTCCAAGAATTGAAAACTCCATCTATTTCACGATCATTTTGCCCAAGACTGCCTCCAGCAGTCACATCACCCACCTGCCCTTCTCTGTTCACAAAGAACATGAAGCAGGTCTCAAATCCTTTGAACGCTCATCACGTAGTCTTCTCACTGAGGCCACAAAGATTCTCTCACAATGACTTTATCAAAACCTTGTAATTTTGACTGTAATTTCAGGAGTTTTAAACATGGATAATTACAAAAACATTAGGTGTTTTTGTTTTGTTTTGTAACAGCTTTTTTTACCATAGTATGGAAATTTCCTAGCCAACCCATTTGGTTGAATTCTGAAAAAATTCTGTCTTTGAATGATAGAATTAGGAAGACAAATTAGAAAGCACTTACTAGTGAATGTACAAGAGAAACTAATTGTCCAAGCCAGTGTACCAAAGAATCAAACCTATGAGATAAGCTGTGGCAAAGAAGCAAATGAAACCCTTCACAGTTTTATATAAGCATTAGAACTTCAAATGCTCTGATTTGTGGGTTTTGTTTGGGGTTTTTTTGTTTGGTTGGTTTTAAATTTTTTTTTTTTTTTATTTTTTTTTTTTTTTTTTTTTTTTTTTTTTTTTTTCTTTTTGTGTCTTTAAAAAGAAAAAGTTTAAAAAATAATAGTTTTTCAGGGCAATTGGATTACCAGCCGGTAATGATTTTTTTTCAAAGCATTAAGGCCAAGCTATTTGTACTCATCTATGATGAAGTGGAAATAGGATTTGTCAACAAGTCATAAAAACAACAATAAATTAGTCTGTCATCACATAATACACAAAGTTAAGCCCTACAATAACAACTTATGTTGAGATAATACAGAGAAAACAGTGCATGAGGAGAACTAAATTCTATGGAATACTAGCAATAAGGATTTTAATATTAGAACGAAAGTAAGGTATTAAAAGACATGTAAAAGAGAACTTTGAATGCACTAAGTGACATGATGTCAAAAGAAGGGTCTGTAAAAAGAAACTGAATAAAAGAGCGGAGATGTTTACTAAGTATTAACAAAAATGACAAGCATCCTAAAGACAGAAAAAATGCAGTTTCAGAAGGCAACTGTGATTAAATGAAAGTAAACAAGCTGGAACAAGGAGGAAAGGTCTTTCTATAAATTGCTTTAGTTTGGAAATATGTTCTGATCAAATGAGATGGTTACATAAGACTGTCAAAAGGCACCATTAAACCTATTACCGATAGACTGCTCAGCTACCGTATAATCAAAGTGTGTTAAAGGATTCTTTCTGATAACACTGACATTAAAAGATATCATCAGACCCAGCTATTATTGTCTTTAATAGAACCACAAGTAATATGAGGTGAAATGTGCTTGGTGAGATCAACATGTTGCTCATCATGGCTGAGGTTTGTTCTGTCATATTGCTTTTAAACAGACTGTTTATTTCATTTTATAGTTATAAAGAAATACCATCTAATGAGAATGTTCTGATTTTTCCTTCAAGTAGTTGGTAGGAAACATGGCATTAAGTCAGTCTTTCATCTCCCAATTCTATTTTCATCTTTTTTTGCTAACATTTCAGTGAATAAACTAATAAAAAACCCCAAATTCAAACGCAGCTCACATCCATCATAACATGCCTTAGCAAGCTGTCATTTACTTCCACTAAGCATATAAAGCACTGCATCAAATTAGTCTGTGCTTAAAATCTGTAGAAGAAAATGAAAGTTTAAAAGAACCTCACTGCAAGGTTTCATCTGTGTTCTTTTGAGCCAATTGTGAGAAGTGAATCCATAACAATTAGCAACAAAGCATTAAAGAATTGCAAGAATTCATCCAAATTACCTTTGCAAATAGATGCAAAGTTGGAGGTCTTGAAACTGAAACACAGTAGTCTTTGAGTGAATTGGTGCAAATAATGTGTTAATGGGAGATCTTGGGAGATAAACGATTGTCAAGAACAGAGGTTGGTAAGTCATTGCTTTTCAGTTTTGTAATCAAAGAATTGGTCTGATTGGAAGCAAACAAAGATTCTCTTCTATTTTTACTAAAAGGTAAAGGTTAACAGATTTCAGGTAGAATAAACAAAAAAAAATCTTATTCCATTTTATTGGGATGTATTTTAAAACAATGCAAAATAAAAGTGTTTGTCTACTTTAATTAGCTTTGGACCACACTACAGGTTCATTTTCCATATGGGCTATGATTTCCTTTGACATAAATGGCTTATATGTTGATATATGTGTTTAGAAAATGACATGAAAAAACAATGAAAAAACATGTTATCCTGGCTACTCATTTCTTAGATCTCATCGAAGATTTCTGGACCACTACGAGGGGTATGCATGACATTGCTGTAGCTTTAACACCTATCTTACCTGAAGGCACATCCCCCATTCCTGAATCTAAATATACCACTAAATCTGAATTAGATGAGATTGAATTAAATGGGTTATTTGCCTATCAAGAAGAATTAATTACAGAAGAATTAATTAATTAATTACAGAAGAATTAATTAATTAATGTAGGTGAACTGTATCCTGTCTTTTCATCATACGCAGTGAAGTCTAGTAGGCAGGACTGCATCCCTTTCCTACTTACAGGTGGAATGAGTTGTCCTGTGGAGGTTCCTCTATTTACTTCTATGGCAAGATGTTAAGTGAGATCTCTTAAAAAGTGGCTCTCAGACTAGACATTCCCCTGTCAGGATGATATCAGCTCCTGGCTACATGGAATTACTACTGACACAATTTCATGTCATACATGGGAGAAAGTGAACACAACTCTTTGCAGAATATTCCAAAAAGCAAGAATAAAATCATTTATCTGAACAGTGGGCCCAGACATCAAGAAGCAGATCTTGAACTTTGATCTTGCATATACTGGATGAATACTTTAGTTCCTGGGTAACTGTGTAAAAGACTGGGATCATCATACCAGTATCTTTTAGTATATAGATTGGGGAAAAAAAAGAACTGTTGACATTTTTCAGTGAAGCCAACCTCCCTCCCCTAATATTTCTATATGATCAAGTAGAATGTTTTTGATTGAAGGAAATTTAATTATTTTAAAAATTATATTAATCAAAAATATTGCAATACTAAATCAGAATAGACTCCCTATTGGCTCATTTTTCCTTCATGTGATCAAAATTTTGGTGAAAGTAACCTGTCACTCAAATCTTCTATATTTTATTATTTTTGAGAAGGATTCCACTATGCATCAGCAAAATATTTAATTAATTCAGCTCACCAAAAAGCATTACCATTAATTTTTTGCATGATTTTTATTAATTTGTCCTACTGCACATGAACAGCTTGATCTGAACTGATGCAAAATGATGTCTGCTTGAAAAGCTGTGAAAATTTGCATAGGCAGAAAATAATTAGCAAAGCTGGTGCTAAGATAAACCTCTTGCTTTGAATAAGTTCTCAGAAACCAATTTTTGCCTCATGTACTGATGACAATTTGCAAGCAGTCACCCCTTTTATTACACTCAGTTGCTAGCTGAAAGAAAAATGCCATGCTATGAATTACTAACATCACTTCCCACAGTAGCTTTGGTCTCCTTGGGGTTCTTTTGGCCGAGTACCAAACTAGCTCTGCTTGTGACATTTTGTTTGATAACATCATAAAGTGGTAAGGCCGTGGAATGTATACATAGCAGTATGCACTAATAAAGTGTTTATCCTTTAATGTCTCCCAGATGCTTGCCTATAGCTTTTTCCAGAAGTAAAGAGAATGTGTTGGCTGGATGTGATCTTGTGTTTATATTGTCTGCTGGGTCTACATGATAAGTCACATTCTTTCCTCCTTTGTTTTTGTAGAATCAGCAAAGCAAATGCTGCCTTAAAGGTCTGTTCATCTATGTGTAACAAATGCCAGGTCCATTAAATATCTAGGATCAAATGGTAATAAAACTGGAGGTTAGAAGAACCTCATTGAGGGAAAAGCAGTCAATAATTTCCGTGTTACACAAAATTACAAAATTCTGTGAGACTCGTAATGTTTGACTCCAGGGAGTTTTGGAGTTATTAGAATGAACAGAAGACTTCCCAAATTTAGGAGAACATTCAAGACACAATATGTTTATTCTGCCATTCAGTAAGAAAGGGCACAACGCTTGGGATTCTTTATTACTTACCTTTTGACACTGTTATTTATGGTTGTTGAGACAGGTGCAAATTGTTGTGACTACCTTTGTACTTATATTTTGCACAGCTGTAAATCACCAGCAGAATCAGGGAGTGCCGCAGGGCAGTAGACAAATGGAACCCTGGCTTTTTACCCAGGTAGGAGTATCTGTTCAGCTAAGGCTGAAAATCAATCAAGAAAAATCAATTGAAATATTTTTACAATTCAGTGAAATGAAAATGTAATGTTAGGAGTTTTTCATTGTTTACTCTGTGTGCTGGTTTTGGCTGGCGTAGAGTTAAGTGCCTTCAGAGTAGCCGGTACAGAGCTATGTTATGGATTTGTGACCAAAATGGTGTTGATATCACAGGGATGCTTTAGTTACTGCTGAGCAGCCTCAAGGCCTTTTCTCTTTCTCACCCTACCTCAGCAGTGAGGAGGCTGGGTATGCACAAGAAGCTGGGAGAGGACACAGCCAGGACAGCTGACCCCAAGTCACGAAAGAGAATTTCCAGATCATATGGCATCATGTTCAGCATATAGAGCTGGGGGAAGAAGAAGGAAGGGGGAGACTTTCAAAGTGATGGCATTTGTCTTCCCAAGTCACTGTTACACATGATGGAGCACTACTTTCCTGGGGATGGCTGAACACCTGCCTGTCCCTGAGAAGTGGAGAATGAATTCCTTGATTTGCTTGTGCAGAAAACAAAAGCTTTGCTTTACCTATTGAACTGTCTTTATCGTAACCCGTGAGTTTTCTCACTTTTGCTTCTTTCATTTTCTCTCTCATTTTGATGCATGAGGAGTAGCTGAACAGTTGTGTGGTGCTTAGTTGCCAGTTGGAGTTAAACCAAAACACTTTGTCATGAGATACCAAGTAATATTTTTGAAAATGTTTAAATGCTTTTCAAGCCCAAGTACTCTTTCAATTGCAATACAGACATTTAGGCCCAGACTATTTACACTTGTCAAAGCACTTCACAGTGTATGCAATTTATTCTGTGTCTGTTATAGCAGCATCTGCCAGCATAGTGATCATCATCAAGGGTGTGATCTTTGGTTGACAGCAGAAACTTCCATTATACAAACAGTGGTATTGTCAAAACTGAACTTTTGCTGAATTAGCTAATTTTACTTGAAAGGACTGGAGCAGAAAATGTTAGTGGAGGCACTGACTTGTCAGGATGACACCAAATAGCTTCAGGTCTGAATTTTTCCTAGTCCAAAAATAGCTTTAAATGTGTGCATCCTATTTTAAAAAAGTGCAGAACTGCGAAGGCTCAATGTGCAAGATCCAGGACAGGGTTGTGGGTCTTCGAGTTACCTGTAGAATGCCTAGGTGTTATGGACATGGTCCTAGAGAGTCCCACATCCCATATTAACATGCCTTCCTATTCACAGTCCCTGAGGCACTTTGGAAAAATATCCACAGAGTCAGCACGTTAACAGGATGTAGCTTAAAGTCAGCTAACGGGAAAGCTTTCCTGAGAGAGCCACTAAACACCAAACACAGGGACAATCCCCAAATGCCACCTGCTGCATATCCCAGTAACAATGCAAGAACATAATTTTGTCCAATGAAGAACCAGAGACAAATGATGATGACACAAAGCTCATGATCTTTTCTTAAAAATCCACCTTTCTGGAGTGGTAGAAACAGTAGCACTCTGATTCACTAACAAACATGCAATGATAACACATATCAAGAGAGCAAGAGATTCCTTTGTCTGTAGTGCCTGAGGGGATCAAATCAGCTGTTTCTACCTTTCACGTGGGAGGCTATAGATGCTTTCCACCCGTTGCACTGAAGTTGTGCAAAAGATGATGACCCTGTGTTGAAGAACATAGCAACAATCTGATGGTCAGGGTTGTCAGCTACAGGGGAGAGAGAAACATCATGAATTATATTTTCACTGCTTCAGATCAAGACTTTTGAAGAAGATATGCCGTAGTCATATTCATATTGTTCAGTTTTGAAAAGGACCAGATGAAATATCATCACCATTCATATGCAGACAGTCAGTTTAAATGACCTAAGAGGTCCCTTTTGGCCTTTATTTCTGTGGTTCTATATGCCAAAGCATTAATATTAACTGGAAATTATCAGGTTGGATGAATAAGTTTTGTAAGATTTACTTTACATTGGCCTAGACAAGAATTAAACAGGGGTGAAACAGATTTAAATATATGAAGAGCTAAAAATAAACAATATAATATTTGCATTACTGTGTTCTCCTCAAAACACTTGGTGCCAACTTATTTTAAAAGATATTTAATGTTTTAGGAAAGCACTGCCTTAGCAGTAACAAAAAAAGATGATATTTTCTGTACTGAGGATAAAGTAACTATTATGATTGGCTGGGTTTTTCTAGAATACCAGAGTATCATAGAATGGTTTGGAAGGGACCTTAAAGGCCATCTAGTTCCAGCCCCCCCGCCATGGTCAGGGTACATCTTCCACTAGTTGAGGTTGCTCAAAGCCCCATCCAACCTGGCCTTGAACACTTCCAGGGATGGGGGCATCCATGAGTTCTCTGTGCAACATGGTCCAGCGCCTCACCACCCTCACAGTAAAATTTTCCTCCTAATATCTAATCTAAACCTACCCTCTTTCAGTTCCTCCTTATCCTGTCACTGTATTCCCTTGTGCCTCTCAAGCTCTCTCGTAAGCCCCTTTTAAGTACTGGAATTTTGCTATAACCTCTCCCCAGAGCCTTTGCTTTTCCACGCTGAACAACCCAGCTCTCTCAGCCTGTCTTCATAGAAGAGCTGCTCCATCCCTCTGATCATCTTGGTGCTCCTCCTCTGGACTCATTCCAACAGGTCAATGTCCTTCCTTTTCTGAGGACCCCACAGCTGAATGCAGCACTGAAGGTGGGGTCTCTTGGGATCAAATAATATATTCTATGCCTGATCTGGAGATGGGAGACAACTGAATCAAGTGATTAATTTTTTAACATGTATGCTGAGTCTAATAGAAGAGATGTGCTTGACAATGTTTGTTTATGGGATATGAGCAGACCTTTGCATAGAACAGGACTGGTAACCACAGTTAGTATATTGGTTTAAAAAATAACATCCATGAAGCTTTTTTTGGTCATTATTTCTCAAGACTGTGCTTAAACCAATGGTTTGGCGTTCAAAAGTCAGTACTGTTAAGATCTCTCAAATGATCACTAGCAATCAGATGGTTGATTTCCTTCATTAAAATCAGTAAGACATTTTTATCCTGGGTAGGAATGGGATTTCACTACGTGCATATAACACTGTCAACTTGGTTTACTTCTTGTTTTCCTTCAGAGACACAGCTCTATCAATAATCTCCACAGTGCACACGTTAATTCAGTCATGGATTCCATGCAGCAAACTGAGCAGCAGAAATCTGGGTATGGAAGAAAGAGTAGTTTGTTGCGGGGGATTGCATTATACAAAGAGCCTCGATATGAGCCAGTGCCCAAACTTGTCCTAGTAATCAGGGTTCAATCTGTGCCATCAAGAACAAGGTCAGTATAAATGGACTTCAGGCAGGTAAAAATTCAGTCAAAAGGGAATATATTAACTATATTTAGACACTGTAGCTGTAACTAGATCTATGATGAAACTGAGTGTAAGACAAAACAATCACATCAATTTAATTTATGAAAAAAAAAATGGCCATGAACTTCAAATATTTTAAGGGCAGAAGTCACTGTTTGATGTCTTGGTTAATACAGGTCATAGGATTTTCATGAATTAATTAGCATTGACTTCTCTGAGACCAAGACCTTTACTGTTTATGTTTTCCCTATTACATGTAACTGCTGAAATCACCAGATTAGAAAGAAATTTAAGATATTTTTCAGTTCATTCACTTTGAACTTTTCAATGTTATTTGCAGTCCACTGCATCAATGTCATATGCTTCTATAAAGGGAACTCATATGCCCTTTCTCATCTAGGCTCTGCAAGAGCATAATTCTTATTAGCTCCAGGTAGCTATGTAACTGTGTGAAAATAAAAATGATAGCAAACTGATATTTCACAGAGAAAGGGAGGGAGAGGAAGAAGGAGATAGACATGGAATGGCATAAATCTTTTTTGTCTCTGGATCAGTTTGCAGACTAATGGGATAAGCAGGTGAGAAAGAAAACACCCTTATGTTTTAGAAGGTCATTGCAATGGATATCTCTCTGCTTTTTACAAATAATTATTCTTTCACATTTTTAAACGAAACTTAAATCTTCAGTATGCAAAAGTGAGAGGAGTCTTTTATCCAGATAACTCAAAAGGGGATACATTTGCGACAATATATGAATATGGAGATTATGTGGGAGTTCTTCCCTTGTATGTTCCCTTTGCCTGTGCAGATCTGTAGGTATAGGAAAATCTGTACCTGATCAAGTTGCTGTTGCATTTACTGACTACTATTGGATTTGTACTTATTTTTTTAATTTTTTTTTTTATTTTTAATTTTTTAATTTTTTTGTGAATAGATGTAAAGTTTGGAACCCACAGCAACTTGTGGCAACTAATTCAATGTGTTAAATACATACTGTGTGAAAGCATTCCTCTTTTATTTATTTTTAATCATCTTCTTGCTCATTAACCTTGATCTAGTTTATTTGGTCATTTCTTATACTGGACCTTTTCTTTTTTTACTGGATATGACTGAGCTAGTGATAATTTTTCTCCATTGCAGCATGTATGGTGCTGTGAATTTGTGATATAAACAGGGTTGATAACACGGGGATGATTTAGCTACTGCTGAGCAGTGCTTGCACAGAGTCAAAAGTGCTTGCACTTTTCTTCCTCTCACCCCATCTTGGCAGTGAGAAGGCTGGGGGTGCACAAGAAGCTGTGAAGGGACACAGCTGGGATGAATATTCCTTTGGAATATCCAAAGGGATATTCCATACATATGGCATCATGCTCAGTGACAAAAGCTTGGGAGAGAATGAGTTCATGGCTATGGGGTTTGTTTTCTCAAGTAACCATTAAGTGTGCAGAGATTCTGCTTTCCTGTAGATGGCTGGACACTCGTTTGTGGATAAATTTCTTATTTTGTATGTGCAGCTTTGCTTCTCTCATTAAACTGTCTGTATCTTGGTCCATGCCTTCTCAGCTTCTGCTGCTCAGATTTTCTCCCTCATTCCACTGGGGGTGGTGGTGAGTGAGTGACCTGGTGGGTGCTTAGCTGCTGACTGGCGCAACCCACAACTGTCTGACAAAGTTTTCAGCTTTGTTCATGAGTCTTTTAGAGTGACTATGTTCCTTTCTGAGATGTGAGAATTAGAACTACACAGGATTTTCAAGATGCAAGTGCATCACAGAATGGAATGGTGAAATAACATTTTTCTCTGCTGTGATATCTATTCCTTTCCTTAAAAATTTGTATCATTTCGCTTTCCTGTGTGATAGCTATGGGTAATTTTCTTAGCTTATCCATTGCAGTGTAGAGATAGCTTTTTTCCTCAGTGGTAATTAACTAGTTCAGAACCCATCATGCTACATGCAATTTAAGATTGGTTTTCCCCTGTGGGCACAATTTTGCATTTATTAAGACAGAATTTCATCTGCTAATTGCAGTATCCTTTTAAACTCCCTGTAAAGAGTCAGTGGGCCAAATAGTACCTATAGGGTTCTCTTGAGATATACAGTTCTATACCAATCAAGGTGATAAACACTACAGAGAAAAAGGGCTCCAGGAATTTCAACTAGATTTTCCAGAAAGCTATGACAGGGATTTTTTTTGGTGCATAATTATTCTCTGGGAAAACCTTATATAAGTCACAGTGAATTATACTGACAAAAGAAGGTGATGTTCCACTTTATCTTTAAATCGTGTGACTATTTTCTCAAGTTATTAAAAAAGATGTTTGGTACTAGCCAATCCTTCTTCTACTTTAATAATCTAAAAATGAACAGCTCGTCCTCTCACATTAATGAGCAATATTACATGTCTTTGTCTTGAGACGTATGGTCACTTTGAGCTATACTTTTCTGACACTAATACCTGAGTTCAAAGACATAACTAAATACGGATTAGAGTGGAAATTTACAAGGGATCATATGACTGAATAGTTTGCTCAGGTAAAATACAAATGAGATTAATTTCTCCTTAAAAACATTGGGAAATCCCTTCTAAATCTAACATATCAGACCTAAGAAATGTGCTGCTACTAATAAGTGTGATACTTTTGTAAAAATATTTCAAATTTGAATTTAAACGTATTTAAGAGGAAGTTGTCTCAACCACTTGCTGTTGCTTTGCTGTTCTCACAAAAGCAGTTATGAATTCTTTTTTCCAGAATGGAGTAAATAATAAAGTTGTGGTTAAAGACTGGGTCAGTCCAGAACAAAAGTCAAGACTGTAGCTTAGTAAATATAATAGTATTTGCTGAGGAGACTGTATATTTGTAAGACAATGGCCTTGGAATCTTTCAGATATTTCTTGCTTCTGTTCAAAAGCAAAGGTCAAAGCAGGTGCATTAGAAGAGGATAAAATATGCATGGAGTTAGTTTTTATTTGAGATCCTAGAGTAGAATATCAGGGGTAGATGTTTTTATTTTTCTTTATGAAATATTGTATTTTTTACTAATGTATACCCACTGACACCATTTCAGGTCCCAGAAGTGTTGCTGTTTTGTTAAACAACAAGCAACTCAACAGCTGAAGGGGAGGCGTAAGATGTGGGTTGAAAAATAACACTTATTCACAGATCTTCACATTCTCTTCCCAAATATATATCCCTAGCCCAAATTTTTTTCCTACCTCTTACAATGCATTAAGAGTTTAAAAGCATTATATTGGACAGGCTCACCCTGTAGCAAGAATCAAAGACATAAAAGACAGAGACATCAAAGACATAAGCATGGCAAAGTACAATTTGATCATATGTGTAAGTGGGAATGCATATATCTTGTTGCACTTCTCAAGTAAAAAGCATTAAATGTGCATTCAGTGCCACGACTGTCCACCATGCACAGTGAATTGTGGTGGCTTTTCTGTCATGCTTCCTTCATTTTGCTTCCCTACCAAAGCTCTGGCTGCAACCCAAACATTGCTGGATAAGCCTGAAGTACTCAGCATAAGGTGCACATCAAAGATGGAGAAAAAGTAGCAGGCATGCTGTATAGGCTGGCAATACTCAGCTGGTGGCAGCCTGTCCGGATAATTTTCAACTTGTTGCCAAAATTGCCTCCAGGCTTTGCTGTGATCCACATTTGGGACTTGGCCCAGGAACAGAGTGAGGATGCTGTGAAGTTTGTCTTTGATGCCTGTTATCAACTGTGCCCGCTGCAGTGCAGGCACAGCTGAAAGTACGGTCCGGCGGCTTTCGCACTTCTAGGCAAGTCCCTGATCAGCTTTCCAGATTGTATCTTTCTGGCCTCTCCCCAGTGGAACTGTGCCTGCCTGACGCTTGCCTTTCTCTCTACACTGTAGCTTTCAAGGAGACCTTTTCCTCTATGATTTTCTGAAATAAAGCAGTTGTGAGACTTGGAAGCAATGATGTTTTCAAGTTGGCGCATTTGCCCCCACCAGGGCACAGCACATGCAGTTACGTGATGCTCAGAGCTGACAACAGACAAGGCGACAGCTCTCACAAAGGATACTTTGGAGAAAGCTTCTGTAAGCCTCCTCAGCAAATCCAAGGTGCTGAGTTGCCTGTGTTAAGATCTGTTGACTGTGAGTTGCTGTGCTTTCTTTCTAGCTTTTTTTTCTTATCTGGGAGAGTATTGCCCTTCCCTAGTTAGATTTACGCTCCAATACCCGAAAATTAAGGGGTTTAGCTTCAAACGGCTTGGCTATTGAATTAAGGACTGTGGGTGAAAGCTCTTATCAAGGACACAAAACGTGTCTAACTGTATCTTATTCAATATTTCACAGTACTTCTCCGCTTGGTCTATGTTAAAGCACTAGTAGGAAAATCCAGACTTGATACCACTTTTTCTCCTGAATTAAATCCTCAGGAAGCTGCAGATAAGCTATTTTCAGCTATGAATCAGACAATGACACTACAATTAACTCTTTTGCAGGCTGTAAATTGAAGACATAGGTTCATTATACGACGTTGCTCTCAAAACTTCGTTTGTTCTCAGGGAACAGAGGAACTGTTTACAGTGTGTCTGTGCCATTTGATATTTGTGATTGGCAGGCTATAGGTGGCCAGGTTTGAGCTATGTATCCTAAACTCTCTTACAACTAATGTAAAGAAATAAGTATAATTATTCTCATCCTAAAGTGTCTCTCTAAAACAGATCAAGTGGTTAGCGGTAGGGGCATTGGTGGACCAATGCCACATTTTTCCCACAGAGTCCCTTGTGGAGACGTGTTGGCGGCGCTCTTCCAGCACCCACGCATGCACACGATCTTACCCCCGCAGGTTGTTGCAAGCAGGCACTCACACACACAGTCTATGCGCTGACCAGAGACGAAAAGGCGAGAGGGGTTCTCTGCATGCAATTCCGAGGCATTTATTGGAACCAACGCACTCGAATGGGGGCAGAGGCAAAGAACAAAGGACAAAAGCCCGCACGTGATTTTATCCTGGAGGGTCCAGGGGCGGACAGAGCATCAGAAGCCAGTAGTCTGAGGGCTAGGGGGTAGAGGCAAGGTTGAGTGACATAACAGGGGCCAATGGGAGAAGGGAGGGGAGGGGGGAGAGGGATAGGGGCCAGTGAGGTCTCAGTGAAGGGAGAACTTTCTAGCACAGTGGTGTGGGGAGAGGCCACTTTGTAGTAACACGGGCGGTGTAATGTGGACTTAGCTACCGCAACACAAGTGAATGGTGCTGTAAGAGTAGCAAGAAAGCCTACAGTGAATCTCTCATCTGTTGACATCTAAGTAGCATAAAATTAAAACTGAGGTGAATCCTACTATAATCCGTTGCTTAAATGTCAACTGGATTCCATATGGTAGCATTTTCATGTAGGAGAGTGCCAACAAATTGGAGTTTGTTCTTGTTAGAAAAAACTCATGAGAAAAGACAAAAAGTAAGGTTCTGTTCCAAGTTCGGACTCCTGACTGTAAGGTGTCTGCAGTGCACATATCTATATGTGAGCTACATATCATAATGCTAAGGGGGATCTAATTAGTACAGGTAGTGCTGAAGCAGCTTTTCCTCTGGGTGGATGAACAGATCTTCTTTAGGCTGAGTTCTGAGCGCTGTCTTTTCACTGGCCATGATGGAAGCTTAGGCACCATAGAAATAAATAACAGTGATATTTCATCTAGTGATTTAATCTTAGTAGGTGGATGAATGACTCTGCCTTCCACATTTTTACTCACTGTCAGGCTTGGAATTGAGAACATGGGCATGTGCTTTTGTCTGTTGTTTACTTAATAAATAATGTCTCACTCATGCTGGGCTGAAAGGTGTTATAACCAATTTAGTATTTGGATGCTTGGGAGGTATAAGGACTGCACAATACTTTTGCCCTTTTTGTGATATATGTATCGTTCTAGGAACTGTTATTCTTTGACAAAGGAATTTATACGCTTTTCCATGACTCTTTGGAATAGTCAGCTATGACACTGTCACACTTTAGGCAAAATTGCTGTGTGAGAGTTAAAAATGTTAAATAGTCTAGATATAGGGAATTCTAGGGAATGGATGGGCATAAGGGGAACAATATCAGTTCCTGGCTGGAGACCTTTAAAAGTTTTTACAATAAATGCACATCAATGAGAAAAGAAAAAAAACCTGTGCTGGGAGAACATTTATTGTTATTTCCACTATACTGTTGGTTCAGGAGTTACAATAGCTCATGCTAACTCCTCATAGAAGAACTACATGGCTGACAAGTGCACAGCCTTAATGAATTTATAACTCAGTCAAGATGTATTGATCTTTATAGTGTCAGGGCTGGGTGGCCTTAGAAAAATATAAAATCTTACAGCTTATGTAGTACAGAGTACCTTCTGAAATGAGTATTTGGCTTCTAAAATTTCTAAGCTTGAATTTGTGTTTTTTCACATATTCTCCGATGTCGCACTTGGACACGAAAAGAACCACGCAGACACCTTGTCAGGAGAGAAGCAAGGAAAGGGCCCCGGGTCAGAAACCCGGAGCTTTATTATATATGTTCTTAAAAACCACCGTGGATTGGAGGGAGAAATTACCACCCCTCAATCACACTGGTCAAAGGAAAAATCCATCAAACATCTCCGCCTAGGAGAATGGAATGAAAAACAATAAAGTACGGTTAACAAAACATGGCTATGTTTACAGAAAGTGCGTGAGAAACTGTTACAGAAGATGAAAACATTGAAGAGCTGCAAACTCAGGGCAACATTCCTGCATATAGAACCTGGAACCTGATTGAGACCTGGAAAACCTTGAGAAGTCTTGCACCTGAGTCGGTAAAACACTGGTATCAGTACAGGTTGAGGCATGAATGGACTGAGAGAAGCCCTGCTGAGGACTTGGTGATACTGGTGGATGAAAAACTGGGCATTAGCTGGCAATGTGTTTTTGCAACCCAAAAAGCCAATCAAATCCTGGGCTGCATGGAAAGCAGTGTGGCCAGCAGGTTAAGGGAANGCACAGGAAGGACATCAACCTGTTGGAATGAGTCCAAAGGAGGGCCATAAAAATTTTAAGAAGGATGGAACACCTCTACTATGAGACCAGGCTGAGAAAGTTGGGGTTGTTCAGCCTGGAGAAGAGAAGGCTTTAAAAGACCTTTTTGTGGCCTTTCAGTACTTGAAGGGTGCGTATAAGAAAGAGGGGACAAGCTTTTTATCAGGGTCTGTAGTGATATGACAAATGGTAATGGTTTTAAATGAAAAGAGACTGGATTTGGACTAGATATATGGAATTAATTTTTTTAGGATGAGGGTGGTGAGACTCTGGAACAAATTGCGCAGATATGTGATAGATGTCCCATCCCTGGAAACATTCAAGGTCAGGTTGGATGGAGTTCTGAGCAACCTGATACAGTTGAAGTTGAAGTTGTCCCTGCTCATTGCAGGGGTGTTGGTCTAGATGATGTCCCTTCCAACCAAAACTATTCTATGCTTCTATATCTGCATATTGCACCTGAGGTATTTCCCATGTCTCTCGATGCTTTTTAAACTCGAGTATCTCCTTACACAAAATTTGGCTGCTTGACCATTTTCTTCAAAAGCTCACGGTCTAGGTCATGCTATTGAGTACATAGTACAAAGTCATCAAAATCCATGGATATATCCATACCTCTGGATAAAATCATGCCTTTGTCTGTGCCATGGAGGTCTACTGATTCAAACTCATACTTTCTGGTCCATATTTCTACAATCAGATTGGAAAGCTAGTGTTACTGTGTTATTTAGATACCACTTCCAGTTCAAGAATTTGCAAAAAATTGCACCTGAATCTTGAGTCTTGTGAGGAGAGCAAATAAGAGATGACTCAGAGAGGCCTGAGAGTTTTGGTCATGTACAAGGTGAGGTAATATACTTTGTTTTTTTCCTCTAACAGTTTTGAGGGTTTTTTTCTGCTTGACATTTTGTTTTGGAGGCACCTAAATTCTTTACTTTTTTTGAGTTTTATTTATACAGATATGAAAGTCTGGCAATGATGGCAGTGTACAGTAAGTTAATGTTCTCATTTATAAATTTTGATGTTTAATTTCTAACTATGGTACTAAAAGAAAATTGAGCTGAAATATTCCCTTAAACTTGCTTAAAAACCCATTGTTTTTTAAAATAGCATTAAAATTTTACTTTAGAAAGATCTCTTTTCTGCTTATGAACTCTGCTCTTGACAGTGTAGTTTTCAATTCAAAGCTCTATGAAGTAACTGCCTAGAAATACCCAGTTCTGTGGTGAGTTTGGGTGATTATTTGTTTTCTAAGGCAAGTGCAGTTCTGCACCTGAGAAGGTGGGGAATAGAATTGTTCTGTAGAAAAAGACCTGAGGGTGCCAGTGGGGAGGAAGTTCGAGATAAGTCAGTGCTGTGCCCTTGCAGCAAAGAGGGACAACCTCATATTGGGCAACACGAGTGTAGGCAGCAGGTAAAGGCAAGTGATTATTGCCATGTATTCAACACTCGTGAAACTACATTTCATTCCAGTTTTGAGCTTTCCGGTGCAAGAAATCCACTGACATCCTGAGGTCACCAAGCTGGTGAGGGGACTTCAGCACTTGGAGTACAAGGAGGGACTGTGAGGGCTGAATCTATTCAGTCTTGAGAAGAACAGGGCAAGGGGAGACCTTGCTGTTGCCTATAACTTCCTCATAGCGGAGAACAGAGAGTACAGGGCAGACTCTTCTCAGAGATGTACAGTAGGGGCACTGGACACAAATTGGAATACCAGAAGATATTATTAGAAAGAAGGAAAACTTCTTATCGTGAGATTTGTCAAATACTGGAGCAGGCTGTGCAGAGGGGTTGTGGATTGTCTATCTATGGAGATATTCAAAACCTCACTGAGTACGGCCCTTGCTTAATTTGCCTTGCTTTGAGCAGGAGCAGGAAGGCTTCAAGAAATCCATTCCAATATATCATGGTTTTGTAATCCTTTAGGATAGGAATATAAAGTTGCAGAGGAAGGATATTCTGAAACTTGTGCTGAACTGAGGAAAACAAATGTTTTACTTGAACAAATGCTGTGTTTCTTCTTTGGTTATATAAACAATTTAAGAACCTGTCCACAGTGGAGAAATTGGTAGGTGTTATCTTAGCCACACGTTTGATTTGATGAATTGCCACATGAATTGATGAATTGATAGTGGGTGTGGCCACACAGTTCATGCTGTGTCCTGCAGGGTCATCGGCAGCATGAAGGGTCGTCCAAAGTGAATGAAAGGTCAGACATACATGCAAGATACAGGACAGCTAATCAGCAGCTTCAAGTTTCTGCAGGTCAACATCTTGTGTGTTTGTGTGCTCAGCTTATAGTGAGTACACCAGGAAATGAATGGATGAACTAAAAGTACCCACCCTTTGCGGGGGCTAAATGTTTACGCAGACAATGGCAGTAAATTAGCTTCTGGCTAGCTGACATGGAAAGTTAGCACTTTCATATCGCAGCCTAGTGTCTTTTCTCCTTTTCTTCCTGTTTTGTTATTGTTTATTCTACCATTCTACATTCTCTTTCCTCTTTAGTGTGGTTTTAAAAATTATTTATTTATTTATTTATTTATTTATTTATTTGTGAGCTTTTTTCTTTTCTTCCAGTTCTCTCTTAAATCTCAAAATTCTTTCAGGTGTTCTTCCTAATTTTCCATTTTCCCCAGTAGTTCTTCAGATAATCTGTTACCTAAATTATCACTCTGTAGCTGGTTTTTCTCTTGCTTAATCTGATTGTGAGTTCTTTAGGGTAGATATTGGACTGATTATGTTGAATAATATTGAATTTATTAAAGAGAAAAAACTTGTTCAAGGTATTTAAGCATGTGTTTGTGAAGTACCATGTAAATGCATAACAATAGCTGTGATTAACACTAATAATATTACTGTTGTCATGGTTAATAATAAGTGTGATCAATACCAATATAAATATAATTTGTCACTAGTGCAGTTGTTCAATGAAGATGGTTTTGATAATAATAAACACTGTCACCAAATATTCTTCTTGATTATAGAGGAGACATCCTACTAATTTGCCTTGCTCATAATTTACCTGATGTAGTTAAAATATTAGATGGTTCAGTAATTATTAATGTATTTTAAGCTACTCCTTTATTGAGAGGAATAATTACTGCTTGCTTCCATTCATCAATCATTTTGCACTGCTGCATGGACATGCACATATCAGATTGTACATATTCAAGAGGGGTTCACTGAACCCTTGAGATTTCATTTTCTAGTGTTTAATAGCTTAGCTCTGTAAGGTATATTTTTTTAAAGTATGTCATTTTTTCTTTAAGAAATCTACAGTCACAAAAGGGATGGCCCTGATTGTGGTCTAAAAGGTGGTAAATGACTACATTAATTTTATTATGTCGAAAATAGTTGGAGCAGGGAAAGTATTAGAGAAAAGTCTTACACATCTTTCATGTTACTTTTCTCAGAGTATCAGTTCATGGCTAGCATGGCAAGCAGGCTCCTGGGCTAGATGGACTTTTGATCTACCTATGCAGCAACTTGTATGAGCATGGGGAGCACGAGACCGTTTTGGGTAGACACCCCAGAAATCAGCCAACAGCTGTACCCAACTGGGACATAATGAGAGGGGTGTGGAAAATACCCTAATTCAGAATAGATCATGGGCTTACGTGTTGGGCTTTCCTTCTGGTGGAATGGAGCAATGCATATGAACCTTCTCAGAGAGAAGGGGGTTAAGCCTCTACCTCCTTCAACTGATGTGTGCGTTCTTGGCACTCTTTTAAAATGACGTGGTGACCCACCACGTCCTCAGTTTGGTGCTAACTGCAAATCTGTGTAGGGCGTTTCTTATCTGCCTTACTAGGTTGGAGGAAAACGCAGTTTTTGCATCCTCCTAAAGTACAGACCTGAGAGAACTGTTCCGCAGCTCAGCTGTATCCAGACGTTTACAACAAATAAGACTTCGCACACCTGGGAAGCATTAATATTAACCAGCCAAGATCTTGCCAGGAACAGAACCTTGAATTCTACTTCTGTGTCATCAGATTCTTTTCACCACTTGTCTCAAGAGCTGTGGCTTAGCCACTGATGTCACTAATTATAGTGAGTTAATTAATTAAATAAACCAGATGTATTTTATAAACTAGATGTATTTTATAACATATTAAACCAAAATTTCTTTCACATTCTCCCTTATAAAATATTTGATAATAATTAAAACAAAACTCCCCAGTTAAAAAAATCAACAAAATTTTATTTTTTTTTTAAATGGTCCTACCAAGTTGTTTAAGTTACTGTTTCATAATGTTTGGTTTGTTATGAAGCCCTAGCTTCATATTTCACATATATTACAGTGTAAAGTTGTTTTAATTAAAGTAAACAGGTACATCACATTTTAAAAATAAATAGAAAAGGTTAAAATTTATTTTGAAGTTCTTAGCGAAGGAACAAAATAATCCTGTGGAAGAGGACTTTAAAAGTTTTAAAGCACAGCTCCACTCCAAAGACAAGCTGAAGCCAAATATCTGGGACGTCCCTGAATTGTGGATTAGCAGAACAAAGTAGGTTTTTTCTTTTTCTCTGAGCTTGCCTTCCTTTGTGTTCTTAAAAAAAACAAACCAAAAAAATCCCTCCAAAAACCCCAAACCCTTTTGTAAGTCTTTGGAACTTTTATGTTTGGACAAGAAAAAAGGAGGTGTATGCACCCAGAGACTTGAGAATGATGGACACCAACTGGTAGATACAATTAAACATTAGTTAGATAATCACTCTGCTGTATTTTGAATGTTTGTGCCATCCCAGAATTCTCAATGTGTTATGGTAATTAGATAGACTTTCTGCATATATTAGGCTATATTAAGACAGTTCATGTGGATAGCAATTTCTTCATAGACTTGATTCATGATCACTTCCATTTTAATTAATTTATTTTTATATGAGTGATAGGAAAGTCATTCAACTGCACCCCTGCAGTGTGGACCTGGGGGCCTTATGTTAAAGTGTTTTTCAATAACAGAGGTAAGTTAATGCTGGGCAGACTGAATTTACATAATAAGTGGCATTTTTATGTACATGTGCAAAAAGAACTCATTTTTTATTGTAATATGACTCACAAACATTCCCAAAGGGAAGAAATCTGTTATTGCCTTGTATCCTTGTTCTTATACATGGTAATCATTGTATGAACAAACATATGCAACAAAAAAATCCTGTCTCTTGGATTATAAGCAGTAATTATCTCTGCTTAATATATCTGTCACACTGTTGGTAACAATCTGATGGGGAATGCATGTGCTACTTTGCATTCATTCAGGCTTTCAGTAATTTTTTGAACACTTGAGAAAATTCAGTAAAGCTCAGCTGTGCCTGAAATATTAGAGAGTGCTACAAAATCTGCTTGATTATATCAGTCAACACTGCATCAGAGCTTTGCAGTTTAAGCACTGCAAATGGATAGTTCAAGTGTGCTCCCAAACTGAAACAGGTCATGACTTGTACTCTGCTCTACTAGAAATTGTTTGGCATTTACATGTTTGTTTTCCCACTGTAATAAATATCATGCAATAAGGATTATTACTTTTAATTCTGGGATGACTTGTCACGAATTTGATACGGCAAACTTGAAGAGAGGCACAAGATACCTTTTCTCTGGTGGTTTGCCAGGCTGTTTGGGGGCAAGTTTCACTGACATCCAGAGAACCTCCAAAAAGACGTGTCATGAAATGAGCAGCAACAGGCATTAAGGTTAAGATTCCCAGAGGAATTTGTAGTAGAAAAACCTAGCTTTTAGGTACATTGCATCCCTGCCTGAGAAGTTCTCAGGAATTAGATACACAAGCATGAAAGCCTCACTTTAACCAATGAGATACTTATGAATTAACCACAGGAAAGCAGAGAGGAAATGCTGGTGGTAGAAATAATTTTTCTTATTTCCAGTAAACTAAAAACCTTTTCTGAGAGTGCCAGAGGTACCCATCTTAAACTGGGACCTCAATCTCTTTTAAAGGGGGGCTAGAAACTTGTACCAAGGTATGATCAGAAAATGTCCCTGGGTTGAATGTCTCTCCTTTTTTTCATGAGTTCGGTGATTATGGTGCACACTTGGCAGGGGGAAGAATTTCTTGAATACCTCTCACTATATGAGTAGTTCTCAGAGTGCTTCAAATGAAGACTTTGGTCATCTGATGAACTGCAATTGCAAAAGCCTTGAGCACATCTTGTTAATGGATCCAGGACCTTGAAGATCTACCAACTCTTTGAGAATGCAAACACTTCTGGGGACATGAGAAGGGGTTAGTGTGCCAGTGCCAGAACAGGAAAAATATCAGGCACATTAGGCATAGAAAGACTTCTATAGATGTGAAGTGTAGACAGTTCATGAATCTGTGGGGTTTTTGGTTTGTTTGTTATTGTTCCTTTTAGCCCATCTATTTTTCTGACATTTTGAGCTCAGTAAGACTATAGGAGGCATTAGGAAGGGAGGAAAAAGTAATTCATCTTGAGATAGTCCTTATGTTCAGAAAGCATTTGGGAAGAAAACATGCAAGAAGAACTCATAAAAATATTCAGCTCAGATTTACTCACTCCATATGTCTGAAAGTGTCTGGTTCACAATGTGCACACCTAGGAGCTGTGGTGTACTGATCATTACAGTGCAGTCTCACTACATCGGAATAGAAATTTGAAGCCAAGTTTTCAGTTTCAATTACTGATTTTCACTGTCTTTAAAGAAATCAGAGATTCTCCATATTAAGGTGCAAAACTGGGAATCTTTCTTATAAGTCATTGTCATATCCTGCACGGTCTCATTTGCACTCATATTGCCTGCCGACTACGCCAATAAGTATTTGTGCTGGTTTGGCCAAAATCTAGTAATATAGCCCCTGAGAGAAAACCAGGTTGCAACCACCCTTCCCCCCCACGGGGTTCGGGAAAAAAGGAAATTTTTCCTTGAAGGAAAGTGAAAGAGATAAAAACTATTTATTTTAACAAACACACAGGAAAAGGATAATGATGCTAAATAATGAATTAAAACCCCCGCTATAGAGAGAAACCTGGGAAGATTTCAGAGTCCTTCTGTGGGTGTGGTCTCTCTCCTCCTCGGAGCTGCTCGGTGAGGGTGTGGGCCCACCCCCGGGCCTCGGGAAGAAAATTCTCCTGATGTGGTCTGATGTTGTTGAAACAGTTCAGAAGAGAAGAAGGGAAAAAAAAAAACCAAAGTCCCAGGAAACAAAATTCAGCTCTCCTTCTCCCGCCAAGAGGGAAAAAAAAACCAGCTGGCTGAAGAAAAAGCAAGCAGGGTGCTCCCTTTGTGCCTTCCGCAGTCAGACAACAACTGAGGAGTGTAATCTCTGTGTCCTTGAGAAGCTGCTTTGGAAAGTTTGTCTGGGTTTTTTTCAAGCTCAGTTTAAAGGCACAGAAAAGGCACAATATTACTTTTTGGGCACAGAGCATGATAGGGGATACACATGATAGAGTCACCCCAAGACAGTCATTCTATTTCTCACAAACTCTTGAAAAAGTTGAAACTGATGGGTTTCTGTGCTACGTATATGAAATAGGTATCTTAGCACATATGAGTTTGTTGCTTTTCGCAGTGTGAAAAGTGCATGCTAAAGCTAAGTTCCTCTAGCCTCAGAATTTTTATTCCGTATGGTGTTACAGACTGCCATCAATAGAAAGAGGGAAGGTTATCCCTTATGAAATAGAAATCATAGTCAGTCTAGTTTTCCTCCTCTATTCCATGAGAATTTGTTACCAGTCAGTTCAGTTGGTTCCTAACTTCTGAAAGTAATCACTGGTTCTTATTGTAATTAACTGTGTCAGTGAAAGAATATTCCTATACACTTAAATTTCTACTGCTTATACTGTACCAGCTCCCAGTAGTCAAAAAGACTGTGGGCATGTGGAATAGTTTTTTACCGAGGTCATCTTGTTTTCAAGGGTTTAGACATTCAACATATGATGTCGGCTGTTCTGTATCAGTTACCTGGATGTCAGAGAACAGTCCTGGACATTTACTTCGGTAGGCAGTAGCTTCAGAGCACAAGGTTGCTTAATTCAGGGGCTTATCAGAGAAATCCGGGAGAAGAGATACTGTGCTGGATCTCTTTCCATTTGGCCACCTCTAGGAAGGCTCCCTGTTCAGTAAGATATCCACCAGTTGTCATGTCAGGTGACTCTTTGTTCCCTTACAGCTTAATTACTCTTGCTATAGTGTATGTAAAACAGTTGAATTAGAGAAAATTCCTATGGTGAAGAGCTGAATGAAGCTGCAGGTTAACAAAAGCCTTTTCTTCTTACATTATCTTTTAATCTGTTGTATAAATGTCACAAGCAGGATTCACTTTAATTAACAGGAAGACAGGTGATGTGATACACTATTCTTCAGCTAGAAGCAGCAGTAGCAGGTATTGATTGATTAGAGTATGACTCTCATCATGGAGACCCAGCATGAGAGCTGTAACAGAAGGACAGGGGAGCAAAGACATTGGGTCCCTTTGATGAGATGTGACAGAAATGCCGATAGTGAAAGAAGCCGAAGCTGTTATCTTTGCCTATTGCTGCAACTCGCTGGGCTCATGTAATATTTCACTAAACACAAGAATTTATCATGAGTTTCAATATTGCTTTTGTTTTTGACAGAAGCAATAGCAAGTACTCTGAACGTTGCTTGGCTTTATCCAGGGTGAAACTGACTGACAGAGTCAGAAATTGCTTCTACATGAACGTTGATTTTATTCTCAGAAGGCTCATCAGCAGCACTCCAACACTGTACAAGCAGGTTAGTCTATCTGTCTCAAATATCCTACCTGTATGTTCCACTGCAGCTGATTTTGCTTTCATGATAATATAAACAGCAAATTTTACTGTCTTGCTGTATTTAAAACCAGATGGTTGGCCCACTTAACCCCAGGCAAACATTGCAATTCCTCCTTTTTCAGATTTTTAGTATTTGTTTGCTGACCAAAGCACCAGGGTTTAGAATCATTGCTGTTACACAGCACCACATTTTCTGTACAAGCCTTTTTATGTGTCTTGCACACTTATATAATAGAAGCATATCCATTCTGCTGCTAACCAGAAAATATGAATTGTAATCTAAAATACATGCATGAAACATTAAAAAAGAAAAATCTCTGTGGCAGAAAAATAATTCTGTGTTTGCAAGTGTAATTTGGAATTATCAACAGAAGCAAAGACTGACAAAATAATGACATTAACTTTTGAATCAGAAATTACCAATTATGATCAGTTCTGTTGTGTTTAGTAGTGGAAAAATTACAGACTGTTTGTTTCCAAGATGTATATATATTTGCAGCTCTTTTTTCATCCTCATTGACCTTGTCTCTTTATTTTTTCTGCCAAGGGAATTATATCATTCAGTATGACACAGAAATTATATATGATGCTCACTTTGAGGCTAGTGCTAGTTCACAACAAAATACCTGCTGGCCAGAACTTTTCATAGAGAGCTTTTCATATCTAAGATCTGTTATGAGATTTCCATCTTTAATTGCAGTCTTCTGATATCTTCTGTACTACAAAATCCATCTGGTTTCTGTGTAAATATCAAAAAGCAATTGGGTGGACTTTGACTTCTATTCCATAGTACGTAATAGTTTTAATTAAAATTGTCTCTTATTCTGAGGCTTTGGAAATATTTGTTTTATTTTTCCTGATCAGTGAGTTCTCTGTTCCTTCTGTGGCACTTACAAGTTCTCATTTTCTTCTGTGTTCACTTTTCCTATGAGATCTTTCAGTGTCATCCACCCTTCTAGCCAAAGGCAACAATCAGCAACTCAGAGCTGCTTCATAGTAATTGACAGTTGTGTTTTCCAAACTAGTGGACTATTACTGCTAATAGAGAAAGTCAGCAAAACCCAAAGTCTATAAAATATAACGTGGAAACCTGTTTCAAGTCTAGTAAAAAAAGCCAAGAAACCCCCAAACAGACAGAAACCCTCAACCAAACAAAAAAAAACCTTTCACAAAGAAATACCAAGTAGCTGTGGCTACTGCACATGCAACATAAACCTAATAAAGTATGCTCCAGTTATTGCTGTAACCTGAGAATTACCATGATTGCTCTTAGTTGTGAATAAGGGTAGCAAACTTCATAAAAACTCTTTGTCAGCTAGTCACATTGTGTTAGAGCTGGAACAGTCTACGTGACTGGACTGACCTTCAACAAACTAAAACATAACCCTTTTAAAAAGAAGATTTAATCACTCTATAGAAGTGAAGCACTGATGAGTACAGTCCCTGACAAAATGAGCTCCTTAGTGAATACATTGCCCAGTCACTGACTACACTCCATGTACACTACATATGCACTTTGGAAAAACTATTATGCTCAAAACCTTGTTATAGAAAAAGAAGAAAAACAACTTATATGTAAACTAATTTATCATTAGCATCTTAACAGTTTCATCAGTGAATTATTATTAGTCCACATGTAACTATTAAAAAATAAAAAAAGAAATAATATACAAAGAAAAGCGTTAAAAATTTTACACACTCTTCCCTTTTTAATAGACTCATAGTTTCATATGTGATTGCAGTATCACAGGATGCTGAGGTAGTAAAGGACCTCTGAAGAGCACCTAGTCCAACTGGCCTGCTCAAAACAGACTGAGGTAGGTTGCTCAGGGCTGTGTCCCACTGGGTTTTGATTCTCCAAGGATGGAGACCACAACTTCCCTGGGAAACCTGTGTCACCCTTATGGTGAAGAATTTTTTTCTTATGTTTAACTGCAGTTTTCTGTATTTCAGTTCATGCCTGTTGTCTCTTGTCCTGTCCATGAGCACCACTGAGAAGGTTTTGTCTCTGTCTTCTTTACTCCCCTTATGAGGTATTTGTACACGTGGGTAGGATCCTCCTAAGTCTTTGCCAGGCTGAGCAGTCCCAGCTCTCTCTGCCTTTCCTGACAGGAGAGATGCTCCAGGAGCTCCATAATCTTCATGCTCTCTTGACAAACTCAGTCCTGTCTCCTGGTCCACGTGCCTCTTGTACTGAGGAGACCAGAACTGGACCCAGCAGTTCAAATATGGTGCCGGTAGGTAGTTTTTTGTTGTTGTTTGCTTATTTGGTTTTATGCTGGTGGTGTGGCCATTCTTCGAATATTCTTCTGGATTATAAAATGAATGATTTAATTCTGTATGTGTGGGGGATGTACAGTCTGCTGTCAACATTCTGAACCCATTGCTGGGAGAAGTATGATCATAATGATAACTTTTTTCTGTACTCTAGGAGCCATTTGGGATCTTGTTTATTTACTTGCTGACAAGCGCTACACCTTGCTCTTTTGTCTCTGGTCTGCAAGTTCTCATTATATCTGAACTTATTCTAGATGGTGTTTTTATCTATGTTAATTGTTTTTTTCTTATTTTTTATGGCTAAAACTGCTTTTACCAAACTTCGTGTCTGCAAGTTGTTTTTAGCCTTCCAGTTTCTAGATTTCCAGTGCCAGCTTGTGTCCATTTTCTTGTCATCCTGGTCCCATAATCCCTCTACAGGGGTTTTCCCAGCTGCAGGCCCCTGCTCCATACCAGGCCCATATTCTGCTGCACTCCATTGTTATCTCAGTGACATGAATGTTTCACTTTGCAGGAACAACTACCTGTTAATTACTGTCTTTATGAAATTATTCTTACACCATACAGAGACTAGCAAAAGGAAAATGAATTAGGCTTATCCACCCGTTCATTAGAAAAAAAATATTCTACATCTAAACAAACTAGAGCAAAGCAACAGACTGGTCAAAATTATTTCAAGCAAGGCAAGCTTGACAAACCTCAGTCCTAAGAAGCAACAAAGCCACTATAAAGCCTGTGGTTTTAGTACTGCTAGCAGTACTAATACAATATGAATTCCACTTTGGAGGATCCAGAAGGTATTTCTGGATCATGGGGGAAAGTTATAAAGGGTGAAAAAAGAATCTGAAAAGTGGGGGAAGGAATATAAGTACATGATTTTTCTCTAGTTTTGCATCAAAGTTTGCAGTGTGTTCTGAAGTGCTGGCTGGCTGAGGTGTGAAGAAGTTGTTGCTGTGACATTTAGTGAGAACGCATCCATAATTGCAAACTTAAACTTGATTTCTTGTCTTTCAAGGCAGAACTTGAAGGACTGAAAAATCAACAAGATTTGATTAGTCAAGTTGGCAATGTCAACAGGAAAGACTTTTAGGCATTGTATTTGATATATGTATGAATCATGATCAGCAAAATGTACATACAGTTGCAGAAAATGCACAAAAGCTGTTGTTTTGAAAGTTATACAGCCTGAAGCAGCTATCTCATCAGGGTCTTCGTCAAATAACAGTTTTCTGCAGTGAATTAATTACTCGGCTAAGTATGCCAGCATACTTATAGGAGTGGTCCTTTGTGACTCTCTTCCAGCACACTCAGTGCAAAACTTCCTAGAAACATCTCCAGAAGCAATCCAAGATTCATATGCCTATAAGATTTACATGCTTCAACAGTGCTAGAGCAAGATAAAGACCCCTTGGCCACACAGGTAAAGGAAATTAAACATAACAACTCATGGCTTCACTCTCTTGCAGTCCACAAAATTCTTGCCACTAAGTTCACACTTGGAAACCAGTATTAAGGATGAATGAAAGATGTGGGCTTCCACAAGGCCATCAGAGAGCTTTTGACTTACTGGCATTTCTTCATGGTTAGGCTATGATTTCTTCTTTTGTGAGCAGCTTTTCTTTGCAATCAGCTGATGAGCCTGTCAGCAGAGGACGCCTAACGAGATTCTTTGAACCAGGCTGTAGGCTTCTCTAATGACTACCATTTGTTCTTAGCTAGTGATCCTTTCAAAAATTCATTTTGTGTGCTGCACCTAATCTACCTTCTTGACAGCTCCAAGCACCTAAACGAGCAGAACTTTTCTCCCCTGAGGCTGAAATGGAACCTTTGTTTACACGTAACCTGATAAAAGCATTCATCAGAAAACTTCAAGGGGGTTATTTCCTAGGCATATAGAAAAAATAATTATCTTGTATAAGATCTTCTTGATAAAAACCAAAACCAGTGTCTAAGAATGTTATGGATCTGATATTCAGTAGCAGATTTTTTTTCCTGATGGAATGGGAGAGAATTTATTATCTGTTGATTTACGTGAGCTGCTGTTGGCTGCAATATATTCATGGGTCATTTCAAATGTCTCCCAAGACTGTGGTTCCTGGGTGACTTTTTATTTCCCAGAAGCTCAGAAATCTTCCCTCTCTCTGAATGAGAACCCAAGTTTATTTATAAAAACATTGGCAATTCTTCTAATATTTCCATTTTCTGAATGAGGCTTCTTTTCCATCACAGAGCCAAAGAAACTAGCCTGTTAATATTTTTGGTCAAAAGTGAGAATAGATTAAGTAATCCTGCAGATTTATCTCTGTGTAGGATATATTTTACTGTCTGGAAAAGTTTACCCACCGCCATATTCTTACCATGTTTTGAAGTGTTTTTCTTTTAAAAAATTTTCCTACCCCCAAAAGGCTATAGTACATTTTATTGTTATTTCCAGTATTGCAAGAATACTAAGAGAATTCCAATAAAACATTCTCTCCTCTGCAAATAGAAACTCCCATTTAAAAAAAAACCTGACAACTCTGGTTCTGCTATGGTTACAGTCAGCTTTGTCTTCTACTAGAGTTAATTTAGCATTTAGAGGGCAACCTCTCAGTCTTTACTAGTACACAGAAAGAAAATCTGACAAGGAATGAAACTCCAGACTCTGGCACAGCTGTACTGAATGCCTCTTCTGTTCTGCCAGACCAGTTTAGCTATCTTGCTTTTTCTTCTGTGCACTCTGAGAAGCCTAAATCTAATTAAACAACAGACGAAAACTAGACATGCAATTGATCTGTGAGAGGAGAAAGGGGAATAAATTAGCATTGAAAAGTTTAAACTAAAAGTAATTTCAGTGTATTTATCAGACTGGCATTTGAGGAAATCTGTTTTACATTTTTACACTTAGCCAAGAGATAATCCACCATTTTCCCCCCACCATGCTTTTTCCTTTCAAAAGCAGAAATCAAATGCTCTTGATACGCCTTCAGCATTTATCCTACAGAACAACAAAAATAAAAGCCTTCCTAACATCCCATTTTCTTGTCCTAGTCTTGTACCTAATATTCTTCAACAAGAAACATATCCTTGTCAAGACCTTTTTTATTCAGCTACGTTTTATGTAGTTTCTCTTCATGAAGTACCACCTGGCCTCTTAAATTTGGCTTGGCAGAGCATTTTAAATATTCTGATAAGGTATATCTAACCCATTAAAAGGCCAAGTCTGAGTTTCATGACTCTTACTGAGAAGGGGAGAATAAGATTAGAAAGAACTTGAACTGCCTTTCATATTATCATACTGTCATATTCAAAGAATATTTAATATCAGTCTTATTATGAGTGTAGTCTGCAGCATTATCTTTACAGATGGCACAAGCAGGCATAGAGTGCATTTCATGGTCTAATTTTAAAGGGGTTTTTACTCCATATCTGCTTACTGAGTATCTGCTCTGACTCAAAGCACATTAACATGCAAATAAGGACATAAATCTTGAGGAGAAGGAAATGCAACAGAAACTTGGCTGTAAATGAACAAAGTTCAACAATCAGTCAAATATGTAATATTACTCAATATTTGGTGCATCACATCTGTTTCTAGTCTCTCTAATCTCAGCATGTTCAATGTCTCCAGAGCTTTTACTTGACTCGCTGATGACATGATCAGAGATGTCACGGGATGCAGCTAGGCAGTGCAAACGAGAGCTGGGTAGGGATGCTGTTAGGGCTGTGGTAAATCACACTTTTCAAAATGTTTGATAATATGCCCTTGTAGTGTCATAATCTCGGTGTCAAATATTATAAATTTTTCAAAGCTATGGGGCATGACAGATTGCCTCTGCCTTCCCTTGTATCTTTTAGAACAGGATCCCTTGTAGACCTTGGAGGCTTTCTTCAAATGCTTATGCACAGCTGGATATTTTAGTGCCTCCAGTAAGTTACATGGTCCCTGGTATTACATAACTTTTAAAAATGCACTGTTAGTTATTTTTCAGGACTTCCAGAGATTCATAATTCATTTAGAGGTGAATGCGGAGCACAAATTATCATTCATATGGAGGAAATGTAAAAAAATATATTATTCTTCTGCTCTTGAAATGAAAAAAGGTTCTGTTTTAGTGATATTCTGAGACAGGTTATGCAAAAATTGGCTGGAAAAGGAGGTTAAAGGCCATTATTCTCGCCCTCTAAGAAAAGGAAGATGCAAAGCATCTGCTGCAACTGTAAGAACGAGATGTTAACAAGGCTGAACTACACATACAATTGGTGAATCATGTTGGAAAGTGGTGCAGTCTGTTATTGAGTTTCATGGGGGCGCTGGCCTTTGGAACCAAAGAGAAAAACAGATCTGAGGATACTGAGCTACAGTGCACAGACAACTTCAATTTGGGGAATTTTCCTAAACACCACTGTTCACTTCATCTCCTGAAGAATGTAAGAAATTTTTCCTGAGAAATTTTATAATGCCTCACTCTAGGCCATATTTTAGTATACATGATTTTACTTTGAATGTATCTCTCTCAACTGTTTTTTTATTTTGATGAAGTTGCAAAACCAGAAACTAGAGTTTGTATGGAGACAAAATGGTGTTAGCAGATTGAGACTATAAATGTCTCCATTCAGAAGAAGGAAAATGTTATTTTTTCTGGTGGTAATCCATACTTTAACATATTACATGAACATGAAAATACTCTAATTAGATACTCTTGTGAGTACAGAAGGAGAGTGAGTTGTTACTAAGGAGGCTGTCGAAGTGTAGAATACTTGCAGTGATGTCCACGGTCAGAGGAAATGTCAAAATATTTAGATATGTGCATATAGAAGAGTAGGAGACCCTTGTGGTCCTGTAGCTCAGCTTTCCACTGTAAGGGATGAATTATTCCTTCTAATTTTCTCTACTGGAAATCAGAGAAGAAAAGTTATATATCCTAAAATAATCCAACATGATCTACAAATTTTGATTAGACTCATGAAAATATAATAAATTTTTAAGAGAATGGGATAGCATTCTTCAGACTGTATATCATACTTCAAAAACACTTTTGATAGCTGAATATTTGCTATTCATTTTTGGTATGGGTAAGCTCTTCACTTACTCACCAGGCTGTTGAATTTTCTGTATGTGTGTCCCACTATGCTTTCCTTGCTGAACTAACTGGCTCTTGTCTTCTTCAGGGTATTTCTATGGTGTCATCTCTCTGCTATTTCTTCATAGAAATAGGAACTCAAGATCTGTCTGTCTTAGACCTACGGATCAATCACTCTACAGGTTTTCTAACAAAGAACAGACTTGTCTTGTGGGTTTACAGGCAGACACCATTGGGGTTATATGGGTTTGTGGAAGAGTAGAGATTTGCCTTGGTAGTTTAGAGAATAAGGTAATGGCATGAAACTGTGTCAGGGGAGGTTTAGGTTAGATATCAGGAAAAAGTTCTTCACCCAGAGGATGGTTGGGCACCGGAACAGCCTCCCCAGTGAAGTGGTCACAGCACTTCACCTGACATTCAAGAAGCATTTGGAAAATGCTCTCAGGCACATGGTGTGACTCTTGGGGCTGTCCTGTAAATGGTCTGGAGTTGGACTTTGATGGTCCTTGTAGGTCCCTTCCAACTCAGAACAATAATTAAATTCTCTTCCACAGAAAATTTAAAAATAGCAAAAAATCTCTAATCTCTAAAATAAAGATGATTTATCTTGAAGTAATCATTTTATTTATATCTTCACAGAATCATGGAACCAACTGTTAGGGTTGGAAGTAACTTCTAGAGATCATCTAGTCCAACCCCCCTGCCAAGGCAGGGTCACCTAGAGCAGGTTACACAGGAGCAAATCCAGGTGGGTTTTAAATATCTCCAGAGGGGGAGACTCCATGACCTCCTTGGGCAGCCTGTTCCAGTGCTCTGCCACCCTCAGTGTAAATAATTTCTTCCTCACGTTGAGGTGGAACTTCTTGTAGTTTAGTTTATGGCCATTGCTCCTCATTCTGTTGCTGGGCACCACTGAAAAGAGTCTGGCACCCTCCTTTTGACAACAGCCTTTGAGATATTTATGTATTGATGAGATCCTTTCTCAGTCTTCTCTAGATTAAACAGGCCCAACTCTCACAGTCTCTTCTCATAAAAGATCCTCCAGACCCCTCATCATCTTTTTGGCTTCTGCTGAAGCCTCTGCTCCTTGTCTTTCTTGTACTGAGTAGTCCAGAACTGGACACAGAACTCCAGATGTGGCCTCACTAGGGCTGAGCAGAGGGGGGCTATCACCTCCCTCGGTCTGCTGGCCACAGTCCTCCCGATGTACCTCAGGATACCACTGGCCCTTCTGGCCACAATGGCACTGCCAGCTCATGGTGAGTTTTTCATCCACCAGTACTCCCACATCCTTCCCAGCAGAGCTGCTCTCCAGTAGGTCAGCCCCCAGCCTGTGCTGGTTATTCCCCAGGTGCAGGACCCTACACTTGCCCTTACTGAACCTCATTAGGTTTCTCTCCTCCCAACTCTCCAGCCTATAAAGGTCCCACTGAATGGCAGCACAGCCTTCAGGTGTGCCAGCCACTCCCCTCAGTTTCATGTCATCAGCAAACTTGCTGAGGGCCCATTCTATCCCTCCATCCAGGTCATTGATAAACAAGTTGAATAAGACCGGACTCAGTACTGATCCCTGGGGAATGTCACTGGCTACAGGCCTCCAACTGGATTCTACTCTGCTGATCAAAACCTTCTGAGCTCTGCCATTCAGCCAGTTCTGGATCCAACTCAGTGTCCATTCACTTCACCCACATTTCCTGAGCTGACCTAAGAAAATACTATGGGACATATTGTCAAAAGCCTTGCTGAAGTTGAGGTAGACAATGTTCACTGCTCTCCCCTCATGGTCCCATCTTGCCATGTCATCATAGAAGACTATCAGATGGATCAAGCAGGATTTCCCCTTGGTGAATCCATGCTGACCACTCTTAATGACCTTTTCTTCTATCTTAGCTAGTGTTAGTGTGGGAATTCAAGATGAGCCTCTAAAATTTAGCACCAGACACTCAGACAGAAATGACTACAAAGACATAATTTTTAAGAGTGTTTAAGTTTAGCTACAATAGGAGATTATGATGATGGAAAGGCAAATTTGCAGTACAGCTAAATCCACATTCAAAAAGAAGAAAGTAATATGAAAACCAATGCAAAAATGAATAATTTTGGTATTGGTTCCCCCGTTCCATGCAATGTTTTATCTTTTGGTTTATTAAATTTCCAGGTGTCCTTTCTTGCTTTCCTATGTACTGAATAAGTAGTGATGAGTTGTATTATCTGGCTCATTACACAGAATGAAAAAAACCAACAAAAAAAGACATCACTGAAGTACTATTTTGGGCTCTACTGCTTGTCACATAATGAGTAACTTGGTTGAAATGAAATGCTTTCATTATGAATGCTTTACAGTCCTAGGATCTCCCTGCTTCATTCTTATGTGACACACTGAGACCAACTAAGTGTGATGAGACCAAATAAATGTGATGTGATGTGTGTGTCACTTTATTCTGAAATAAAGACTTCATTTCACATTTTAAAATATTCTCTTGTTACTGTTGCTAGTACTATTTATTGGAGGGTTTAATCAGGAAAAAGAATTTAAAAAAAAGAGGAATTTAGCTGCTTTTATTTCGTGTTTGCCTTTATGAGGGGCTCACCTTTCCTTAGGACAGCATGCTAAAATGTATCACGATTTCTGTGAACAGCTAATAGACCAAATAGTTCTGGAAAGCAGGAAGTCAAATGGGAAGCTCAGTCTAACGGATCAGGTTCTGAGCAGCCATTATTTTAAGAGTGTGGATCTAATGAGGAGTACAGCAATAACAGCCCTTAATTAAATGGACTGTTTCTGAAAATTAGAGGTCAGACATTAAAAGTAAATGGCATCCAGTTATGCATGCGTAATTTGCATACCTATTTCTCTCACTCAGTACAATTTTATGTCCTCCCTAGTAGAGGAATCATTAAACTCATTTTTTTTTTTCAATTTGAAAATATTTTCTCTCTATGTATATTGATATATTTAGGGTTTATTTTTCATTAATTTTAGAAAATCTGAAGTGAATCAAGGTGTCCTTTTCATATGCATTAGAAAATAATAATGCAGTCATAGAATGGTATTTTCTCTTCACAGAGATATTAGAGGAAAAGAATTAGAAAGAAGATCCTTTCATTAAGGCAATTTTGTAATGCAAACCCATTTATTTTCCCTGCCCTTGCAATTGTTGACATTACTTCTGTGTTGAACAGAGGCATGAGCTGTTGCAGGACTATAGTTCAGGAAGCTGGTTGAAAAATAAGTATAAACAGAGAAAAATAATAAATGCAGGCAACACTTCCATAACTATATAATACCATCTTTTGAGATGGTACCAGCCTTTGACGTATGCTTCATTTTGTCTTGGCAAAGTTAATAAGCTTTAATAAACTAGCTGATGTAGCTTGAATGGCTGACAGGCTTTCAAACATGCAAATTTTCAGAATTTGAAGGAACGCTTATGAATCTGTTTTCTCTAAGTGTGTCAACTGTTCTAATTAAAGAGGTTCTTCATTCCTATACTTTATATACATTCGTATGTCTTTAAGGTTTTACTTATATCCTTAAAGGCAGCTACTATAACATTACTAGATTGTTTCTCTAGCATGATAATAAATTCCTTCAAATATTCCAGGTTTTTCTAGGTATTGGACTGATTTTCCAAGTAAGAGAGACATTGTGTCTTCAAACTGTAGATTCAGTTTAGTAAGCTTGAAGTGTCCCACTATTGCCTACAACTGTTGCATAAGTATATGGATTATAATCCATCTTTAGTTTCTCTGCTGTAAAGATCACATATCTTGTACTTAAGTAGTTAAACATCCAAAATTTTCGGGCAGTAATATTTCACAATAACTTTGGGTTTTTCCCTGACTGTTACCAAGAGGAGTACTTATAAATATATTTATTGTGAGAAGTAATTTTAATAAATCTTATAATTTCATTCAGTTTTTGAAAGGAGACATATTGTACAAAGAGAGAGAGTGTATGTCCTTGGCAAATAATACCAACCTGGGAATAAATGGGTTTGAAGAAATAAAACAGAAAGAGAGATCATTAGGAAACCAGCAAGCTGTTAAAAGAACAGTCAGCCAGACACTGTCATAAAGATTTGAAATGCTGCAGCATCTTCTTTTATGGCAGTTCTCATTCAGAAAGGTCATGATGGTATGGAGAATGAAGGGTTATCTTTTATGATCTCTAGCTATTTTAAATAGTGTAAACAAATAAATCCAAGGAATTGGAAAATATTTACTAGCCTTCAGAGACTTTGCAAGAGTTCAGTTGAGATACTGAAGTGCTATGCATGTCATAGGAAATGATGAGAAGATCAGTAGCTATTAACCATACCCTGTAGGTTTTAATACCTCAGAGAAATGCAAAATTCTAAGGTCCTGAGTTCTCTAAATGTAGCCAATGATTGATCATGCATTTAACATTACTGATTTGTCTAAGCATCTGTTGAACATTCCGCCATCTGCCTGTAAAGACATGGTGATCAAAACTTTTGCAAAACTACCTGCAGAGAAAGGGAGGAAATTTTTTAAGACTCTCTTGCTTCTCTGTCATGTGCCTCTGGTGCCAATCATCCTTTATCTGGGCAAATTTTAAAATTATTCAGAGTGTGGAATTACTATATTCTTTTTAATTTATAAGGATGATGCTATTCTCCACAATTTTATTTTTAAAACATTTTGAACTAAGGAATATCTAAACTTCTATTAACTCAAGCTACCAAGTTAACCTTAACAAGTATATTCTGCTACAGCGAGTGTAAAAAGCAAGAAAATAGTCTGAGCTACATATTTCATAACAAGGTTCAAAGATTTATTATAAATCAGGTTTGAAAAGATGGTAAAATGTAGAAGTGTTTGTTGTAGGAGATGTTTATTATCAACAAGGTATGTACGATAAAAAAGATGAGCTAAAAATATTATCTTGAAGAAGTAGAAACTATAGCCTATAGTTCTGTACCCAAAATACACAGTAAATTGTTTAGATTTGATGTATTTTTTTAAAAAGACGAAAAACTCCTAATGGATTTTTAATAGTGAGGTTTGGAATTTTTGAGTTTACAGTTTCTATTGATATCAAAATAGCTGTGGTGAGCTGACCGTGGCTGGCCACCAGGTGCCCACCAAGCCACTCTACCACACCTCCTCCATCAAGACAATGGAGGAGAAACTACAACAAAAGATTGTGGATTGAAAAAAAGGAGTTTGTTCAGTAATTAGTCTTAAAAGCAAGACTGACTCATCTAGGGGAAATTATACTTCTCCAATATGGATCCTTCCCATGGGCTACAGTTCTACACAAACTGCCCCAGTGTGGATCCCTTCCATGGGGTGCATTCCTTCAGGAACAGGCTGCTCCAGTGTGGTACCCCACAGGGTCTCATGTCCTGCCAGCAAACCTGCTCCAGCATGGGATCCTCTTTCCACAGATCCATAGCTCCTGCCGCCAGGACCTTCACAGTGTGCAGCTTCTTTCAGGGCACATCCACCTGCTCTGGTGGGATGTCCTCCACAGGCTGCAGGTAGATGATGTCTGTGCCCCTGCTGACCTCCATGGGCTGTAGGGGCACAGCCTGGCTCACCGTGGTCTGCACCACAGGCTGCAGAGGAATCTCTACTCTGGCATCTGGAGCACCTCCTCCCCTTCCTTCTCCACTGAACTGAGTGTCTGCAGGGCTGTTTCCATCACATATTCTCATCCTTTCTCTGGCTGGTATTTGCTCTTGCTCAGGATTCTCCCTCTTTTTTAACTCTGTTATCCCAGTGGTGCTACTTCTGTGGCTGATGGGCTTGGGTCCATCTTGGAGCTGGCTGGCATTGGCTCTGTTGGACATAGGGAATGCTTCTGACAGCTTCCCGGAGAAGCCACACCTGTGAAACCACCCCCCTCTCTGCCTTGTCTGCCACTTTTCAGAATTTATCTATGCTTCAAGTTTATTCTTTCATAAAATAGAGAAACATAACCTTTATGATATCACTTCTCATTTCAGTAGACAGGATTATGCTGTTGTACATAGAAGAAGATGGTTTAAAATGAGGAACAAACACATAAACTCAAAGAAACAAAGCTCCTTTTTTTTTTCTTCATACAAACGCCTCTAATATCAAGATAAGTCAGAAAAAGAAAATTACAGAGAGCCTGTGACATAGAGGTTATTTTTTCAGAAGAAAATATTTTTTGAAGTGTCATCTGGGTCTTGGAAAAGTAGTTAAAGCTTTCAAAAAACCACATATATTAGCAAAATATTAATATGATGTAAGCATGATTTTATTACATGAATTTTACAATATCTAAACAAGAAGAACCCAGTTAAATAGAGATTTTGGTGTTTTCATCACCTGAGAAGTTGAGAGGGCTTGTTAACAAAATAAAACGGTAAAAGGGAAGCATAGCCTCTGTCTCCAGGGCAAAACTGTGCTGTGTTCACAACAAACAGTGCTAACATTCGTTGAGTAGGATACCTGTACCATCCTATCAGCTAACTATCCCATTTGTCTGGATGATCAGAATATTGATATGAAGCTCAACTGTTCTTTCTTTTAAATGTATTTTCTGGTAACTCAAGAGCTGTTAGTGCTGCCTATAAGATCAAGGCAGTCATAAAGTCTCCATAACATGAAGCACACTTTTAAAATCTGTTCAGAGATACACTGCTGTTCCCAGCCCTGTGATGGCTTCATGTAGTTCAAATATAAGGAAAGTTGTGTGCTACCAACACATACATCTACTGGATCATCCAGTGCTGTCTGTCAGAGTTCCTCTTACGATTTGCACTTGTTCCTGAATTTGTGAGAACTGTCCAGGGATTTTTCTTCTGCATGTACCTACAAAGCTGCCACAACAGAGTGAGAATGCAGCCCATGTGAGTATGAAATTAGTGCCTGTAATAGAAATGAAAGCACGGTAATATTCTCACTATATTTGTTACCAAGTTTTGAGAGGAAAAGAATTCTCAATGCTAAAATTTATATGTTTGTATATATGAATTCTGGTTTGTTCGGCTTTTTTTTCTACAATGCCTTGTATACAAAAATAAGACAGGTGGCGAAGATTAACACTTGCGAGTAATGAAATCTAAAAAATTCTGAACATGATTCATCAAGAATTTTATTTATGGTTTGTAGGCACTTTTAAATAACTCATTCTCTGCACCTCATATATTTGTTCTGCAGGCAGCTGTTAAAAAGACTTAATGCTGATTTCTGCTTTAATGTATTTCTCCTTGCAGATACAAATTAGTTTAAGTTTTGTAAATAAGTAATTCATAAGCTTTGGGGACCTTCCAAGTGCTAACACCACCTGAGGTATTGTTCTTTTAAAAAATAAGAGTTCATAATTAATATAAAATCATGCCTTTTTAAAAAAAAATATTTTGGGGATGAACAAACTGATATGGAAAAAAAAGAATTTTTTTCTGTTCCCTTATGAAATCTTCTCCTAGGTTCAAAACACATGTTTGGAAATTTCAAAATGTCCAGATGTGGTCCTTCAGCCTCTATTCCTCCTGGTGAAGAGATGAGAGAAATCTAACTGTTCCATTTCTTCTGGTGAGAACTTGCCTGAAGCAACTCTGAAGTAGAAACAACTTCAGGGTGAGATGCCGGGATGGGAAACAGAGATGAGAAAGAGGGAGAATTTGGATAAAGTACTAGGAGTAAATAGGCAGGCAGAGGGGAGAATGGAAACAATCAAGCTATATGAGCTGAATCTCCCTGAAGGCTGACAACCCCTGATGGGCCAATTACTTCATCTCAGCAGCAGGAGACAGACATTTTCTGTGGATCCCAGGCTAGTAATGCTTTAATGTTGCTGAAACTTGTTGTCAGGTGGCTGCACATAGCACAGCTGTGTTCAGAGATACAATTTCTGCCTAACAGTGATTGAAAACCACTCATCCATGGAAGATGCGGTACAGAAACAGATCAGGCAAGACTTCTTTGACAAGCAAAGTAGTCTGCAACAGATGAGCAAATTCTGATTCTTGTATTTGCTGGGAGGCTGAGGGGTGACAGGAATGCTATGCCTGTACTAGCAAATAAATGGGTTCAGGGCCTCTGCATCTCGTTCTGAGGCCAAATGCATTTAAATGGCACGGCACAGTGTCGTAACCACACAGCAAAAGTCACACCAAAGCAAGGTGCCTACACCTAAACCAAGCTAAAATGGAGCCTTGTCCTTGGCTGTCCTTGAACTGTGCCTGACATTGTCTGGGAAAGAGGTAGGTGCTGTGGCCCCAGACTCACCCCCTTGAGAGCAGAAGAGCAAGAAGCTAAGCAATACAGACGGCTACAGTGCGTGCTCAGCCTCTCTGTGCCCTATCCATTCCTTGATACACTCATATGGAGATTATCAGCAAGTTTTGTGACTGTTGGGGTCCTTTCTCCTCAGTGATGGTATCAGATGTGTGTTGTCTGTGCATTGATTATATGCCCTAAACTATAGACTTGCCATCAAAAGTGTATTTAAATGAAATGCAGGGGGTATTCTCCCATGCATGGACAGACACGAACAACAAAAAACTTAATTATCATGCGACACAACCTGTTACACCTAAGTTGCTTGCAACCTTTATTAAAAGTGAAAAAAATACTTATATACAGGATGCATGTGAATAGCAGCATATTTATTTATAGCTATTTTGTTTTAGTGAAGGGAGCATTTTGCCTAACTGAAACTAAGCTGCCATGCAATCTTAGATCAAGATATGTGGAGCTTTAAGAAGAAATGTATCCTCCTGGCCCATAAATCTACCCTATTGACTCATAGGCCCAATTTCAGTGTCTAGAACGCAGTTCGGAAACCTCTGGTTAGTTGGAGAAGTTAATGCAATTTATTTTACAAAGTAGTAGAACTGAATATTTGAAAACATTTGGTGTGCAGTACTTTATGAGAACTTTTCAGTGTGAGGTATGGTAAAGCATTTGTTAATTGCTGCCTTTCAAACTATTTAGTTAGAAAGCAAATTTTCATGAGCAATATATTACTAAATGGCCAGGCAATGACATTATTTCAACAGGGTCTCAGAAATTAGTAACGTACATCACAGAGTTTTCTAAACCTACGGAACACTATGAAGAGAAATTTCCCTCTTCTTGTCCCTTTTTGTGTGTTCTTCTTTGTTCACAAAGAAAACTTCTCTTTTGACCTGATATGGAAAGTTCCAGGAACATTCCTATTGAAAAAGTAGTTTTTTACAGATCATCTAGGGTGGTTTTGGAGAATCCATGGAAATAAGGTTTGCTGGAAAATAGCTTGTTTAAAATATTTTAGTTCTTTCATAAATATTTAGCAATGGAAGAGCTTCTAGGGTATGTTTATTTCTAATATTTGTAGTTTAACAGGCTACTTCTATAAATAGTTGGATGGTAGATTTATAAATAAAGTCACCTGATAGTATTTTTGGTTTCTAAAATAAGAAATCTCAGTCAAGACTGTTTATTTAAATTCTGGTATAACTAATTGTACAACCACATGAAACAGTTTAGCTGAAAAAAAGAAATGTTATTTCTCCAAAAATGGTTAAGAAGATGAATTTTTCCTTTGTGTGTTAAATGTAAACTTTTTTCAAACCGTTTAACAGTAAAAAGGGAGCACGTTTGCAACTATGAAACAACTATAATTACATACCCCAGACTTTTCTCAGGAATGAACATAATATAAGAAATTGCAGTTCTGAACTGTAAATACCACGTGACAAGTCACAGCTTGTGTATAAATTGTATATTAAGAACCAGAAGGTGGTATTAGCTCTAATCCATCAAGGTCAGAGCCACCTGTGCCTGCCTCTTGACTCCTTCCTTGCTTCATTAGCTACAGAGCAGCCCAGTTTTGAAGGCACAGTGCCATCTCTCCCCTTGAGTCTGCGGCTGTGGCTATCCTTTTCCACATGGAAGTTGGGAGCCTGAATTAAGGTATTACAGTACTTGTGCCAGTAATCTAAGATAATGTGTAAAATGTAGATAATGCTGATTCTACCATCTTTTCAAACAATGTCTGTACTCAGAATAACATTTTCATATGACTGCACAGACAGATGTGCCCATCTTTTTTGTTCCTTGTATGTTTTATTTTGTTCCTATTCATACCCAATATGTTTTACTCACAGAAGAACAGAAGGTGTCACCCAGAGAGGTCTGGTTTACCTGTAGAAGGGCTCAGCTTCCTGCACAAGATAACCTACTTATTTGGTCTGGCTTGTCCTTCCCAGGTTTCAAAGGCTGTATCTAAATGATGTGACAGAAGAGTTCTTCCCAATTGTCATGTCAAGGTGTGTAACACAGTTACACTCTGACTATGTTGTGGGGCAAGATTTGGTGATACTCCCTTTTAGTCAACTCATTGAAGAAAATCAGGCACATAGATAAGGCAGGAGCAGTGATGAGCTCCATTGTGTCCTGATAACTGCACTCTCCTGTCTCCTTAGGTGTAGTCAATGTCACTACTTTCCATTGACTATATAGGAACCTTAGAATGGTAATCTCAGAAGTGGCAGCTCCAGAACTAGTTAAATATCTTCTGTGTCACAGAGGTGATGGTATCTTCAAACTATTACACATTAATTTAATGATTTTCTTTTTCTTCTCTCTGTTACCAGTCATTTTTTTGCACGGGTATGTGTACTGGATGTGGCCCTTCCCTTAGTACATTTGGATATCTCTGCAAGGGCAGAGATATCCAAATGTACTAAGGGACAACAAGGCAGTGAAAAAGGGTACTTATACTAACATCATGTGCTCTGGGTAAAGTTTATATTGAGTATTTTTAGGGAAAAAAACCCCAACCATTTGGCAAAACCAAAATAACTGCACTGTCATTGGATATGGTGAATACCTCTGAGATGATCCAACAATGCCTCCTCTGCCATGCAACCAAAGCGCTCTGCATCCAAAGAATGGTTCTACTCTGAGGTGGTCCCTCTATGTCAGTTCTGTGGTCAGAGTCTGTTGGCAAGGAAGTGCAGTGTTGCTGATCAAAACCAGGGTTGGCATTCAATCCGATGTTCACCATTTCCACAGCAGCCATAGGGGTGTTTTTTCGCTTTCATAGCACTGGACCAAGCTCATGATAGGATCAGTGTAGCATGATTTAACTATAAGCCACCTAATCTTTTTTTCCTCCCTTTTAGTGGGCTTGAGATATAACAGTGCCATTAACTGGAAACAGTAAAGGAGAGAAAGCTTTTCAGGGCACAAATGAAAAGTAATGCAATGCAATAATAAACCTGTCTTTTCACGTCTGTATCCAGAAGCACAATGCTTTGCTCAGATTTCATTTTTATTTTATTGCTTAAATATGCAGTGTCAGTGCTTACATAATGTTTTTAACTTTTTATTTTCACAACGGGGATTTCATGCCTTGTGTATAATTGAAATGTGTAAAATTACTGTGAAATCTTACTGAAGCATATGCTGAATTTAATATGCATAGTATTTTTATTTTTCTACTGAGAAAGAAAAACACTTAGTAGTGTTAGTAGAAAACTTAGATTTCATGCAACCCCCCATAATTTATGCTATCTGTCCCTGATTTGTGGAAGATTCTCAGTATTCTTATTTATTATGTGAACTATAAAAAACTTCGCAGTATATCTTGGCATTCAGATTAGGTGTTAACATGGTTTGCATTACTTGCAAATATGAAGTACCAATTTTGACTTTCGGACCCAGTATCTCTGTTTTCTCATGCCCAATGCTATAGCCCAGAACATGTATTTTCTGGGTAGAAATCTCAACATCTCTTCAAATATGGGTGTAACTCACTCCATAATTTTGTTCTGACTACACTCAGATGCTGTCAGCTCCTATTTTTTGTGCATGGCTTCTGTGTCTGCAGTCCTTTCAGGATGCTGCATCTTCTGTTCATTGTGTTCCAGGAAGGGCAGAAGATTTCAGAGGGGAGATGAGGACAGTGATAGATAGCATCAGGAGGATTAGCTGCAAGGCATGGCATGTCTAAAGAGTTTGAAACACAAGCAGGAGGAAAGTGCTGTGAAGAAAATGATGGAGATGACAATGAACGGGAGAAAACATCAACCGTATTATTTGTGGAAGAGGTTTAGGAATGGTATTCCCCAATTTAGTAATTCCACTAAAAAGAAAACTGCTAGGAGACACAAAAGGCAGAGATTATGATTTAATGGAAAAAGCAATGAGATAAGAAGCTGAACAGTAGCAGCAACAATACTGATAACAGCAGTATACAAAAGAGAGGATGATTTACATGCAGAATGCTCACCACACTGAGACAATGGACAGTGGCAGATGGACCCTACGTGCCTATGCTTTTACCCCCTGACTGAAAGCCACACTCACCTCCTTCTTGGAAGGAGAAATCCCATACTTCCCCACTCCAGTGATGACGTGAGGTGGTATAAATAACAACCTAGACATGCCCATGTGGCTGCAAAGTCCACCCCCTCACGGCTACTGCGAAAAAATTAACTCTGTCCTGCTGAAAACAAGGACAGTTGGGAAGTGTGAGAAGGTAACATGGAAAGCTAGCTGAAGGAATAGGTTAAGAAAAAGAAATTAGGTGTGAAAATGGGGAACTGTATGCCTCATGTATCACTGAGGATCTGCTGCAAGACATTTTGAAGTTAATGAATGTGATTTAACCGAGTCTATAATGACAAAATACACAATACAAATAAGCATTTTCATTGAACCCTGTACCCTTGGTTCTAGATGGATGGAAAATAAGATGCCACGTATACTAAAATTTGATAGAATTGCTGGTAAGACTTGAGATATGAGAAGAAAATATGAAGGTTTTTAAGAAGTGCATTTGTTTTGTGATGAGTTTCAACTGAGGAAAATAAATGGGAAAATAAGTTTTACTTAGAAAAGGAATCAGAGAAATATGAAGTAATTTTGGATACAAAAAGGCCAGAGGGTGAAGTTTTATCTAATTTCCTTTGATTTAAGGGCAAGAAATTTGCTCAAATAAACTAAAATTATTTTTTATATTCCTGATTCTGGATTTGTATAATTTATGTTTCAGTTGTTTCCAAGTAAATTAGGTTATTTAACTTGGAGATTGCAGACATTTAAGTCATGATTTATTTAGATTGTCCTATGCATACATAATAAATTTTACATCTTTATTGTGCTAAGATGAGGGCTAGGCTGTGCACTGTGGGCTTTATTTTAATGAAGTTCAATGGCAGAGTTTGGAAAGCATTCAGATCACTGGGGAAAAAGAAGTCACAAGGTAAAACAAGCAACTTCTCACAGAAGTTTCATTTATAAATGGATATGTATGACCGATTCCTCTTAAGTTTACCTATTATTTCTAACTTCACAATATGCAGCCATTTAGGCTGAATTTACAAAGATACTTTTTGGTACAATTAATAAGAAGTAATACATTTTATCTTTTTTTTTTTTTAATCAGAGGGGCTGCATCTAATTCTGTGGCGACAGCTGATGGGACTATATTGATGTCATTTTCAATGCCGCTTTTGAACTCTCACTATATAATTGTCGGAAGTATTGCATTGTATCCCTAGATGACTAAGAACAACAAATATATGGGATCACCGTTGCCCCTGTAGCTTTAACTTTTTTTATTGTAGCAAAGTCATAATAGACACATTGATTGCTCTGTCCCAATGCAGGCAGACCAAGTCTTATACAATTTTTTTGATAAAGAGTTTTAAATCTAATAGTTTATAACTAGTGATAGGATGTTTTTGGTTGGAAGGGACTATTAAAAGCTACCTAGTTTAATTCCCCCTACCATGAGTAGGAACTTCTTCAACTAGATCAGGTTTCTCAGAGCCCCATCCAACCTGACCTTGAATGCTTCCAATGATGGGGCATCCACAACTTCTCTGCGCAGCTTGTTCCTGTGTCTCATCACCATCAGTGTCCTGCTCCTGCTGGCCACACTATTTCTGATACAGACCGAGATGCCACTGGCCTTCTTGGCCACCTGGGCACACTGCTGGCTCAGGTTCACTGACTGTCAATCAGCATCCCCAAGTCCCTCCCAAAGAGGTCTTGCAGGACAGATTGGATGACCATATGCTGTTCTTGCAGACAAAAGCAATTCTTCCACCTTTGAGTAGGTGCCAGGCAGCATTGCAATTGTTCATGAAAAATGATTTAAAATATTTGATGAAGCAGTCTTTTTACTGGAAACCGAAACTTTGTTGGAACTGGATCTTTCATTTGGAACACGTCCATTTCAAGAAGGGAAGAGGCCGAACAAATTTTAACTGTTACTTCTTATTTTGCTAACACTGAGAGTTTTGTTTTGGATTCTAAATTTTTTATTTATTTCATTTTGGTTAGTGTATCACATGATAAATGTTTTTTCATACCTGTTTTTGACACTAAAAATGGAAACTTTCAATGAGTTTTCTAGAACTTTTTACTTAGACTCCTTTGTTTCTTAATTTCACAACAGTTTACAAATACTTTCTTTTCTTTAATATATTAGAATTTTTTTTTTCTCATAATTTAGAGAAATTTGCAGCTCACAGAGTTCTTGTGCCTGAACTACCAGGCTGTATACCATTTTAATGAACACAAACCTTTTTTATAACACTTGCACCTTGGAGTCTTGTCTTGTTTGCTATTTACGGTCAGTATACCTGAGTAATTGTCCTTTTTTCCCAAGTAGACAGTTGCAGTAAAGGCAGCCTACTTGCATATGTATATATATGTATGTCTGTGCATGCTCACTACTCTGACCCTCTGACAGGCTTATATATGTGTGTGTGTGTGTGTGTGTTTTTGTGTTCATTTTCAGTTTGTTTCTTGCAGCCAATGACCTGTAGGCTATGATCTGGTCTTGGGTTAAATTAGATATATATTGACTTCTTCTTTATGTTATTCTGTTTCTAGCAAGGATTCAACAACAAGGCTTCCGTTACAGTATTATGACAGTACTCTTTTTGTTTTCTTAAGGTAAGAGTTTAGTATAAACAGAAGATCAGGTATTATAAAATTGATAAAAATCAGATAATAATTTTATTAAAAGATCAGTGGTTCAGTATCTTCTTTTGAAATGTTTTTGCATTTCTGCAAAACATATTTTCTTTTGTCTAGGCCTCTGGCGTATTCATAGTTGTGAGATACTGTCCTGATTTCAGCTGGGATGGAGTTAATTTTATTCCTAGTAGCTGATGCAGTGCTGTGTTTTGGATTAAGTATGAGGATATTGATGATAACATGCTGATGTTTTGTTTATTGCTAAGTAGCGCTTACTCTAAATCAAGGAATTTTCAGATTCTCATGCTCTGCCAGTGAGCAGTGGCATAAGAAGCTTGGAGTGAGCATAGCCAGGATAGTTGATCCAAACCCATCAAGGGAATATTCCATACTATAGAATGCCATGCCCATTATACAGACTGGGAGCAGTTAGCTTGAGGATGCTGCTCACTACTTGGGGATAGGCAGGGCATAAGTCACCGGGTGGTGAGCAGTTACACTGTGCATCACTTGTTTGTCTTGGGTTTTATTACTCTCTCTTTGCTGCCTCAATGAAATGGGATGGGGGAGCCAGGACAGACGCTCGGTGAGCTTATATTATTTTATTTGCCTCATAAACTTGACAGGAGACCTCAGAGATAATACAAGCTTGCGTTGCCAGGAAAAACCCAAGATTTCCTGGTTGCAGAGTATTCTTAAAAGCTTTTCAGCCAATACTAGTAGTTCTAGAGGTTACAGACAGCTGTTTCAACCAATCTTCTACATTGCACGTACACTTGTTAAAACAATATTTGCTTGTTTTATACCTTATATAACAAAGCATAATATTCCATTATTAAGCTTAACTTTATCTTTCTTGCTAAGCATATTCTTTGCAACTTCTAAAAGTTCTCTCAGCTAGGCCTAGAGACATGGCTCTTTGTTCCTGTGTCCTTGTTCTAATGCAAATTGTATATTCTAATTTNTATATTTCCTACATCTCTCCACCCCCCCCAACTCCTTTTCCTTAAAATTATTATTCTTATTATTAATACAATATTCTTATTATTAATACAATACAATTCTTATTATTAATACAATATTAATGTATTATTAATACAATTATTAATACAATATTGTATTAATAGTATTAATAGTATTAATTAGTATTTCTAATTTTACTTTATTTAAATTATTAAACTGCTCTTATCTCAACCCATGAGTTTTTCTTTTGCTTTTCCCAGTTCTCCTCATCTCATAGGGGAGTGGCTTTGTGGTGCTTAGTTGCTGGCTGGAGTTAAACCAAGAAAGCTACAAAGTGCAGTATTTGCACTCTTCCTGCATATGGCTGTGACATTATAGGGATACCATCAAAATTAAAGACAAAATTTTTATTTCTTACCTTTGAATGCTTTTGCTTGCAAAATTGTATTTTGCACTCTTTCTCTAATATTCCTCTCACATAAAGGCAAAGCGTTAAATGTTTGCTTCTTTTAGCCAGGACAAACCTCCCAAGTTTGTTTGTAGAATCACAGAATCCCAGAGTGGGTCAGGTTGGAAGGAAGCACAGTGGGTCATCTGGTCCAACCTCTCTGCTCAGGCAGAGTTATCCTAGAGTACATGGCACAGGATTGTGTCCAGATGGTTCTTGAATCTCTCCAGTGAGGGAGACTCCACTACCTCTCTGGGCAATCTGTTCTGGTGCTCAGTCACTGCACAGTAAAGAAGTTCTTCCTCATATTCGGGCGGAACTTCCTGTGCACCAATTCTACCCATTGCCTCTTGTCCTACTTCTGGGCATCACTGAGAAGAGACTGGTCCATCCTTTTGACACTCTCCCTTCGGATACTTGTAGGCACTGCTGCGGTGCCCTCTCAGTCATCTCTTCTTGAGGCTGAACAGGCCCAGCTCTCTCAGCCTTTCCCCATGAGAGATCCTCCACTGAAGGGGTGCCATCCTGCAGGGATTGAGTGTGGTGGGCAGAGCACAGGTGGTGACAGAAGGGTGCTTTGACAGCCACTGGGGTGACCAGTAGTGCACCAGGTCTAGAATGCATCCAGGGGCTCCAGTCTGAAGTTAAAGGAGGGTGGTCAAGAGACGAAGCTGTGGTATAGATCAGGGGCCTACCCAGTAGGCAGGACCAGAGACAGCGCTGGAGAGCTGAGCTGCTGTGGGGCTTCTGGAGCACAGACTAACAGCTCTGGGACCAAAATGCTGTCCTGGGCCATGGGCAGGGTGGCCACAGCACTGGAGGTGGCCGAGAGGGAATGATGAAGTCTGTGAAAGACCCCAGGGTCCTAACACTGTTATGGATAGATCCTGAGTTCTTGTTTCAAGGACAATGTGTGCCTCTGGAGCTATATCCCAAGTTCAGTATGTGAGGCTCAACTTCCATTACTGGAATCTGCATGTAAAATAAAAGACTAGGTTTGCTGGTAGAAAGATGAGATATGATCTGTTATCAGATAATGAAATCTAAAGCTACCTTAAAATTTGCATTTATAGGATTTCACACCAAGTGTTCCATAGTCTCCTTTGGGACATAAAGCTATTGAATCCTGGCAAAGGGTGTTACCATTGATTTTATTAAGATTAATCTAAATCTTAAAACTTATCTGTCTCATAACTTTCCTATAGAAAGTTGAAGCTATTATTTTCCTTTTTTTAAAATCCTTAAAGTCTATTTTCAGCTGTCTTTCTTCAGATAATTGTAGGTATCCAGGCAGTTATCTATCTAATAGACTTTTTTGGTTTCAAATATATGTATTTAAACTGCTTTTCTCCATGTGGATTTACACATCTGACATTCTTGTATCCATTCCTAATTAATATATTTTTGTATAGTGTACCCTTTCCATTTATTTTTTGCTTGCTTGTTCAGAAAAAAAATTGTAATTCTATGCATTCTTGTCTGAGGCATATGAGAAAAGAATAGTGCATATGCTACAAGTATAACTGAGGCTTTAGCTGAATTCTCTTGAATCTTTTTTAATTCTCTTCCTAAATAAATTTTCCACTAGGATAACCTACAAAATTGCAGAAGAACACTCTCAAATCAAAACAGACAAGGCAAATGAAAAAATGATTTTCAGTAAGAATAGCTGGACGTATGTTATATTATGAAATATGATGAAATAGTATGCATTTTTAAAGAAAGCTGCATTACATTCCTTTATATCCTTCCACTGCACTTTATCACTGTCACTTTTAAAGCAGGAATCACCCTCTGGTGGTTCTGATCCAAGTATCATGATTTGTTTCTGTTTGCTATAAGCTAGCCCTCAGCTATCAAACTAATGGGCCTAAGTGTATATTTAAGTACCTAAATCATCATGCCTAAATGCAGATTTCTTTCTTTAAGCACAATATATGAAAATCGGTTTCCTTAAAATATATTTATAACATCCAGACTCAGGGATTATAGTACGTTTCAGTTTTACTAAAAATGGTATTTTTAAATGCTGTCTTTTGGGTGTAGATCTCTCGTATACACTTTGTTGTGCATAAATATGATTTGAAAGTTGTGCATAATAATGTTTTTGAGAGGCCACAATGTTTATTATTCATGGCTATTACAATTGGTTCATGTATAGCAAAGTTTTGCACTTACTTGATAGTTTAGAGTTGTAGCTTTTGCATTTAATGAAAGCTGAGAAGGGTGGTTTTTCAGTCTGTTGTTTTATACAAAAAGTATTTATAAGTCAAGGCTAAAGAGATAAGATATTTTACTTTTCTACTTTTCTTTTGTTCTGAACATCATGGTACTGAGTACGTACAATTGCAAATATATTTTGCCTGAGTTGTCAGTAGTTACACAACAAAGAAAAGTCTACAGAGCTGGCTTCTCTAGCTTTTACAGTTTATTGTTGTCACATCAGATCTATAAAATGCTCTGTTTTTCATAAGGCAGAGACAGATGCCCAAGCTAGGATCCCTAGCAGTCTGGACAGTCCCCTATTGCATCCCAAGTCCCTGAATCTAACATAGGAAAGGAATGTGTGTGGGATCCTGAATTGCTACTAGGTGGTACAACATTTTGACTCTTACATTGTGTTAATCCTAGGATGAACAAACTCTAGTGATCTGAGACAAGAATAGAAAACAGCCTGCATATTACTACACAATAGATTTTGAAGGGGTTCTCTTTAGTGCTTTGGTTTGATATGCTTGACCAAATGCTGGCAAAAGACATTTCTGTGTTTGTTTTCAGTATCTCTCAATGTTTCATTTTTTTACACCTGTGTGGCATCCCACCCTTAAGGGGAAGGGAGCACACAAGATTCATAGATGCTCCTGATCGCAAGGAATGATAAAAGTCATAGGGTCCACAAGAGCTTACAAAGTTTTATTAGTAAATTGCACACTTTACATGGAAATTGGTATGTTTGTCCCTGATCTCCTCATATAAGCAAGAGGAAGCTGATTTTGAACAGAGGGATAGAGTGAACGGGAAGAGAGAGAGGGAGATAGATTAAAGAGGGAGACAGAGGAAGAAAGGAAGACTGAAAAAGAGATCACCAGTCCTGGCTCCAGTATCAATCCAGCTGAAATGTTAAGGGTCTTGGGTGTGCCACCTGCGCTCTCTGGGGGTATCTTTTATAGATAAGTTTTCTCTGCCCTGGAGATATGTTTGTCACTTTCTATGCAAATTAGTTATCATGCATAGTCTGTTCTTTTAGACCTTTATGAAAATGGGTCAGGGCTTCGTGGATGTTTGGTGGTCTTGATCATCCCCTACAGTCCATGCCCACTTCTTGACCTCATTCCTGTGCTTGCACTGTACTGCGTTGTGCTTATCTCCAGGAGCCAGAACAAGGTTGTCTGTGCCAGGAAAGTGCTGCTGTCTGTATGGCCCCCTTCTCCAGTCACATCCTGTAGCTTCTCGCAGCATGTTATTACCAACTACCCTTGGCTGCCATTATCAACCATCCTTGGTTGGCTCTGCAACTATAGGTATTTGAGGCATACACAACAGCCTCCTTATCTTCTAGGCTGCTACAACCTTCTTCACCTCCAAGACCTTTCCTAGGTAGCAAACCATCCCTTTCATAGAGTACTTAACTGCTTGACTGATTGCAAGCTATTTACAATACTTTGCGTGTTGACAAGCAAGGCAGTTCTGGGCCTCCCAGCACCCTCCACATTTATCAGTGTGGCAGTTAATTATTTGGTACCTACTTTTCAGCCACTTGCTGAAGCAACAGTAGCCTTTTGACTTTCACAGGTGCTAGAGTTATATTTCTACTAATAAGCAGTAGATAGGACAGAGGCAGGGAGAAAAGAAATTATGTATGTACTTTGCACTGTGCTGCTTTTTTTAATTTTTGCTCAGGAAATCAGGGTTTTTCTAGTTTTCAGATAGCTTGTCCTTTGTCACTCATGCTTAAAAATGTTAATGTAAAGAAAGAAAGAAAGAAAGGCATTGCATAGATTAAGGCAAGTCATTCACTTTAGCAATGTTGCTTCTGTTTTGCAGCTCAGGAGATTACTTTATCTTGGAAAATCAAAACGAAAGTTCGGCATAGACAATGAGGAATACAATAGGAACACTGTAAAGACTTGAGAGATTGTTTAGTTTGATTAACTTTGAGAAATATCCCAGTCTTTAATAAACATGGCTTAAATATGGAAATCATTATTGTTGGTGAATAACACATGGCTTCAGTGCCTCTCTAGACATGTATGGAAAAGAAGCATCTACTGGTAATTGCAGAGCATGGTTGGGTGACTTATATAAGTGGACCATATTAAAACATCTTTGAGATCCTGTCTTTCCTGCTCAAGAACTACAATTAACTACACACCAAAAGTAAAAAATACTTTTTTTTAGTGAAGAGTTAGTATTTATGCTCTATCACATTATAAAGAAAAGAAACTGAGAAAAGGATACTGGCAAGGATAGAAACACAGCAGTCAATATTTTTGTAATTTTGCTTTATGGAATAATTGTATCTTTTTAAAGTATGGTGCTCAGAAAGCCCAAAATCTGCATAATTTTCACATCAACAAGATATAATACTTGGTTCCCTCTGTCCTTATGTGAACATGATTTTAGGATTCAGTATGAAGTTTTTAAAAAGTGGTTCAACTGTATTGTTCTATGTCTAAGTGATTATATTCTGTCCCACTATATCTATAGAAAAAGAATCTTATTATAGTTACAGAGATGTGTTGGCTTTTGTGTTAATAATCTAATTTGTTTATTCAATCCTTTATTGGTTAAGATAAGAAACCTTGTAATGGCAGAGCAATTTAAGTGTTTCCATTAGTCTCTTTTGAAGGAACCATTGATTTTTAATGCTCTTACTTCCTAAGCTCATTTTGCCAAGGTTTTACTTACCATTAGCTTCCAATCCTTGCATGTTAATGCATTTATTAACCTCTAGAATCCTGTAAGAGTCTGTTTTAACAAAAGCAATAAGCTAAACAAACTGTTTGGCTTGGATTTTACACGCTCCATGCAAAGCCTAATTCAAGAACATTCATATTTCTGAAATTAAAGAACCTCTGTATCAGGAACACTGATACAAGAAGACTGCAGAGCACTACACAGAAAGATGAATTTTGCTATATTTTTTCCTGCCCTTCCCATTTCTTTGTCCTTGTCATCTACCAGAGTGAGCTGCTAAGAGATTTTATTCTTTTTTTACCCCAGTGCATTTTATACTAACAATTCGTAGTCTGGTATGCATCCAGGCAGAGGGTTCAAGGAGGACTGGTTAAGCAGTAAATTTAGCCCTCCTCCAATCAGTGCACTAATTCCCAGCCTGTGCAATTGCCATGTAAGAGGGAAAGGTATAGAATTAATAACTGCCTTAGATAGCAGCTTTCCTTGCCCAAATCCTGCCACATAGCAGCAATTTTTTTCATTTTGCAAATCCACAGAGAAACTGCTTCATGTTCAACTGGCAATGGCTGAAGACAATTTGAGAACCGTGGCAGAAAATGTAGACTCCCTCCACAGATCTCTCAGCCCCTGTGCTCTGGAAGTGGGTTCTATAAGTCTGATGTAGAAAATGAGTAATTTTTTGCCAAGCCCTGAACACAAGGAAGAGATGACATAGCTTTGACTGGATAACCTGAAAGGTGGCAGAGATGTATGTGTCTGCAATCCCCATGTTCTTTGAAAATTAAAGTTTTTTTCTGCAATGCTGATATAAATGCCCATCTTATATTAGGGTTAACCTCATATCTGTTTTTTTTTTTAAGTATTTGTCATCTTTTTGACCATAACAAATTAGTTAAATCTCCTTCTCTGAAATTTTAATCTTAAAATACTCAACACTAGAACAGTAAACAAGGAAGTAATACATTTTTCTGGGAAGTAAGAGAATGGAAGATGTTTTCACTGCCTCCGCTTTTGCATATTTTATGCTGGTTTAAAATGGACCAATGACCTTTAGAAGTGGAGATCAAAAGTTTGCTGTCATGGACCATGACGAAAGTATGTAAACATGGCCTTTCTTGAGTCTGTATCTGGTATTATAAACTTTTTGGCTGGTCTCAATGGCTGCATCTCAGTGGAAGGGATTGACAGAATTGGGCCTTGATCTTTATTTTAAACTCTTTGGTGGCCTGGGTAAGTAATTGTATTGTAGCCTTTTCAGATAAAGCTAACAGAATCTAGTTCTCAGCTGCAACCACATGTCTCTCATAAAAGTTAGGAACTGGCATTGCTTCCCTCACACTTTAGAATGAAAATGGACCAAACGGACATACTTTTTGCTGAATTCAGTGACTTGTGTTTTGCTAGATGTGAATGCACACAGTGGATTAGTCTCTTCAGGAGATGTCGGAACCTCAAATTTGCATGTTTGTAAGAGCTTATTCAAGATGGGAGCACCTAGTACATGCATAAAACTTTCAATACACAAGTGATTATAGAAGCAAAAATCCTAGGTCATACAGAATCTTACCCTAATACAGATGCCTTAAATTAGATGGACCATACCCTAAGAATGACTGTTTCTCTTTATTGCCTGGAAAGAGAATGAAGAGCTTTAGACAGAGATGTCTTTTTGACAGGTAGGATATGTCCCACTCCAGGTATCCAGAAGATGTCTTTCTAGGTCTTGCTCTTGATCATGTAAATTAACAGTCCAGGTGCTGAAAGATATTTAAATTGTGATAAGTGCCAACTGGAGGCAGAAATTTGGAACTAGGTACTACAGTCATGGTGTCCAAATGACATTTGTTGGATTTGATTAGACATTCCTCATCCTCACTGAGCAGCTGGGCAAAATGGGAAGAATTAATTTACTCAGTGCAGAGACAAAACATGCCAAACAGCTCAACATCTGGAATCAAGAAAGGTGCATACAGAGTCAGGGTGTAATGTAGCTTTTGTATGAATGAGAGAAGTGTCAAAGGCTAATTTAAATAGCCTAAAACGTGAGCACAATAAATTGGTTTAGTTTAAAATGAGTCTTGCCTAAACATGAATCCTTTAGTTTCAGTGATATCTACTTTTCTTTAAATGAATCCAGGGACACGAGTATACCACACGAGTATACCACTGGCTGACAGCTGCAAGCTTCTGTTTACTGATCTGTGGCACATGCCTGTTTCTCTTTAAATTAAATGTTCATTACTACCCTGTTCTTCAGGGAGCTTGAAGTCATACTCACAGATTGCCCATCATTCAGTACTGCCTAATTCTTATTGCAGTCTCTGGATTGCCCCAAAAAGCCTTCTCCAAGAGCAAAATGCTTTAAAAAGGGTGAAGTCCTGAATGATGTAAAGGAACTCAGTGTCTGTTGCCTTGGCCTCTTCTTTTTCAGCAGCAAAATCCTGGCTTCTGACTCTACAGATGGTACTGACTGGCTTAACTGTCTCTTCACTAATTTGCAATAAATAGGTGTCTGGTTGGACCAAACTGATCTTTACTCATTTCTATCCTTTCAATGAAAGAATAACTGTTGAAATTCAAGCTTCCATGACAGTTCAGAAAGCATGTCAAATTTCAGCTATTTTTGATTGACTCATTTCTTGTTGTTTAAAAGGCTCATTCATAGTGTAAATTGTCATGTTTCTGCTATTTCGTTATTATCACGTTCTGAGGATTTATTTGATAGTTTTAAAATCCAGTGCCAAATTAAGGTGATTTATTTCAATGCATCAGCTTCACAGCTCATGGACTTGTGATTATTCTTTCCAACTTTTCAAAATAACTATTCCTTGAAAATTACTAAACTGTATAACATCCAATAAAATTTATATAGCAACAGAAAACATAATCATCTGGATTCACGGTGTCTTGCTGTTTGTGCCAAATTTGCTCTCTGCAGGAAGTCACAAAGTCATGAGGTGAAAAATACTTTGAAATACTTACAAACTCTGAGAGGCATTTTCAGAAAGCTTTGATTAAATAGAAAACATGGTATGATCTCTTGGTGTAATGACTGATAGATTTTCAAGTTTTTTAATATTAAACTTGCTTTAGTATTAGGCACACAGTGCTCTGAGGTACCATGAATGATCTTGTCAGAAAATGCTGCTAAAGCTTATTGGGTCAGCCAGTGACATTGCTGGAAACTCTGTATGACCCTTTATGAAAGGCACACCAGCGTGCTCTGAACTACCAAAACATTGGAGAATAGTAGCAGACTTGAGAATGCTCAATATTTTTGCACCAAACCAATGATGATGTGGAGATAAAACAAGCTGAACCTCTTTTATTTTTTTTAAATTGTAAAATCTGACAAACATTTTTCTAGGAAGTTAAATGAATTTGAGAATAACAGTATGAAAACCAAATGTCAGATTTTAAAGACACATTCCACAGTGTTGTTCTTACTTTTTAGCATTACAGGAATTTCACTTACATTATTCATTGTTCATTACTTAGAGGTAGGCAGATATTTGGCTTTCAGAAGTACAAAGTCATTCAATTGATGCACATCATCAGGCAGCAGAATTAATTAGGAAACAAACTGGAAATATTTTTAATTCTAGTTCTGTAATAAACACTGGGAACAGGAAGGGGAATATACAGATTAAAAAATTCAAACCAGCAAACCCACTTTTTCTTTATCTTTCTTTGGAAAACACCAAGACTAAAAAAGGAGTAATGTATGTTTCATTTTATCATAAAAATATTGATATTTATAAGTAAATTAGACCCAACCCTTAATATTCAGTGTACATTTTAATGTTGAAAAGCAAGCACCGCAATTACTATTTTAAGTTAAATAGTTAAGTTAAAATAATATGGCAAAAGGTATGCAACAAGGAAATTCTGCCAGCAGGTCTTTCGTGTCTTGGCAGTCACATATAAGTCAGTAACAACAGAACAAGAACACTTCATCTTCTCATTTCTGTAAACTCAGTTACACAGGAGCAAATATGTCACAGGTCATTGCATGGTCTTGGCACTAGTCCAAAGAACAGGTCAATAAGGCATAACCTCAATTTATCAACAACATGATCTCTGGCTAATATGTCACAAAGTCCATGTGATGACAAGAAATTCAATGTAATTCTAGAAGTGAGCTGTGGTGCTGCACCATGTAGTGATCAAGCTCTGCTATTTGTTGAACTGACTCTTCGGGGCAGTAGAACTGAGGCAGAAAAAGAAACTTTCCACTACGGATACTTCGCTACAGGAAATCACACCTATATACTCACAGCTATAGTAATATAAGCAATATGGCTAGAAATGTGGGGGTTTTTTGTGTGTCTGTGTGCATGAAAGCATTATACTCAATACCTCTTGAGTGAATTTATGATATTATATTAGGCAAGAAATATATGATACCGTGTAACTTATCTGCCTTACTCCAATTTATCTACTGCATTTTTTCCAGCCTGGATAAACATAATTGCCTCTTCCCAAGGAGTCTGTGGGCTAGCACGGTATTAATGTTGACATGTTGGAAATGATTAATGACTGTGAGGTAGGAGTAACTGGGCTAAAATGGATGCAGACTCAGTCCAATTAGAAAAAAGTAAATAAAGAAAATTTAGTGCATCAGTGTGCTTCTAATTTTTCAACTAATTATTATGAATTGTCATCAAAAATTCACACAAAATATGTGTACAACAATTATTGGAGTTTCTATGTCATTTTTTTGTGCCTTACAAGGCAAATGAATTTACTTATAAACTCATAAAATTTTCACCAAGATAATAGGAGGTACATCAAGACAGCCAGCTTTGCTCATCCCTGTGAATGTACATCAGTCATAGAATCACAGAATCACAGAATATGCTGAGTTGGAAGGGACCCACAAGGATCATCGAGTCCAGCTCCTGGCCCTGCACAGGACCATCCCAAGAGTCACACCCTATGCCCAAGAGTATTGTCCAAACACCTCTTGAGCTCTGTCAGCCTTGGTGTTGTGACCACTTTCCTGAGGAGCCTATTCCAGTACTCAGCCATCCTCTGGGTTAAAACTTTTCCTAATATCCAACCTAAACCTCCCCTGACACAGCTTTAGGCCATTCCCTCAGGTCCTGTCGCTGATCACCAGAGTGAAGAGATCTGTACCTGCCCCTCCTCTTCCCCTCATGAGGAGGTTTCAGACTGCAATGAGGTCTCCCCTCAGTCTCCTCTTCTCTAGGCTGAACAGACCAAGAGACTTCAGCTGCTCCTCATATGGCTTCCCTTCTAGACCCTTCACTGTCATTTGAGATGAGCTTTCATGGAGTTAAAAGGTGTAGAACTACACACCTTTCAATTTTCAGTACTTCAGCTACTATATAAGTACGTCTGTTTTAGAAAGCCAAATATATTTTCACAAAAATTTTGCAAAAACCAAAGTGGTTTTTAAATTGTGATTAATACCATAATAGGTATAACAGGTGATAAGCTAGTGATTTGCAATGTAAAACTTTCCTTTCTTAGGCTAATATCATGAACAGGAAGCAAAGAGCTTTGTTGAGCCTTCCTTCAGATTACAGCTTCTGTCATTCATGAACAAGTGGCGTTTACAATCTTTTGGCACATAAATCACGGTGTGCTAACGTTATTTGTTTCTCAGGGCATTAATACTTTGTTCTCAATGTCCTGGGTCGAAAGTCTACCTAAGGTTGTGTGAAGTCTCCTATAGGTTTTCAGATCCAGATGCCTGAAATTTGTAAATATCCCTAGCTAAGGGCAACAAGAACTTTTTCTTCTTTTTCTTCTGTGATCAAAGCTGCAAAATTCTTTGTGCTTTACATGATGGCAAGTCTTAGTTATATATGGCAGTTATGATTGTTGCAGATATGTTTTACAGCACTTCTAGCCATCATCTGATATTTAACTTACAATATCTGTCCTTGTAAATCTTAATTAAATTTAAACAGTTTCTAAATTTAAACAGTCATCTATCATGTCTCAGCACTTGTTTCTCTGTGCATGAAACCCCCCCTCCATGCTAACATACAGCATGTACTACCAGTGAATTTAATGCAGCGCTCACCTGCAGAGGAACTGGCAATACTGGAAAGCTGGAGTTATTCTGGTGGCATAATATTCTCTGTAAGGAAAAGCTGGGTGATTGCTTCCCTTCTCTCCCCTGCATACTACCTAGAATTTTTATGCTCCTACCAATTATCTTGAACATTCTTGATGCTTTGAACAATTAATACAGGGCACAGTTTCAGAAAGTAGATTGTTGGCCAAGATAGTGCAGTCATGATATGTAGGACCTGTATTTGCGTGAATATAGCAGTATAAAAGGCAATTAAAATATAAATCATGAAATGCACTCATTTTTAAAAGTTTAACTCTCCATAAAATATATTTATCAGCATTTTTTATAGTGAGTATGTCACAAATTGGGCATAGAGATAGTAAAAATGAACTTGACAAGGTGAGGATTTTAAAAAAATGCAAACAAGGTAACAGCCAGAAAGGTTGGGAGTGAGAAATTATTAATTTAAATCACAGAATCACAGAATCTCCTGAGCTGGAAGAGACACATCAGGGTAACTGAAGTCCAAATCCTGGCCCTGCACAGGACCACCTCTAGAATCATACCATGTGCCTGAGGGCATTGTCCAAACATTTTTTAAACTCTGGCGGACTGGGTGCCATGACCACTTCCTTGGGGAGCCTGTTTCAGTGCCCAACCAACCTCTGGGTGAAGAACCTTTTTCTTATATCCAACCTAAATCTCCCCTGACACAGCTTCATGCCAATTTGGAAAATAAAGAGTCTGAATGCTGCTATTTTTATCACTGTATTCACACAAATAAAAAACCAGATGTAATGAAAAAAGGTAACAAATATTACTCTTGAATGTAAATCCTTAACACGTGACAACAGTAGCCCACTAAGTTTCTTCAGTCAGGTCACAGCTATAATAATTCCATATTATCATCATCTTTCTCCAGAAAACATTTGATTATTTCAGTGGAAGTGACTCCAAACTGTAGTTTGCTCTCCTGCATGTTGCTTAATGATTTGTTCTGATAGCTGATAATAAGAAGGGGCATCTGATTGAAATCTATTTCCACCCACTTTCACAAATCCTTGTATAATCTTGAACGGGTGTGGTTTACTTTTTGGTGAGCCTAATTAATTCCTTTTTAAACAATCAGTGTATATATCATGCAATTGTTAGAGCAAGATAATGTGTAACCTGAACTCTTCAATATCAAATTTACTTTGCAGTGTTAGGATTGCCTAATGTTTGCACAGATGCTCTGCTACCATGCCCAGGCTTGGCAGTCCTCCAGCCATCGCTTGCTTGTATCTTCCATGAGTCAATGGCAGATTTCCACATGACTTCTTTATTTCTCAGGGTCATATGGACTGTGTACAAGTTTCATATTTAAATACTATGTGACAGCCAGATTTGGAGCATATGTTTGCGTGCTCCTTTCATCAATGACATTGATCCATACCCTTACAGTGTTAAAATATACTACTGTTTCTTGTGCCTCTTCCTAACCTTCTGGGGGAGTGTTTTTTAGTCCACCGGATTTCTTTGCTCAGCAGAGTAAAAAATGTTTATTATCAATGGAATGAGGATCATGTCAATTCAGGAAAAGGAGAGATACCTAGAAGATCTAGAAATTGGCACAAAAAAATCTGGTGTGATATACAAACTTCTCCTATTTATGTTGTCTGCCAGTGTTAAGGAAAACTGACATTGATTTCTTTCCTTGGGAGAGGTCTTATGCTGTGGATCAAAAGATCTTTTTTTTATTGTGGAGAGCAATGAGGTGAACAAACACCTTAGCCCTACCTAGGGCTCTCCTAAAAGGAAGAGAAAACAGTTATAGGGGACCTCAAGGAGTCATAAGCTTTGTCTTGGCAAGAAAAGTTATACTGGACACAGATGTTTGTACTGGCCTGTGGTGGTCTGTGCAGTGACTACACAAGTTCTGAGGGAAAATTTCAATGCAGACAAAGCAGTGCCCTGGCAGAAGATGACAGGAAGGTTCTGGGAGGGAGCACTTTCTGATTTTTTTTATTTGCTGATAAAGGCTCAGCAATTTAGTTCATTCTCCTACCCCAAGAAAAGTTTTGAAAAGAAAGAAATTGTATTAGTGATCTGCACTATCTGACGAAAGTTTGAAGCAACTCAGAAGATGGTGATATGGGCATCAGGTATCTTTTTGTGAAATATATTATGATGAATTTCAAAGACATTCAGATACACTACTCAGAAAATTTTTGAAGTAGTGTAAGATGGTTGGGTGCCATCATTTTACGCAGAAGCAGGAGCAGGCTCAAGTTTTTTTCCTTCAGACTGTATACTTGAGACATGGATGGGACCAAAGGGATTGTTTCCAAAACACATTTGCTTTGGGAATTTTATGTTCACTGCCTGGAGCCAGATTTAACTTCTTCCAACACATTTATTTGTCTTTATAATTTTGTATACTGTCCCCTTCTTCCTATTGTTTTAAACCTTCTCTCTTACCACATATAAATAGCAACTTACTATTAACATAATTGAATTTGTTACTCTAAAAAGAAAACACAATCCAAATAAATTTTCTTCAGTGTATGGTTGATGCTATGTACAAAATTATAGAAAATGACAGAATTTCTGAGACACATTTCACAGGTGTTTATACAATATCCTACCATGGCATTTAATGTGCAGCATTGTATCTTGAATTTTTATCTGGTACAAGGACTAGTATTGCAGCAATAGATCAACTCTTTTGGGGGAACATATCACAACTTATAATTGCAAATAGATGAAGAGATACTAAGGCATAGATGAAGATTCACAGAGATACTAAGATACAGGGGAGCAACTGGTAGAAAATGTTTTAAATCCCTGTGGTTCTGAGCAGTAATTAAAAAAAATATTAATTTTACTTTGAGAATTGCACAGGATTTAAAATGTTCCCTAAGCACAGCTAGATCTCAGTTTTGGTTATAATATTTTTTCTAGATTTTTTTAACTTGAGCTTAAATATTCAGCTATAGTTTCTAATATTCTGGAGTATGTTCCCTGTGAGGGGAGACTGAAAAAATGATCTTGTTGAGTCTGGAAAATAAAAGGTTTCAGGATGACCTAATAACTTTCCCCTAAAACCTGTGAGAAAGGTTCCAAGAGAATGGATCCAGGCTCTTCACAGTGCTGAATGGTGTAAGGATGAGAGACAGTGAGCATAAACTGCAAGGAGGAAGGTTCACACAGACTGTAAGGAGAAATGTGCATCAAGCACAGAATTGACAGGTGGTCAGTGGAGGAAATTGTCTGCTCTACTCTGAGCTCGTGCAGCCTCACCTCCAGTACTTTGTGCAGTTTTGGGCACAACAATATAAGATATTAAACTATTAGAAAGCATCCAAAGGAGAGCAATGAAGATGAAAAGTGAAAGGCCTTGAGTGAAAACCGTAAAAGGAGTGGTTGAGGTCACTTGACTTGTTCATCCTGGAGAACAGAAGACTGAGGGAAGACCTCATAGAAGACTACAGCTTCTTCACAAGGGGAGGAGGAGGGGCAGGCACTGATTTCTTCTCTCACTCTTGTGACCGTCAACGGGACTCGAGGAAATGGCATAAAACTGTGTCAGATGAGGCTTAGGTTGGATATTAGGAAAAGTTTTTCACCCATAGGGTGGCTGGGCACTGGAACAGGCTCCCCGGGGAACTGGTCACAGCACCATGCCTGCCAGAGTACAAGAAGCATTTAGACAATGCTCTCAGGCATGTGGTGTGACTCTTAGCGTGTCCTGCACAGGGTCAGGAGTTGGACTGATCCTGTTGGGTCCCTTCCAACTGAGGATATTCTGTGATTCTACAATTTCAGAATGGTATGAATGGGCTTTTTTTTTTTTTTTTTTTTTTTTTTTTTTTTTTTTTTTTTTTTTTTTTTTTTTTGTTTGTTGGGTGTTTNGTGTGGCAACTTGTATTGATGACCTCTTTTAGCACAAACAGTTTCTGCAGAGATGCACATATGACTTCTTACCTGGTCTCCACAACCCCACCACCGTTTCCAAAAGTATCATGTCAGTCAAGTTTCTGTGTTAGCTTGGGAGTCCCTACAGTGGCTCAGGCTGACTGGCAGGGAGTGACTCCTGCCAATCAACCATCCATTTCTCATGAACCAGCCAAGTGTATACTTCCAGGCACTTCCTAAAAGCAGTGCACAGAACTTAAATACATTTTTCAAATAATATATAAAAAGGTCATGGCAACATAGTTCTGGAATGTGACATAAACAAGGTGGAAAATATCTTATTGTTTCTACACTATTGTAATACTAGGAAGGAAGAAGAGCTGAACCTGTTATACCAAAACTTAGAGTGATATAGACCATCTTTGATGCAAAATAAAATGTGTAGGGCATAATAACTTCTTGTTACTTTTCCATCACCACAGGTCTGAAATTGTAACTGGTCTTGTCCTCACAGATAAGTGTGTTATTTGTTTTCCAGCCGCTCTGACTAGGTAGCTAGAGGAAGCAGAAACAATTGTTTGTTTGGTTTTTTTTTCTAGGAGTTTCAAAGGATATGCATAAGGTATTTCTGGAATGGAGTTCCTGTGGCCTCAGAAGAGCAAGAATAAAGAGCTGATTCAGCAGAGCTCAAGACATTATAAAACTGCCAAGGACATATGGCATGTATTGAAGATTACTTTACCTGAAAACAGTTGTAGCTGTCTCCTTTCTGTCTGTCACAGAAAGGCAACTCAGGCAGCCTATCACTCTCGGTAAATATTACATATGGTATCTCACATTCACCTCAAATCAGACAAGGTGAAAATTACTTCACAACCAAGACGTACATTTTTCTAAGGTGCATCACACCACAAGTTACTATAAAGTGTCCATACAGAAGGCCTGAAATACACACAGCAGTGATTTATGTGGCAAGTAGTTATAACAAAACTATTAATGGCTATGGAAAAGAAAATATGCAAAGGAGACACAGTAGTCAATAAGCATTTAACATAACTATCTCTGAAATATTGTAGTTTTCATAAGAAACTTGGATAGTATTCTGGAAAGACTAATGAAATATTTGATGATATATTTTTTCCTCAGGCATAAGTATGTTCATGAAATGTCACAGCAATGCTCATAAGATATTTCCTGAAACAGTCATGAGAAATCTCTCTGAAATTGTCATGTAACATTTATGATATTTTTATGAAATATTTAACAATGTATAAAGAAAAAAGCACACTGAGCTACAACTACAGTGAAATACCACATGAATTAAAACATCCATTCATGGAAAGTTCCAGAATATTCATTCATGAGCTCACAGAGTAGATGAGATTGGAAGGACCTCTGGAGGTCATCTAGATCAACACTTCTGCTCAAGCAGTGTCACCTATATCAGGTTGGCCGGAACCAAGATCATATGATTTTGGAATGTTACCAAGGTTGGAGACTCAGCAACCTCCCCAAGCAATCTGTGCCAGAGGACAGTCACCCTCACAGTGAAAAAGTGTTTCTTGATGTTCAGAGGGAGCTTCCTGTGACCACTGCCTCTGGTCCTGTCACAGGACACCACTGAGAAGAGTCTGCTCCATCCACCTCACGCTCTCCTTGTGGTTATTTATGTGAACTGAGATCTTCCCAATGAGCCTTCCCTCCTCTAGGCTAAACATTCCCAACTCTCTCAGTCTTTACTCATAGGAGAAATGCTCTAGACCCTTGATGTTTTTTTGTTGCCCTTCATTGGACTGTCTCCACTATGTCCATGTGCCTCTTGTACTGGGAAGCCCATAAGAGGACACGCTACTTCAGGTGTGGCCTCACCAGTGCTGAATAAAGGGGAAGAATCACCTCCCTCCACCTGCTGTCAATTCCCTGCCTAAAGCAGCCCAAGACAGCCAGTGTTGCAAGGGTACATTTCTGGCTGTGTCCAAATTACTGTCTGCCAGTAACTCCAGGTTACTCTACCTCATCTTCCTGGCCCATCCTTCCTAACAGTATAGCATCCTTCTGTTACAGCACTCTGGTCATGTAATCCATCACGTTCTTAAAGATGAAAGCAGTTTCCTGGCAACTATTTGTGACATTTCTTACAAATATCTATGAAATTGTTCATAAGCTATCACATGGAATTTACATGAAATATGTTATAAAACATAATGCAAGGAAAAGTCATACTCAGTGAATAAAGTGTAAGTTTAAAATTGTTCAAATAACCCTAGTACTCAGAATAGGAACACTAGGCACCTCTGAGTCAGTGCCTCTGGCATCTGTTGTTTGGAGGAAGAGAAGATTTTTGACTCCTTACTTCAACTTAAGAACCTCCCCTACTGTGCCTCCCAGCAGGGTTTGTAGGGAAGCTCTCTTTTCCCCCTGAGTATTTTGGATTGAGTGGTGTACAGTCATGGCACAAAGCAAGTAACATTCAGCAACAGGCAGTGGCAGCTTCCCCTTAGTCTCCCAAATTCACCCTTTAGAGTCATGTGATGTGAGTTAAGGCAAGAGATAAATAGTTTCTGTAAGACAAGAGGAAACCCATGAAGTTTAACTAGAATTAGTACTGCAAAGGGCAATTCATCCCACTTGGTATCTATTTTAGTCTGGGATGTTATTCCTTATAGAGGGAGGACAGGTGATAAGTGGTCTATAGAGCTAAAGACAGAGTAAATGAATCATAACCAATGACTAACTAATGTCTAATTAAAGACTTTACAGGTCAAGTAAGAAGATGTGGATTATTCAAAATTACAAGGGCATTTCAACAGCACTAACATCCATAATGTCTGCAAACAAATATACTTTTAAAATTAAATAGAAGTGGTGTCAATTGATATCTTGAATTCTTTCACAATAAACTTTAAGTAACAGTGGCGAAATTGCCAATGCAGACAACCAACTTTTGAATGAAGAGGGGCAGTAGAAATAGGAACATGGGTTCTGCCTCTTGTCCTGTTCGATGCGGGACATAAAAATCACAGCCTCTGAGAAATTTTAAACTTTAAAATCTATACAGACAATCAGAACTGCAGAAGGCGTTAGTTGCTGCCGGGGAGTCTTGGCCATTTATACCTGAAGTTTACGGTGATGTTCATAACGGTGAGTGATGGCCACAGCTTTATAAATAGATAGATGATATTTTATGCTGACCTTCAGTTCTGAAATGACATCAACACAGAACTCCAGAAAAATGATATTTTTTTCTTTATATTCTCATACATTGCCACAGATCAATCTTTTCCTCCTAGAAATGAGCCCATAAAAAGTTTTGAACGGAGGCCATAGTTCTGTGTTCAAATTATTAGAAAAAGACTTGATATCACATCAGTGCTTTTTGGGATGGAATATTTTATCCAGCACCAGGAGTGCTAAAGCTTCGTTTACTTCTGTGGTTGAATCACAGCCTTATGTATAGATGCAACTTCACAAGCTGTTGATCTATTATCACTTTACATTTTCTTGTGTGCTGCTACCAGGCAACTCCTTGTCCAAACTGACAAACACTAACCCACCCTAAGACAGGAAATACTTTGTCACTAGTCTCAATTTCCCTGTTGGAAGATAAAAATGAGGATCTATATCAGAAAGTACAGAAGAGGATGTACAGTGGAGCAGAAAGCAAAGAATAGTGAAAACTTGAAAACTTAAGCATCCAACTTACTTCTGGAGGACTGTGGCCCATTAAATACACATAGTGAAAAGTAGAATTCCTCTGAGAAATATGGACATTGCCAGTGCAAATGTCAATATCAAAATAATTTATCTTTGTTCCTTTCAGAGGAAACCACTCAGGATCACTGACTCATCTCATTCTAACTTAGACATGATTAAAAGTATCATAAGGATTGTGTCCTAAAAGAACCCATTCAATTTCATTGACCAGGAAGAAAAGAGTTGGGTGTCTACCTTAGTTGTAGACATCCAGATAACTGATATCTGAACCTCAGTATAAAGCTCCCAAAACACCTGTATGGAATATTGTGGAGAGGTCTATATAGCGCTAAACCTGCACTGAGCAATCTAGCTGTAGCCTTGACTGTGGAACACTTGCTCCATTCATACTATGGTGCCACAACTCAGCACAAAATATTCTCTCTCCCTGTGTTGTCAAGCTGTAGAGCGAATCAAAGGGATAGGCTCTACGAAGATTTTCAACCCATGCAGCGATTTTCCTGCACAGATTTTCATCTACTTTAAGAATAATGTTTGTCCTTGTAACTCTTGTGAGAGATGAAGAGAATTATTCTTACTTGAAAAAATGGAGATTAAGGACAGAGCTAGAATTCAGAACTCTAAAATTTTGTCTTTAATGACTAGATGCAGTTGTACTTCTGATACCTGGGAAAATACACTGGAAAAAAACCCCTAATCTGAGAGCTTACAGTTATGTCTATGCACTAAATTTGGAGCATCAGTTCTCCTCAGTGGTACAGAACATTTTAAATCTTAGGGACAGGGCTATAACAAAACAATACAAACAAAGTGGGTGTCAAGATACTAGCATTCATAAATTGCTCTGTGGAGCTATTAAACAGAGGCAGACTGGCAATCAAGATCTTGATTCAGCTTTATGTCTATGAAAGGTTGGCTTAATGCTGTAATAAAAGGGTCTTAAGTTGCTTTGTAATGGTTGATAGCTGCTGTCACGAGAATACGGCACAGCTGGGAATAGAGCATGCAGTGTTAACCAGAGAGGTCTTCCCTCTTGTGATGATCCTTTTATGATAAAAAGCATTGGACTGAAAACTCGAAGATTTATTTCTTGTTTTTACATAAACTTCTGTTATGACCTTTGGAGACTTATTCTGTCTGCACCTCACCCCTCTTTTTTTTTTCTGAAGTTCTGGTCTACAGTGTATAGTTTCTTATACTGCGCTCACATCCAAGCGCCTCTCAGTGCCAGGTTAAACAATGTGACTACTGTTAGTCTTGTCTAGACTGTCTTTATTCTTGCCTATCCCAATAAGGAAGAAATGTGTGTAATACAGTTTTTCAACCTGTAGATGCAAGCCCAATCTTGGGGTCATTATTTAGAAGAGCTTCTAATTATGCTAGGATATAATTAGGGCCAGAAACAAACCCACAATCATAAGGCCAGGGAGCATCAGCTGTGTTATGTTTAAACTGCCCAGCACTGCAGCATATTTGTCTTGTAGACAATTAGAAGGTTTCATTCCCTAACTCTGACTTCTTTGGGTTGCCCTTGCCCAGAAATTTAATACATAGGAAATGAGCACAAGCCAGGGAGTGACTTTGGAAAAAGATAGATGATGGATATATCTACTGCTCAAATTCATTCACTAGCCTTCTTTAATTAAGAGAGAACTCAAAAATATTTGTTCTCACCATTATGGAGTACTTTCACATAATAAAGATGTGATGGAGATAGAATTACTGTAGGAAGCCATGTCAAAAGATCCTGCATTGTCTATCTAATATTAACCAAATGTGGATAGATAGGAAAGAGTATAGGAGTGAAACAAATGTGGTTAAACTTTCTCAGCATAGTCTTATAGTCTTTAGAAACTTGCAGCAGAAGGAATTTCTGAACAAGAAAAGCTGGTGTGTTTGAAGTTAATAACTACTGATGAAAATTTCTTCCATGAACCTGCACAGTCCCCACTTGAACTTAAAAATCCATTTAGCAGTTACAATGTCTTGCAGCAGGAAGTTCCACAGATTACTTACACAGTACGTAAAGGTCCACGTTTTCTTCTTTTGAAGGTCACACCTAGTTTTTTTGATAGCCTGTGATTCTTTCATTCAAAGAAGAATGAATAATCAATCCCTGCTTAGGTGTTTGCACCTCTCATGACTTTATTGACTTCTATTATAACTCCATCATTTCTTCCCTGAAATTTTTTACGTGCTGAAATTCCTAGCCTGTGTACACAAAGCATTTAGAAGCACTAAACTTGATTATTAATGCTATGAGAATGCAGTGGTTACTTCAGGGCAGATCTAATGGACTGAAGCACCTATCTCAGCTGGGAATCCCAAAGCACTGAGGGTGTCATTCTTTCAGAAATGTCCTTGGCACTGTCTGTCTGAGCAGTGATAAAGAAATGAGTCCAGATAATTTTCCATCAAGACAGGTCAAAGCCTTTTATCAGGTAGCGGCAGACATACTGCCAACCTGAATATAGATTGTAGAAATATAGCTGAGCTGATTGGGTTCAGCTTGAGGCACAGCTGAATCTTATCCAACTGTTCCATTCTGGAGGCAACTCTCTCCCAGCACTCTAATATTGCAATTATAATAATCAGATGTAGCGAAGATTAGGTTCCACTGTGTATCTTCTGCACATAATTGGCACTTTACTTTGTATTGGTGTTTGAAATTGGACTGTGCTGCACTTATATTCCACAAAATGCTTGTTCATCCAGATTGGGAAAACAGCTAGAAAGCACTGTGACTTTCTGCCTACCCACGCACACATTTCCATCCAATAGAAACCATAACATGGTAAGAGATATATCCAGGATGCAAATTTGCAATGCGGGGAATTCTGCAGTGTAGGGGCAACCATAATTACCTGTCTGTAGGCTGAAAAGGAGTGCGAAGATATTTATATATCTATATAGAAATCTATCTACTTCTATATCTATATTTAAGAATTAATAAAACAGTTGAACTGAGGTCATATTTCTAAAATATGCTCATGTTGTCCAACAGTTGTAGAATGCAGACAGGTCTTAGTAAATCAATGATGTGTTTTTAGATTATCACTTAGAATTCAAGCCTTAAGAGTAGGGACTAAAATCCATTGTCTCCTGAGATCATACTGTTCCTCTGAATTGAAGGGGCCACAATACTTAAATGCTTGATAAGGAATCCAAAAGACCTAAAAGAATTCGGAAATTGTATTTATACCCAGTACAAGAGAATATCTATCAGACTGGTGAGGAAGTATGTTTGCAGCTTTCTTCATGCTGCATGTTGCTTAACATGGATACCTGTTCAATCACAAGGGCTGCTAAATTTGAGGTTTTCATTTTGAGAGAGCAAATATCTCATGGCAGGAAGTGCAGCTTCGGTATTTTCAGCTGTTTTCTTAGTCAGTGTTGTAAAACCAATTAGTTTTTTTCCCCACATGTGTAATAGTTAACTGATCCATGTGAGTAAGTCTATGTCCCAACAGACAGTGTGGTTCAGGAGCATTTCAGAGAATTGCTTTTAAAAGTTTTTAAAAAGAGATCTCTCTCAGTATTTGGGATTCAGTCTTGGATAGCTGAGAACTTTTAATGAGGGTTGCTCTCACCCAGAGATTTAGGAAAATGTGTAATGTAGGATAATACCGGCAAGAACTATTACTTCATCAATACCTTTTACTGTTTTTATAAGTGGATTCACTGAAGAAACTTCTGTGTAATTCATGGGAATAAACTGCAAATGGCCTGAGATTGCCTGGAAAAGATATGAGAGTGTCTATAATTATAAAGTCTCTGTGGTAGCTTTTGCCTTCACAGAGAAGTAATTAAAAGTTCTTAAAGGATGAAAGGAAGTTGAGAAAAACTGTGTACATCTCAGGCTGCAATTTTAGAATCTTGAGAGGGTGCTATTAAAGTCTCTAACATGAGAAATTCAGTAATAGCTGTAGACTGTGGTATAACTTTCATTCTCAGACATTAAAAAAATGGTTCCTGATGAATGTAAGATGGTTTTATCTCGGTGCAGTCTGCATTGTATTTTTCAAGCTTTCCATTGCGATCTGCAGCATTGCCAAATTCAGTAAGTAATGTTATGATGATGATAGTGGGGTTTATACACTAACATTAAATCAAACATTAAAAAACAATGAAGTAGTGTATTGTCGCTGTAATGTTTGTAATAATGAATACATAAGCAAAACCAGAATGAGTCTGCCTTTTAAACAGTCATTAGGTGGTTTTTTTCCTTTCAACATCACTTACATGTGCAAAATTCTCTTTCCAAAACTCTGCTGGGTAACATATTTGACATGTTATCAAGTTTCTTGAGACAGAAAATTCAACACAATATTGCAATTTTCTTTTCTTCAGGAGGTGTAGTGCATTAATTGATTTTGTCCAGAAGAAAATAAATTAAAGCTTGTATCTTTTATTGTTTCAATAAACAACTCCCAAGTCATATACAGTGTGTCAAGAGTGAAAAAGTAAAAGGGGAATATCCCCAAAAGATATTTTATTATCAAAAGTAATTAACAGTATGCTCGTTCATGTTTTCATAACTAATAATGTTTGTATTTAATATCTTTGATAAAAATTGAATCAAATGTTCAGGTGTTGGGAATTTAGGAAGAACCTGGGTCTTTTCTTGGAGTATAACAGTATTTGATTTACCAACAGAGATTATATACGGATTTGAATTTCTGTTTATATTTTCATCTTGTTTAAAAAAGAAATCCAGATGCTGCTGTCTGTAGAGCACAATCATTAGATGCTATCTTTCATCTTAAAATCTGTTGAAGCACCAGAGTTAAGTCCTGAGGGCAGTCTCCCAAACTTTAGTGACCCTCAGTCAGAAAAGGTTTTAAGTGACTGCCTAAAGGGTTTCCTGAAAAGTGATTATTTCTTCAGCTGAGGCAAAGCTATTTTGCCATCACTATCTAGACAGTCCTTGTGGTATTTCGATGTAGTGAGTAAACGTTAATATTATCAGAACATTATAGTTAATGAAACTGTGGCAGACTTAATGTGAGTTAAAGCCAGATTTTCAAATTCCACTATTTCTATTAAGTGCTTAGCATAAATTATTAGCTTTTCAAAACATCTCATGTTTTTTGAGATCACTTGTTCATACAGTGAGAGTACAGGGCAACATGAAGAAGTGGTCCCAAATCATAAGACTCTGGTGATAAAAGAAAGTTGATTTATAGCATATTCAGTGAGGAACACTGCCTGCAAAAGACAATTTAGAAGAAACTAAGACCTTTTTCTCCTGGATAGTATAGGAAGTGTAAGTGACCCATTCCAAGTAAGCAGTGTGGATGAGATTGCCCCAGGTTTTTGCATCCTCTGCCCTTCAGTACTATCCTAGAGTGCTTTGAACCTTCAGATGCCATTACCTATCCTACTGACAATGCGCTATTTATGCAATACAGTCACATCTTCCTGTTTTCAGAAAAAAAGTCTAGTTGGCCTCAGCACAGTTCTCAAACTGTTTAAAACACATGAACTGAGAACAACACCCAGTCTCCCTCTTCTGTTGCGGTGTGTGGGTTCCTGCGGTGGTATGGCATGCCACAGCCTTCTCGGAAAGCGCAGCGAGGCTTGCTCAGGGAGAGCGGCTGTTCCGCTTCCCGTGCCTCTTCCAGGCTGCCCCTTGCATCCTCTGGAAAGCTGAAGCCCCGCAACACGGTGACGGTAAAGGAGGCGAGAATGCTCTCCACATGGTGGCTGCAGAAGATCTTTATTCCATGGTGGCTCCCAGAAACCTAGAGCCAGCACATGTGCTGGCTTCCAAAGGGAGAGAGCCAGCACATGGCATGGTATTTCCAAGCAGACGCTGGTGCCCCAAGGCAGGGTAGAAAGCGAGAGACGAGTCACATGGCATGCAGGGTCCTTTATCGGGGGCGAAGGGGGCAGGGAGAGCACGTGGACCAATAGTCACAGGGCATAGGGGCAATACATGGGCAGAGCTGGGGTAACAGAATCAATGGGAGAAACCCAAGGGAGTGGTTAAGGCTAGGGGCGGGGAAGGGGGGGACCCATGTGGAAAGGTAAACACACGGGAGGGGAAAAATACAACACTACACTCTTCCTCATCCAGTTTTGTCCTGTGGCAACCAAAGTGCAGTACGGAGCCAGGAGACCCAAAGGTGAAACCTATGAGGTCATGATGCAGCAATCTGCTATAGATGGGGCAAGCCATGAGGAGAGTGGACACAAGCCTATGTAGCCCCTCTTGACCAGGGATCCCATGTGGGACATATTCAGCAGCATATCTGTAGCTTTAGTAAACATTTGTGTTGAAGGTGATACAATACAGTTTTTTTCTGGTTCAGGACAAAACCTGATATGTATTACATTTAAGTATTGTATGTAATGTTGAATTTGTTGTGGAATTAAAGAAATTTATTGTGAAATTTTGAGGAATTTTCTGCTTGATATGATAAACTATTTTGGCAATAATAATCTTTGTCTTTGTTATGCATTTATCTGCATATACTTTTAGGGAGCACTTAGTTTATTGAGAAGTTGTTCGCATAGGAACAAAAGTCTGATACAACTCTCTGCTATCAGTGCAACAGCAGAAGGTCCTTATCTAGAAAAGTCAGCAAAACAGTGACTCCCTACATTCAGCAGCCAATCGCAACATGTCTTTTGTGCGAACTTCTCTTCCTTGGTAGCAAACTAATCTGTTACTGCAAATTACTGAAGACTAAAGTAGAAATAATGATGGAAGAAAACTCATTAAGGATAACATGTTAAAAACAATGAACCAGTACCTTCTATAGTAATAAAATCATTAAACATTTTATCTAGTATTAATAGCGCTTTACATTTTGAATAAATATAAACTAACAGGTTCTTGAAAAATTTGGGAGAGGTAGTTAAATAAATATAATATACTTCTAAAGTATTTTTTTAAATAAAATGAAAAATTTTTATTCAAGAGATCCTAACCACTGAATAGTATAACAGGGGATCTCTACTGAATTTTAATCATGAATCAGTGTTTTCCTTTAATTTTTTCCCCAGTTTATTATTTCTATACAATGAGCATATTCCCATGTTCTTTGCATGAATCTGTTGTCAGTTAGGTGCACATCTTGTCATTCGTACAGAAAATGCTAGTACTTTTCACAGGAAATTTGACATACTTCAGACTGATTATTTTGGGAAGAAAAATAAGTCTTTGTCTTGCACTAAGTAAATGATGTGAAATGTCTACTGCATTGCATGAACTGAATATCAAGTATCTTATTTATACAATGTGATTTATACAGTAACAACTGATTATGGAAAATATAATCTGAAGGTTTTTTCCAGAACACTTATTTTTACCACACTTATTTGTTAACTTTGCTGGTTTAGATAAAGACCATATACAAGAATTCATTGTAAATAAAATAAAAGTAAATAAAGAAATACTTCAGTTTCTGTGTACTAAAACTAAATTTTTAGTGTTGCTTCTTTCATCACTATTAGTTCCTAATCTGTCTAATTTAATGTAAATTTATGGGAAAAAAAAATCAGAGATTTTAAAGACCATTGCATTGCCTCCTCAGAGAGGGCTAATAGTAATTTTCCTCTAACACATATTCACTAGTGATCAAATTTCCACACCATATATACTGTGAAAGAAGTGAAATAGAGTCCAAGATCCGACTCTTTCATAAAGTCATGTGATAAAACTCTGTGAAAGACAGACCGAATGTAATATTCTAAAAGACAGAACCTGAGGGCTAAAATTTACAAAGAAATATGTCCATTAATGAAGGTCTCATTTCAGTCAAAAAGAAGAGACTGTTTCAACTCAAAAGTGACACAAAAATGCATTAAACCTTAGTTCAGTGTTTATTTAGAGTGAATATAAATCCTTTTCATTGTAAGAATTGTATTATGTTGGGACTTAGACATATTTCTTATTTGTTAATGTGCAGTAGCTTTCCTTTCAATATATGAATAAGGATACAGTTCCAAAATTTATTTTAAATCTTGATGCATTTGGGGTTAGAGAGCCAGTCTTCAGGCCAATCTCTTCATTACTTGCCATGATACAAACATCTAAAGAGAAAATGAATTGAAAAAAAATCAGCATTTAGTGCTAAATGCTAAGCATTTTACTGCACAATGGCTATCATCACTGTAGAATAACATCTGACAAATAGGCTATTACCATCAGAGGGGAGGCTTTTAAATCAGGCCTTAACTACTTTTATTAAAGGCTTGGTAGGTAACCACTGAAATTATATTTTCTTTTTGTGTGTTTGTGCTTCTGTCTAGAGTCTTTAGAGATCTGCCAGTTACAATCTATCTACTACCTGTTGTGAAACACTGGTAAGGAGATAATACAAGCAATTAGAAAAGCATTGCTCACTCCTGAAGTGTTATTACCTTAAATTAAGGTTTCCAAAGGGAATACACAATAGTGCTTCAGCGACAGTTTTTGTTCCTATATTTTCCCAAAGGTACCTTTTGTTTCTTACATATTCTGTCTAATCAGTAACTCACAGGTGGCTGCAGAATAGTGTCAATGCATTAAATACACTCCCTTAGGAGTAAGTAACATTAAATCTCAAATCCACAAAAAACAAGGTCAGTCTGTGATCCCTTTATACGTTAAGTCAAAACAGAGTATCTTAAAACCCCTTCTCAGTTAGTTTTAATCTTATGTGTCTTAAATATTTCTAAATCTCTAATCTCTAGACATGCCACAAGGTTACACAGTAATATGAGAATTACAGTCGTGAATCTTAGCATACTGACATAAACCCACACATGTCCCACCTGCCATGCTGTGCTGCATGCATTTTCCAAGCTTGGGACCCTCTGTGATGGTCCCAGCTGGTCACCCCAGTCAGTGATTCACTGAGTGCTTCTCATATGGGGAGACAAAACGTGGGCTCTCATAAGGCGAGGTTATGAGGTGAACCCCATCACTTTGCCCTCACGTCTGCCAAGGGCTGTTCTGCTGTTTTGCCTTTTGTGTCTGCCAATATAAAGCGATTCTGCACTTTTCCAGACTGTTGTGAATCTCTCAGAAAGTAGGAAGGGATCTACAAAGTGGTTATTAGAAATAACAACAGAATACATTAAAAAAACCCTTACCACTCTGCTACATATACTACCATCACCCTTCCTGCTGGGTGAGAGTCCAACCCTGCTGGGAAGGTTGATCAGTGGTTGATCCTGCCCTGTTTTGGAAGGTCTACACTATGAAGCACCTCTACCTTGGACTGTGAGCTCTGCAGCTGAAGTTGGTGGAGATGAGTTCTTGTGTCTACGTGCCCAAGGATGTTCCCTCACAGAAAGGCTGGACACATCCATGTTGTATAAAATTTGCTTTTGCATCTCCCCTGGGCCCGGAGTATAGAATTTAGGACTAAAAAGAAGCACTTTTTATGTGTGTGTTACTTGTTTTGTTTTGTTTTGTTTTTTTTTTTTTAATTCAAACTTATCACAGCTCACCAGAATCATGCATTTTTAAGCATGAAAATGAAGGTATGTGATGGCATTGGAGGTCATAAAACTTTGCTAGCATGTTGTTGCAAGACCATGTCGGAGGAAAGTAAAACTTGTCTTCTGCGGTATTCTACTCACATCAATTAACACAAAAAGAGACACCAAGGTTCAAGGGTAAATTTGATTGCAAAGGTATTTCACAGTGTAGATGAACCCTTCACTTGTTTTTGGTCTACGCCAAAGCAGATTATGGCTCTGGAAAGCTAAAGGATTGGGTTCACAAGGGTAGCAAGTGCTTTATGTGTTTTTCTGGTCTCCTTCTTTCCACAGTCTGCAAAAAATATTTGCAAAGCAAATAGATAATGAAACTTCTTTTCTTCTACTAAAAGGATAGGTGATTTTTTACACACAAATATTGAGAAATTCTGTTCAGAAATGAAAATTTTTGGGGGTTTATCAGTAACTTATCTCTTGGAACTTGAGTTGGAGAAAAAGTGAGTACTGTTGCTTTATACTCAGCCCTACAAAACATATGGAATCACTGTACCATAAAATGATTTTGTTCATAAAGGACTTAAAGGATCATCTAGCTTCAACTCCCCTGCGTTTGACAGGGATACCTTCCACTAGACCAGGTTTCTCAGACCTCCATGCAACCTGGCCTTGAACACTTCCAGGGATGGGGTGTCAAGAACTTCTCTGGGCAACCTGTTCCAGGTCCTCACTTCCCAGTAAAGAATTGCTTCTTAATGTACCATTTAAATCTACCCATTTTCAGCTTAAAACCAAAGATATTATACTCAGAATGAGAGGCAGGAAAAAAAAAAGAATAAAAAAGTCACGGCAACAGGAACCATATATATTCAGATCACTTTTGGGCTTGTTTTTTCTGATTGTGTTTTGTTTTATGTACTACTTTCCTTGCAACTTGTCTTATGGCTTGTCTTACAGTTTAAAGCAACACTATTTATCATTTTGCAGGCAAGTAAAAAACGTACTTCTTGTTTTCCCCTTAATGTGTTTATTATTTAAGAAACTGTTGTTTTTACACGTGCCATTGTGGCTCAATTACAGCAAAAAACAACATTCATGCCAGAAAAGTAGAGGTTTTTTTAGCTTTCAAAGGATACAAATTAGTTTTCAAAATCAGGTGTCATGGTCAGCTGAAGTCAAAGCTCTCAAGCACATTTTTTCATCTTTTTGATACAATGAATATGGGAAAGTTCATGGCCACCAAAAGCTGTAAAATGAAGTACAAACCTCTATGATATATCATAAAATTATAACTCTTTACTTGTACTGTTGTACAGTTTTCTTTGAAAATATGAACAAAATACGTATTTTTTTAAATTAATAGATTTATATTAAGTCTTATGGAAAGTAGAAGCAATAGGTGCATTTGCAGTCAATTAAGACACTTTGCATGGTGAGGATACAAGTGGCACTTACTCCCTTTGAGCCACGTGCTTTATTGATATATTCAATGCCTGAGAGGGTAAACCAGCAAGGAAATTGAATGTCTAGGGACTACTTCATGCTGTTTGCTACTCTTGTAGAGATGATAGCTCTTTAAGCAAGCCTGTGGGTGATACTTGTCACGTTAATCTCCTGCCAAATCTATTCCACAACCTATGCAGTTAAAATACACAAGAGTTCAGTTGATGAGAAATGCAAAAGAATAAATCACGAAGAGTCTCAGTTAATAAGGGGCTAAAAGAAACTTTTGCCGTTTGGCCTGTACATATGTACATATACAGAAAAGCTCTTTGTAGTCATGCAGGTCTTCCTAGAGGACATCTGTACTTAACTGGAACTTTGACATCATAAACTCAGGTAAACTTCACCAGGTGCTTTGGGATGGAAAGTTTTGTCTAAATCATCCTTTGTTTTATTTTTCCTTGATCACCAAAAGGGGATGCTTCAAGGGTATAAGTTGGAATTGGTTCAAAAAAAGGTACATTTTTGTATATGTACATTTGGAAGAAGATCGTGGAACTGATGGAATAAAGAGTCTTATATTTCATCTATATTTTAAAAGTGAATTAAAGAAATGTCAAGTAACAGTGGACATTTAAGATAGAATTCTACAGTATCAATACATCAGAGACACGAATAAGTGACAGTCCCAGGGTACTATCTAGGAAACAGTAATTTAATTAAGTATATTAGTATGTTTATTTTTTATGTTTAAAAATGAGATTATAGTCAATATTCAACTTTTTTTCTAAAGAGAGGAAACAGAAGGCTGATAAAAGAAAGTCATAGACATAATATGCATGCATTAACTTACAACTGCATTTTTAAGTACTATGCAGGGTGTTAGCTAAGCAATTTCTATTAGAGAAGGCAAATGAAACCTTATTTCCTGCTTTCAAATTGCAGGTGTAAAAATGCTTTTTGAGATACACCTACAAATTTGGTGAATACATTATAGTACTGACCTACCGGTTTGGAACTCCAAGAGAGAGAAAATGTTTTAAATAAATGGGCAGAGGCGGGTATGACTGCTAAAGTAATTCTGTTCACTTTGTAAAGCAATGACCCAGAGGAAGAGATGTGCAGTAGAGATAAAATTTCCTGATACTAAAAACCAGAGTAGCCATTGACAGAAAAAGTATAATACAAAATTACTCCGATAGACTGATTTCCTGGACTAAAAAATACAGTTAATTATTGAGAAATTTTCCTGTAGCTGGAGAAAATTTCATACTAAAAACAAGAAAAGAGAACATAATTTAAATGACTAAACACAACAGAATTCTGAGAATTGTCTGACAATGACTAGAAAGAATAAACAAAAATTTTAATTATTTTTTTCCTATACAGAATCACGGTGTTCAAAGTGTGGTGTGGACCACCCTCCATGTACTGAGAATAAACTCCATGAACCTGGCTGGTGCCTTGGGAGTCTTACTGGCTGTTCTGACTTCATCTGGCCGTTGGCTTCTCTATTCCGTACCAGCTGTGTGCCTTGTCAGGATTTAATCACTGTACTTGGTTTCTCGATTTGGGTGTCTGGGGTCCCAGTGACTCGTGAATCTAGTGGACATCAGTGTATTACACTCTGATTTACCCTCTCTTGGTGTTTTTTCCTTCCAATTTTTCCACAATGGTTGCTAAATTCCATCCTTCACACATGATAATTTTGGTATTTCTATTACAATTCTCTATATTGTTGAGTTGCTGGTGATGACATGACCTCACAGCACAAAGGGAAATGGAACAGATGGACATCCTTAGTCCAAGAAAATCCCTTCATGGTCACAAAAAATGGGCTCTAAAGCAGGCTTCAAAGAAGTGTTTGCAACAGAGGATATCCTTCTAGCAGAGCCCAGAGCTAGCCAGAAGGGTTTTCCCCCATATCACAAAAACAAATGTTAGGCACTTTTGGTTTTGAGCTGTGACTAGATGCTTGTGGGATCACAAGGTAATTCAGGCTGGAAGGGACCTCAGAATATTATCCATCTTCTTGCTGAAAGCATGGTGAGTATCAAGGTTGGACTAGATTGTTCATGGCTGATCTAGTCTTCAAAGTATCCAAGGAGAGAGATCACAGAGCCTCATTGGGCAAAATCTTTCAAGGCTTGATTGTCTTTGTGAGAAGGTTATTCCTAAGCAAGGTAGATAGATATTGCTTGTTGAGTTTTGTGAAAGCAAGTTTCAGATTTTTCTGATTAGAAGACATATGGCTTCATTCAGAAACAGATGATCATATAAAGCAGCAGAGAGATTTCTATGAGTGATGCAAATCACTGCTTTCACAGGGAGTTCACGAGGCTCTGATCACACTGCAGTAAATTCTTGCTCTTATGAAGAATTCCAGTCATGTCAGTGGAGCTGTTGCATGGACATTTTAGGTTGGCAGCAGGATCCTAATATTAGGCCCATAAACATAATCTGAATTAAATTTCATTAACTCAACATGCAAATCTTAGCTCTGTGAGGGAAAAAAACGAGAGTAATTGTGATTCAGGGAAAAGAAGTAGAGTTAGCTTTTCAGCTCATGCTGAGGTAGATCTCAGGGCTGCATGATGCTATGGTAAGCTATATCCTCAGAGGAATTGGTCTGCTTAAGATGAAGCTGCAAGACATGATGCTGATCCTAAAGGCAAACAGTATCACAATCTGAAACAGGATTCAGAGTGATAAGAGGGGTAAGAGGATCTGTTTCATGGATATGGCTGCATTAAATGATGCAGAAATTTAAATGTTATTTTATGTCAGTGCCAGGAGCAGTCATACTGAATAGTGCCATTAGCACTGGCAGAATGTTATATCTGTTTTCATAATTAGAGACCATGTGGTTAATTTTACCTTCCTACTTTCACAGAACAGTGAGCCTGAGTAATTTTGTGGGTTACATGAATTCATAACATGTAAAAAGCCAATAATATCTGGGATTGATGAGCTGCAAATTCACACACACCTGTCATTGTATGCCAGGCAGTCCAGCTCCCAAGTCACTGTTACATGTTTCACTGTGTAGGAAGGGATTTGTCTGTCTTTAGATATCAAGAATAAATCTGTGCCTGGGGCAGTCAAACAATAAACATCTTCAAAAGGTGAGTCATTCTAAGCTTAGTACTTCTAATAACTATCTCTGGGGGAGACGAATTTTCTTCTCACAGTGTCTGTCTATCATTGTTTGTTAGAGGAGAAAGAATTTTAGCTTTTTCTAATCCATAATTAGACATCTAATTTGGATTAGGGCAGATCATTTCTACCATATTTTTTTTAATCATTGCATTTTTACAGTACTGCATTTCATGTAACCATTTCTGGCTGTTCAAAGCTGATCTGCATTTTTTGTCCTGACATGCAAATGTTCTTGCCAAGTGATTCAGATCTTTTTCTTTATAGAAATGGATAGATTCAACACAATATAACCACGATGCTGAAGGGAACACAAAAATATGGAACTCTAAGAAGAAAAAACTGAGTATATAGCAAATTATACCTAATGGTGTTAAGCTCCTTTAAGAAATTGCTCAAGCCCTGTGCATAGCTAAGCCAGGGAATCTATATTATTACTGTTCTGCAAAAGAAATTGCAAGAACTATTTAATTCTGCAGCTAACAAATTACTACCCACCAGCAAAGGTCACAAACAAATATAAAGAACAGTTAAGAAACAAAGCTGAATTTCAGCTGAAGTGTAGCAAAAGTGATATTCTTTACTGATGCTTTCAATTTTCACCTTCTTGTGTTTGTTTTTTAAAAAATGTAAGGAATTCTGGTTTATGATTTTCATTTAATCATTGCATTTGTTTGTTTGGGGCTTTTTTTTGGGTTTTCTTTCCTTGGGTTTTTTTGGGTTGGTTTTTTTTGCTTGTTTAGGTTTGTTTGTGTTTGTTTGTTTTTACTGGAGGCCTCATTTGTAGCTCTGTCAGCTCACAACTATAAAGTAGGAAAACCAGCACTGAAGAATTCTAAATGCGAGTTAGTTGTAGAAAATATTCCCTAGTCAACAAGGAGGGTTGGTCTGTGTCAGTTGGGTTTCACTCCTGACTCAAAATGTCATTAATATTGACGTGCTGGAACTGATGCTGTGTCTATAAAGCCTCACATACTGCAGTATTTCCTACAGCAAGAAGTGGACAATATGCTTCTGCAGTCTTCAAGGACTCCCCAGGGCTAAGATGAAGCCCAGACTCTGTTTCTTCTCTCCTGTTATTTGCCTGGCCAATTGCCTGACCATCTGCAGAACTCTGTATTTATGCTGCTATTTCATTTGCTTCTCTGAGCTGAGCTCTAGGGAGAAGGCAGCAAGGTGAATCTAGCCTTGCTGCGTAATGTCTTAAGATCTGTTGTTCAAATAGGGCAGCCCTAATCTCGCAAGCCAAAATCCTACTTGTATTAACTCACAGGTTGGGTGGCAAATGAATAGCCATGAAGGGAAAAGAAAGTTCAGTGCCTTTAAGAGCCTTCTTGCACTCTGATAATGGCACAGAAAGAAAGAGTTGTGTCTCTTACAGCTGTGGTAGTCTGATAACAGAGAAAAGAAAAAGTTTGCAGGTGAATGGAAGTGGTTTTATTCAACCAGGTGAAAAAACCAGAAAGGAAAAATCAAATTCACAGGCATACAAGATCTTCTAAAGTAAGTATATGCACTGGGGAGTTACATTTGAAAGAAAAAACATTTCCTTGCTGTTTCAAGGTATTTCTGCTTACAAAGAAAAAAAAGTCTTCAGATCAGTGAGAACTGTGGGCATCAGAAATATATTTTAAGTTGTATCTTAGGAGACACCTCCTGATATGTTTTAGCTATCAATAAATTTTTTCCACATGAATTCCCTTTTGAAAACATAGTATATGTTGGGGAAACATTTATGGTTCTATCCCTCACACAAACAGCAGTCCTTGTTTAATTCTCTGTCCCCAGCTCTGCTCTAACTATATTACAAAGACTCATGGAATAAAGTGGATCTTTCTCCTCACTTGTACTCTTTTCCTTTGTCTGTGGTTGCCTCCAGAATACCATTTTGACAACACAGCTATGTTACCAAGAAGATATATAGGCAGTTAAATACAACATTTAACATTTACATGCCTCTTTTTTTTCTTAGATCTCAAAGAGAACTATGAAAAAGTTTGAACACTCTCATCAATTTATACAGGGAAGAAAGTAAGATACAGTCAGAGGCAGAACTGAGAACAGAACCAATCCTTCTTATCTCTAGACAGGAGCTTGTCATTTTAGACCAATTAGATTGTCTAGCTTGGGTTTTATGGTGAAAAAACCCATATATCTGAAACTCTAGTATGCAATGTGAGAAAATGCATGTAATCATGCCTTTCATTAAGAGTTTCTTCCTTGCAGAAATAGCCCATCTAAAAAGTCTTATTGCCATGTACAGTCTACTTAGAGTTTTTGCTCAGTGTTCTTCCTGAATAAACAAGATAGGAGGTTATTTTCATGTCTCAGCTTCTGACTAAATTGCTGGTAGCAGAGAGAAACCTTTCAGAAAGAAAAAAAATTTCTGAGAAACACATGAAGGAAGTTTGTATCTCCTAGGCTAATTCTATAACCTCTGGCTGTAGATCTGAACATATTTATGAGTGAAGATGTGATTTATGCTTTAAAGTAAGGACAGCTTATAAAGATGAATTAGATCATCCAGTCCATTTGATCATCATGTAAGCTGCACTGGCAACTCCTTGATAGAGAAAAAAATCATATTAAAATGCTGAGAACAGAATTACAGGGAACAGAGAAGAAAGAAAAGTAGTAAATTAGATGATTTTAGGAGACCAAATAGCAGAAAAAAGTAATTGTTGAATTGTGAATAAAAAAAGGCTCATTGTGAAACAGAGGTTCCCAATTTGATTTTGCGAGCTTAAATATCAAACAGTGCTGTAGAATTACCTCAGAAGCAGCAGTTCCACAAGCAATTAACCACAGTTAGGATCTGGAGCAGATAGTCAGAAGACTGCATATTAAGTTCTTCCCTGATGTGAAATCACATATTGATTTAATTATTGACATGACAAGAGCTACTGCAGGTCACATAAGGGTTTCCAGTTATTCATATTGGTGTCTTCTGTTTTCATATTGCTATTTCATCATCTGCGGAGTGAGACTGATGTACGGCTCTTTCAGGTAACATCATGAGTTTTGTCAAAGAAATATGAAGTTCAACTTTTTGTTGTGGTGTTTATTACAGATCTGTTAAAGTACTGCTCAGAAATGTTTCCCTTTGGAGGAAAAAAGGCAACACCCCTCCGCCCAAACAAACTGAAAATTAATTTTAAAATACCTTGTGTGTAAAGAAGAAAGTATTGAGTTAAGTATTTTGGTTTGCAAAGCAAGCCTGAAATTAAAATCACATGGGATTTGAATCCAAACCTCACATACCCAAATTTCTGAACAATATAAAAGGCAGGTAATAACTATCTTTCTTCATTCTATGCTGTTTAAGAGTCAGTTGGGTTTCAAGCAGACTTTATTGGTGCAACTCAAACAATTTTTTTAAAATTCTTGAGCATAATAACCTGGATTTTGCTCATTACTGAACAAAAAGATTGTGAGGAATACTCTTCTTTTTACTCCAGCACTAATGATTAAGGTCTTCCTTATTTTAGAATTCTCAGAATAACAACAAACCCCAACACCAGACATCTAACAGATTATGGCTTTCTCTAGCAACTAGAAAAATCTAGTCTAGCATTTGGAAAACAAGTTTACCCTTTCAAATTAATGCTGTGCATTCCTTTATAATGGCTGCCTGACTGTAAAAGTTCCTCCTGGACGGAGTGTCCCTGAATACCTATTAGAGTTCTGCCTTTCAAAGACAAAGCAGAGTGGTTTATGTTGCTGTGTAAGCTGAAAATGCTGGTTTTTAGGTACATTGCTTGACACTTCACTGTGTGAAGCTATTACTAATTAAACAGCTTTGTTTTATGAAGTTTGTGAATTTCATAAAAAGTTTAGAAAATAGTGTTTACACTTAATGCAAACAATCCAAGGTTAAAGTCTAACTACTTACTTATTCATGAAGCTTTGGGCTTTCAGGGCCTTTTAGTTCCATTTTGTTCCCTACTTGATTACATGTGCCTGTTTAAGATTTTCTTTTTCTTTTTGCATTTCCATTACAAATGTTACTAATTCTCAACACAAAATTAGCAATCTCTGCATGGTGTTTTTCTCTTAATAGATGATGTTGATGCTGTGTGACATGAGTTAATATCGTTTCAATAATAAGTTAAAATGCAGAAAATGTCTTAAAACGGAGGTGACTGAACCACTTTGATGGAATCTCTTGGTAAAAAAATATAAAGAAAACACAAGGAAGACAAAGAGTCAGGGAAAAACTAAATGAGAAACAGCAGAGGAAAATGGACATGGTAGAAGAAATAAGAGACACATTTAGTGCAGGCATCATAAAGAGTTTCCAGCAGAAGTCCATTTTTGCAAGTCCAGTGATGCATTTTGTAAGCCTTTATTTGTGGGGAGAAAAGATTCAAAGCAGAATAAGAGGGTGGGCAGTTTCATGAGTACCTGCTGACCTAATGACCTTTATTAACCTTTTACCATTTGGTAATATATTATGTAGGTCGACGTGAGTTGATAAAATAGACATGCAGAGAGGAGTATTGTTTCCACACTTAGCAAGCAGATTGATTTTGTAATTGTGGAAGAACTTGGAGAATTTTTTTTTTCTCCTGGAAAAGGGATTATATGGCATAGAAATCTTTTTTTCAATACTTTTTATAGCACCTAGATAGCCTTTTCTCCTGGTCTCTGAGGCAGGAATCTGAGAACATTATTAAATTTAATAGGAAATATCAGATATTTTTAATGAGTTCCTTAGAGTCCCTCAGTGTTCATTCAGAGGTCCACAGTCACATACATAAGCTGGACTGTACTCTTCAGCAGCTGTTGTTTGTTTTTCCAAATTCAATGAAGGTTTCTGTATAGATCATTTGCTTAATGTCTTATTTTGCTTATTCAGTTTTTCCTACCTTACAAACATAGTCACAGAATAATAGATATCAATGCTGTTCCCCCAAAAACCTCATTACTGTGTTTGCAAATCAAAGAGTTTGATCCTTTGCATGTAAGTGCACAATATTTTTTTTTCCCCACCGTAGCAAAAGTAGCATTGATGAATAAATATCAAGGAAGAGTTCTTCAATTTGCAAGTATTTCTTCTATCTGAAATTTTGTACATGCCACCCTGTGTCGTACTGGTTTAAATGTGCTTTAAGTGTAATAACTGCTGCTTTGTATAAACAAAGACCAGTATTTTCCACAGATTTTGCACGAAGCTTTGACTTAGATAAAATGAAGTCAACACAGAAAATAATGCCAGTTCTTCATATCACTCTTTATCTGCATTTTAGCTTGAGTAGAAAGGACGAGAAATCCAGTCAGGTGAGATCTGGCTTATGACACTGGCTACTGGAGTCAGATATTGTATTGCTTGTCTCCTGTTGCTACTAGAAATACACATCTTGAACTGTGAAAGCTGAGGCACATTTCCTCTAGGGCTTGGAAAAAGAACTGAAAAGATAATGAAAATATTTGCCTTAGTTGCACACAAGCTCAGTAAGCAGGTCATGTATTTTGCAGATGCACTTAACAACAGTAACTTTCTTACAGATGCTCTGGAGAGTAACACTTACCTCCCACGCCATTTGAAGCATGAATTAGTCACTTTGTCAATCAGCTCAGCACAACAAAGAACAGTGAAGGGTCATTGTCATACAGTTTCTTGACACAGGTATAGGGCGTAAACTGATGGCTTGTAGTAGCCACGTGTGAAGTCGCAGAGGCAGAGGGCCCTGCAGATTTCCACTTCATCGTTATTCTGTAAAATATGGTAGATAATTTCCAAAGAAAATATGCCAGTCTGGCTGTAATGCTGTTGATAACTTGTCTTTCATCTGTGAAATTGCTTTTAGACTTGATACCTGCCTTGAACACATGCACTGCAACTTTGCTACTCTGCCGGATTCATTTGAAAGATACCCTGCTGCCGTAGCCTGGAAGAGCTACTGTTGAATTTTAAAGGGTTTTTTGGACTAATGCAATGATCACTGAAGACAGGCATCAGAGACGTGATATTTGCATAACAGCTTTTAGAAATAGTAGTAGAAAGCAAAATGTTGTAAAAGTGTGGATAAAGGGAACTTTCTTAGTGCCAACATATCCTAAGTACAATTCAGTGTTCAGCTGTCTCTTCTCTAATGTCTGTTCTAATAATACCTTCCCTGATTACAATATTTTTAATAGAAACATGCTCAGCTAATATCTCCAAAGTAAGCAGGTATACATCCCACTCAACAAATCCATTTACAGAGAAGTAGGTGGCAAAACAAGAATTCAGATCTCTGTCCACTGGGTTCACGCTTACTGCTTGAAATAAAAAGGGAGCTCTGTCATCTCAAGCCAGAAAACATGCTTTCAGATTTATCCACTCTTTTTTTTTGTACTATTTTAGAGTAATGTTTATCTCTAAAGAACCACGGGAACTTAATTCAGAGGGACACTTACCACAACCTTCAAAGTATACTGCAATGTCTAATTGATCAATGTTATTTCCAAGGTGTCAGTGCAGATTAGGGAGAAAAAAAAAAAAAGAGAGCATGATGATTTTAAATACGATATTGGCATTACCATGTTTACATGTTTCAGTAAGAGTTGAAAAATTTTTGCCTTCTTACTATCATATATTGAAAAAGGTAGACATTTAAAGTGTAATGGCTATTTTTTTCTTATTTACCACCATTTCTTATAGGGAAAAATAGGATTTTAATTTTTTTTTCTTCTTTAATTCATCTTAAGAAGCTGAGATTCTGATACTTTGTGTCTCTTGCAGATCATAAGCTAAAATGTTTTTTGCAGGTTATGAAATAAAAAATGTCTGAGCTACACTAGTTCCTTGTTTGTGTGTCCCTAAGTTGTCAGCAAAACTCCCTGAAGCCTTCTCAGATGCCTGAAATGGGAGGCTGGGATGGTGGGGGGAGAAGACAGGGAAGCACAGAGAGCAGTAAGATGATATTTATGTGAACCATATCCTTGTGGAGCAGACATCCTTTCAAAAAAATTATCTCTTTGCCCAGATAATTAGTCTGAGTTTGAAACAGCAGGAAAAAATAGTATATGCCTAGTTTGCATCTGCCTATTCACTTTACTCAAGCAATGGTTTAGACACATGAGACACTCACTTTGTCTTTCTGGTTACCTGAAAATAATCTCGTTATAGTTTAAGGAGAGGCAGCAGTTCTGTGGTTGCACACACAGGGCTTGCAGCGGTGATCTTTCTGTTTGGACACGTAAGGGTATGGATACGTAAATCCAGTACCATTCTTAACCATTTGAACAGTGTGCTCTCCTCAGATGACATTTCCCACTGTGTAGAGAAGCTACAGTTTCCCTTTGGGAAACACTTTGAACTAAGCAACAAATGACCCTTTCTTTTATTTCGGTCTACCCACAGTATGCTATTGGTCTCAAACAGGCAATAACCAGTGTGAACAAATGTTGTTTTACCTTGATATCTGTTTTTCTGCCTACTAGGATGTTTTTCTTTTAAATAAACAAAGAAAGCTGCCCTTTGGTTGCCAGCTTATTTATCTGAGTTGGAAATAATGCATTACTTTAATATTTGCCGTATGGTCCTGTAGCTGGGATCCTGAAGTCTAGGATTTGCCAGTCCAGGATAGGTCAGGATCCTTTTAAAAACCAAACAAATAAAACTGAAACATGTACTGACATCAAAACTATAAATTTGAAATATTCAGGAAAAAAATATTCAGGTCTTTCAAAGTCATGAAGATGGCTGAAATACAAAGAAACTGCAAATGCAGTCAGCTGAAAGAATTATTTTTTTCATTTGTCTTTTTTCAAAATACATTTTATCAATATTTTATTGGACTTTTCAGCCCGGGAGTCATCAGACTCACAGTAAAAGGCTAAAATTTGATAACTCTGTGGAACATCATCTGTATCTCCATAGTGAAGATTCACCCATAGCCAAACTATGACTATAGTGTTCTAAACGGCAACTCCCGTAAGACAAGTCTGATATGAGAGTCATTGCATCAGAAGTCCTTATACTCCCTTTTGACTTGGATGTTGCATAACTATTATACAGTCCAGCAGAGTGCAATCATCTCCAGTGTGGCATTTTATATACAGTACACAGGCATGAATTATTGCTAATGCAGCATGCTTTCCTTCTGCATCAGTGTTCTTCTGATGATTCCGAGGATTAGTGTTAGTGTACCCTATAGCTTCTACAATATGTTTTGTGAAGTTTGCATTGTATAAATGTAAATGGACAAAATGGAGATCTTTGCAGCAGAGTGTAAGAGCTGAAGTAATGAAACACACTGATATAACTCACAAAGGGAAATGTCTCTTTTAGCATTGGGAAAACCACATGTTTCTCTGAAACTGCCCAAAACGGAAGTTCTCATATTGTTGTCCTTGAATCACTATTGATCTTAAGGACATTCACTTTTCCTGCTCATCAATTCTTATTTTCTACTGTCTCTCCTTATTTCTAAATACTACTAAACTTCACTCAAAGATGGCTATATATATTCAGCCCTTTCATAATATCAGCTTCCTTAGTTGGCCACAGGCATGCTATCTGGCTGTGGCAGAAACCCTCCACATAACTGAAAAAGAGAAGGAAGCTACACTGCCAGATGTTATCTGAAAGATACTGCTCCTTAAGAGGGTGATTAATCTCATCTAACCTTAGCCATGCATAAGGTAGGTGTCTAAGTTGGTTCTTTATGCTCTATTCATAACCAGTGAGGAGAGGTAAGAATTTCAAACTTACCTTGCTTTGGGCTCTATCAGGTTCCAGGAGTGTTTGTTGCTCTGCATTTTCTCCAAAGAGGCTTCAATATCTGATTTATCCGAGACACTGATTTTTTAAGCAGTTACAGTTAGATAAGATGAAGTTCATAATCAGATATTAGAGTGCTGTGCACTGAACACAGTCCTTTGTGACATGAATTTGCTTTGCCAGTTGCTCAGCCTGGCCAAATAAAGAGCAATTAAGCTACCAAAGCATCAAGACCAAGGGGTTGTTTTCAACGCTTCTCAGAAGCACTTGAGGGCCCATATGAGAACACAGGTTCACTTCATTATTCCCATTCTTCTGACAGAGATTCTTGGAAATCTCATATAGTAGTTATAACCGATTGAATCAGAAAGAGTGATTTACCTTTGCATTATTGCAGTCATAATTTGAATTGATAGTTTTAGTTTTCATATCCAATTTTTGCTTTTCTTGCTTCTTTTGTGTTCAGCTTTCCTAAACTAGTCTCATACCATATGCTTGGCTATAATGTCACATGCAAAATAACGTTGAAAAATTTTTTTGGGGAATATCCATAAGAGAAATTGCCTTCTGGCTCATATCTCCTTTAATGACTCAGGTATCCCTGGTTTAAGTTGAAAACATGGACATATTAAAAATAAAACATATTGATTTATTCCAAGTCTCTACTTGGACCTAGGAGAGGTGACTAAGCTCATTTGCATGTCAGAGTCCCTTAAAATTTTCAGCGTGGTTTAACTGCAGGACTGGGTTCATTGCTTGAATTTGCATCTTCAACTTAGTAGAGGTATTTAGAATTTCATTATCCATGTGCATTAAAAACCATGCTTAAATCCTTTATTACTAAAAAGAGTTCAAAGCAATGAGACTTTAAATACAAATCCCTTGAGCTGTTATGTAAGTGCCATGTATTGCACAAAATTTAAAATAAGTAATAGTAATAGTAAAGAGAAGTTAAGCATGAAACAAGGAAATTTTCTATGCTAATTTAAATTTGTTTTCTTGTGTTTATATATGCAAAGTTTCTTCAGAAAATGAGTTATTTACTTCTTTGTCCAGTGTTGGCTTAAAAGGTTTAACTTGACTGTCTTTAAAATTCAGACTTATGTTCTGGGGTTTCAACATCTTTCTATTTGGCTCAAGTAACTCTGCTTTATTTCCAAGTGTGTTTATAGCAGTGCACTGGATGAATACTTTACTAGCATGACACATAAATCAGAGGAGATTTTGGATTCTGTATTTTGTATCTTTTGTTTCTTGTCTGTCTAACAGCTGTAAATGTTCACAGAAGATTTAGATGGAAAATATTTAACAAGAAGAAAATCTTTTCCTTTTGCTTGGCCTTCCCAGAAAATTGCTTAATTGTTGTATGCACTTCCATATTGTGCATATATGTACATGTTTAGTGTTTTATACATGCATTATATGCTGCATATACTCTTTTTTATAACATAAACTATTTATGACATATATATATATAAAAATACGTGTGACAGTTAGTTGTTCCTTAAATCAAATGCAGTTGAATCCTAGCTTGGTAAATGCCACGGACTTCTTTATCTGGTTAAGCTTAAAGTAATTTTCTATGCTTTCTATGACTGTGTGTCATAGAAATGCTTGATGAGATCCCTTTGCCTAAGTTAGATTTTTAAATGTTACAAGTCTATGTGCAAATTACAGTCTACTACTTTACAGCCAATAGAGAGGAAATATATTAAATTAACTGGCTTGTGGATGTGCACATTTGTATTAAATTTCAGAGATTCTAGTGTGAATAAATGAATTGCTTCCCATATAACTGGGTCGTAGAATTAAGTCTCAGGGTGGTTTTGACCCAATAGAACTCAGTTTCTGCCTCTTTGCAAGATAATTCTACCTTCTGCCTCAGGCAGGATGATATTTGCAGGCAGATAAACAAGATAAGATTGATTGAAAAATGAATTGACACAACACCTCTCTATCTTCTTTTTCTAAAACTGTTTACCCAAAATGTTTATGTCCCTATTCCTAGCTCAAATTTGTATCCAGACCATTAAGATATCTGCAGAGCTATTGAACTCTGGTTCTGGTCACAGATCTCTTACTGTTGGCAATTATCTTTAATGAATTTTTAAATACATTTTTATTCTGCATAACATGCTTTTGCGATATTGGTAAATAAGTACATCTGTAAAACATAACAGTCTATCTTTATTCCATTTTACCCCAAGAAATAACTTTAAAGCTTTAAAGCCAAACTGTTACTACTACCAATTGACATACCTGTCAGATAATAACCTATTCTTTAACTCTTGTTTTTGTTTCCTCTTCTTTTTTTATTTTTTTTTCATTTTTCTGAGACACCCTTAGATGAATCAGAATTTTGTCAGAGAACACTTTTATTCCCTGGAACAAGTTAGTGCATATTATACTTTCTGCAATAAGGTAATTTCTTATCTGTGTGTATTGTAACTACTGCATTTTGGACTCTAATAATTTTATTTTTCATAATAAAATTAAACTGATTGAATACTGAGAATTTTGTTTTCCATTCTTTTTCAATTTGCAGTACTTAAGCTTAGGTGGTTTCTCCAAAATGCACACAGCCTTTTTTCCTGCTAACTGTACTTAAAATTTATGGCTCTTTCAGCCATGAGGTAGGAAAAAAGTGCCATTTAGTATCAGCTTGATTTGAGTACTCATTCAAGAAAGCTTTTAGCTTTGATTGACATGACAACAACATCAATTGTTATCCTTCCCAGAGCTTGCTCGGCACCAAAAATGAGGAATTTCAGTGAGTTCCTCTGCACCTATGTGAAATTAAAAAGAAGTGATAGAGGATGGCCTGATATCCAGTTAGGTAAGGGAGTGCGTACAATATTTTGTTGAATTAAATTCCTATATGAGATAATAATAAAATGATAGGTATTTAAGCTTTTATTTCACCAGCACATGGCCACAAATCTTTAAATCTTAAACAGCATTTAAATCTTAAACAGCAACCAATCTCAGCATTGGTTACTGACACTGTTATAGGAATTGAGTCCATTCTTGGACTTGTTCTTAGCAGATGAATCATAGAATCATGATTCATAGAATGGCCTGGATTGGAGGGGACCTTAAAGATCATCTAGTTCCACCCTACCCTGACACTGGCAGGGGCATCTTCCACTAGACCAGATTATTCAAAGACCTATGCAACCCGGCTTCGAACACTTCCAGGAATGGGGCACCTGCAACTTGTGTGAACAATCTGTTCCAGTGCCCCTTCACCCTCACAGTAAAGAATTTCTTCCTAATATCTAATTTAAATCTGCCCTCTTTCAGTTTAAAGTCATTATCACTTTTCCTATCACTACATGCTCTTGCAGAATTCCCTCTTCAGCCCTCTTATAGCCCCCTTTAGGTACTGGAAGGCTTCTCTAAAGTGTCCCCAGAACTTTCTATTCTCCAAGCTGAACAATCCCAGCTCTCTCAGCCTGTCTCCACAGAATAAGATGAATGCCTCTACAGTTTGATAATTTCTTTCTTCTAATGGATTGCTTTATTTCTGTGTTTATTCTACAGGGTTGTGAAGATAGTCTTTATAAAGGGATCAGTAACAGGCTAATATGTCATTAGAGACATTATTGAGCAGAAATTGTTTGGACTAGAAAGTAGAAAAAGTAGAAATATTTTAGAAAAGCTATTTTCACAGCATGAGACTGTTAATAGCTGATAGCTTATTTTAGCAATTTTTCAAGTGTATGAAAAAGGGATTTATGGCTAAGAGATGTAAACGTGTGACAGTCGAGATGCTGTTGGGTGCCAGTTGTTAGCAGAAACCTGCTTATGAGTGTCCACTGCTATAACTGAATGTAACTGTAACAGAGTATACCTTTAAAGCTCTGCAAAAGATTTATGGCACTATTTAATACTGTTTTCTATCTCTTTTTTAAATAGCCTGCTGTTTAATCTAAAACAACTGTTATTTTTTTGTTAATGTGCTTTCTGCTAGGCAACTGAGATTATCATGAGTATCTAGCCTAACTAGACAGGAAGTAATGGTTTTGTTTCGTTTGTTTGGGGCAGTTTATGGTTTTGGGTTTTTTTTCCCTTTAGTAAGGACCTCTTGTGAGTGGTATCCTGGGGAATCAGAAAGAATAATCATTAAGAAACAGCTTCTATATATACAATATCTACAGGGTATGCATGCAAATAGTCATAGACTTTTGATGCGGTGAATCAACAGATTCCTATATATATCTATCTATATCTATCTATATCTATATCTATATCTATATCTATATCTATATCTATATCTATATCTATATCTATATCTATATCTATATCTATATCTATATCCATATCTATATATCTATATCTATATCTATATCTATATCTATATCTATGTCTATCTGTCTATCTATCTCAGCTTCTTCACACTAGCACTGAAACAGAAATCTACCTTAAATCTTATTTACCTGTGCAGGCTACTAGGTCCTTGCATCATCAGAGCAGATGGGAGTTGATGACTTGGATCATTGATCTTCACCAGTTTTGAGATTTACAAGCTTAGTCCAATATTCAGGCTTAGCTTCCCTCAAATAGTCCAACATTCAGAGCTTCCCTCGAAGCAAATGAGTAGCACAGTACAAATATTCTGGGATTTCTTCATTATTAATGAACCATTTATTTTCAAACCGTGGAAGAGAAGGGAAGAACGGATCCATGGCTGATGTAGTATGTCCATAACAAAACCAAAAGTGATATAACTTCGTTTCTTAAACAAATGATACTCTTTTAAATAACTTTATTATCAGATTTAGTTCCACTCTTTAACGTAGATTTTGTTGCAAGGATAGGTACTATCAATGAGCTCCTTTCTTAACAGAGGCAGTTCTTAAAAACTGATGGAGCATTCGTTGTTTCTCAGTAGGTGTACCCAGCTTGCTGGGATTTTCATTTTCATAGGGGTCTCTTATTTCTATCCAGGATCTTCTGAGGGGAAAAGAAGTCTATCTGTGCTGTGCACTGCATGAACAATGCTTGTACAAATGACAAATTTTGTATCCTATTATGGTAGATTTACTGTGCGTATTTGAGCCATGTTCATGTAAGAAGCTCAGAGGCTTCCTTGTGGTGCATGTACTCTGCAGGTGAGATATTTTCCCTTTCAGCATTAAGTGAAAATGGCATTTATCAGAACATCCTCTTTACCCTCAAAGACTTTCTGAGACACTGCAACCTTTGCTAGTCAAGACAAAGAATTAGAGGAAAAGAACAAATCGGCAACATCATCTGATAAACTAGAAAGAACATCAATATCTTAATCTTGAACATGACATTGTCTTACTGTTCCTGTGCTTTATTTGCCGTCATAAAAATTGTAATCACAGCTTAAATTATCTTGGAAATATTAATTATTTAAGACTTGTGTAAGTGCTTTCAAAGATGTCACAAAGTGGTGTATATTTTCTGGGTTAACTTGCTTATATGGTTATCTTTCTCAAGTTATAGGATAGAAGAACTGTGAAGCTCTACAACTGTCTAAAATTTTTGCCTGACTGTACTTGAGAGCTTTGAGTGACAATAGCTTTGTAACGCAATATTTTTGGGCAAGCACAGTCTTACCATCTAAAAATGCTTTAAGATAGAATGCATTGTAATTATCAGGTAAATTAATGGTTGTTCTGGCAAAATGTTTCTTTTATGTGATCCTATACTGTAAAACATTCATTATAAAATCTTTCCAGATTTTCTGCATCCCACTGATGCCTAGGAGTGGCTATCTGAAAACAGAGGCTAGACAAGATTAACAGAATAAAAGTGGGTATTTATTGAAGTGCCTTCAATAGGTACGCCTTGGGCAGGCAAAAGGTTCCCGAGAGTCTACACTCAAGCTGGACCCCGGGTCACAGGTTTTTCACACTTTTATAAGTTTGATCCATTTGCATATCAGGGTTAATTCTCCAATTACAATTTCAGGTAATGATGTCATTACTCCAAGTTTGATCCACCTTTCTAGAGGCTTAGTTTACATATTTTGAGGCCTGGGACAACAAGATGTCCTTGAGGTGTCCAGAGAGGATTTGTTATATCTAACAGTACCTAACAGGCTATGTCAAGTTTTAGAGTTACACAGTAAACCAGTACAGGGTCTGAAAATATAAAAGCTAAATCCTAAGGCATCACCATTAGTTCCAAATGCTTTAATAAAATATCTGATATGTTACTGGCAGAGCTGTTTCTACTCTTTTCCTCTCCTTTCACCTGTCAGACTCCATGAATTTCGTGACATCATTTTAATATTATTTAGACTCAGAAATAAAGTTTCCAACAACTGTAAAAGGAGCAGAGAGGTCACGTAAAATATTCAGGGACAATTATACAGAATCCCAAGCAATAGTTTACTGTCTCAAAAGATCTTTTTGCAGCAAACAAAGGTCAAACACACAGAGAGTGCCTCCTCTACAGTTCTCTCTTTAGGGGCACTTGCCTTCTCCTTTATCTTCCCTTTCCATGAGGCATTTCCCTTCTCTTCTTACTCTCCTTTCTTTGCTGTCTTCTCCTTGTGCCTTTCTTGCTGTTGAAGTTTTAATATTTTCATTTGTTCCAGCAGCTTAAATAGAAAATTCTGGGGTCAGCCTGAGGTTGAAATGCTCTTTCTTATACAGAAGTTAAGAAACAAGATTGACCTTTTCAACACTTGCTTCTACATTTTCAAGAGCTATGAAAGGGGAACTGTGCAGACCTGGATAACACTTCCCTGCTTAGTAATCAGTTTTTTTTATTTGCTCTCTGTGAACAAAGCAAATGCTTCATTGGCTGCAACTTCAAAAATCTGTAGATAGAATAGGGAACTACAGCTGCAGAGATTAAATAATTTTTTCCCTGCAGTTCTAAAATCTTCAAAGATAATTGATGCACTATTGATTATTACTACCTATTTTCTTTATGAAGTAATAACAATAATAATGATTCAAAGTTAGACTAAAGCAAAATTCACTATACAAGGACCCCTAAATTTTGGAGGAGGAAAGATTGGAGGAAGGAGATTTTATAATCCTCATAGGAAAATGTGGCTCTGCTGTCACCAATACGACTTAACACCAAGACCTAAACTGTCTTTATTTGCCTGTCCTGACTCAGGACTGAATTTTGTTTCCAGCTTTGAAAGGAACTGGCTCAAACAAAATACAGTAGTGATGCACTCCTTCTTTCCTGTTCCTTTATTTATCTTTACAAAAAATATGAAACATTCACTGGAACCATGATCCCCAAATTCCATCTGCCACAGAAGGTGTGAAGGTCAGGCTAGCAGGCAAGCAGTTCACTTCCACATTTGTCAATATATATTTAGCTAATTAAGAAAGAGCAATATAAACAGGAAGGATTGAAAAAATCCTGTCTGGGTTGATCTCTTTAATTTAGTGTTTGAGGCTCTCATCTTCAGACTAAAGCTTGAAATTACCTAGGGAATTCTGGAATGCCTATTTTTGTCTCTAAAATTTTTTGGTTTCTTTGCTCTTAATAGTATGCATTGAGAGATCTCGTTTATAGGTAAGACAAAAGATTTTCATCTCTCTCGAACACGAGAGGAAAACAAACTGATGTCTTGGAATCTGCGGGAACGCACTACAGGCAGGGCTGTCAAATAAAAGGGCAACAGCACTACCAGCTCATGTAAGCAAAACAATTATTTCCTTTTCTGAAGCAAAACAGTAAGCAGTAATGTTAAATTTATTTCTTGCTGGCCTAAACAAGACAAAAAAGAAGATTTTCCAGTCTTTTTGTAGAATAAAACATCATTATTTTCTGTGATGATGGTCAAAAGAGTTCCCTAGGAAAAGTCTTACCCAGCACTTTTCTGTGGCCATCTGAGTATCTCTTTTGGAAAAGCTGACAAACTCTACTAATGCATCTTGTGTACCACTCCAGGCAATGAATAGATGCTGCAAGATCACAAAGTCCTGCTAATATAATTAATCCGCTATATACAGATTTTTCATCAAGGAGGGTTGAGTTGGAGATTAATTCAGTAAACTGCACATATACAGATGATGCATTCAAAGTGAGCTGGCTGCTATTGTTGTAAGCCCACTATCATCTTTCAGAAGTTTTGATGTCCAGGGCAATACTCTAATACCTCGAAAAAATCTGGTATGTTCAGTCCTTAGGGAGAGGAATTCTGGCTGCATACTGGGATGCATCCAAGAAAGGCAAAAGCTCCAGGAAAGTGATTGTTCATCTCTTCTCAGCATACAGGACAAGGCCTGTTGGAGTCCAGTGTCCAGCTTAGGGCTCACAGCTCAGGGGAGATAGTGATAAACTACTGAGAGTTCAATGGAGGGACACAAAGGTGAACGGAACACTTGAAAGGCTGAAGGACTAATGTGGATTTCATGGAGCAATGGAATTTTTAAGTAGATACGGAAATATATTTAAATCATTGCAATCAACTTTCGTAACACTTCAGAATAACTGTTAGTGGAGCTATAACACTTATATGTGCTTTGAAGTATGCAGGTGCTATCTAAATAATTGTATGGAAAATGTATCCACTCAGCTCTTACTCGAGAGCCAGAATCCTGCGGCACATCAGAACAATGACATAACAGGATTAGGACTTTCTCAGAGTACTTCTTATGCAGAAATGTGTGTAGGTGAAGTCTCCCTGCTGAATAGAGTTTCAATGATATCTGATGTTACATCTGCTGTTGCTGTGGATTACTGTAAGTACTGGAGCCTGAACCAAGTGACATGTTTACAAAGTGAGGGGTGTACTATATTTTTTAGTTTTTAATCTCAGAGCAGTAAAATTCCATTAGTACATTTGTTGCTGACACCATAAAAACCGGTTTGTGATTCTGAACCAAATTCATTAGTTCCTTTAAACAAGCTGCAACAGGTAAAGACCCATCACTAGTAGATATAGGTACAGAAAGTTAAAAGCGGTAATTCTGAAGGTTTATTTTTACTTGCCTTTTAAATATTTGACCAAAATGTATGGTTTTCCCCTTCCCCCAGTGAATTTTCTCTCTTCCTGAGAAATTTTTCACAAAGAGGAATGTGGAAAATTGGAAGGTGGAAAATTGTCCTAGAATCTCAGATAGATATGTGGAAATCTGTCTTACAATCTCAGAGAGTATAAATTGCCCTTGACTTACTAGTCAATAGTGATCTATCCCACTTTCTTTTTTCCTCAGTAGTGACACAGAATGTTAAAAGAAGAGGAACATGAAATGATAAACATTAATTACTTAAAAAAATCAAGTAAATATTTTAACTGAAAATAGGCACAGTTTTAAGTGAGTCCAGATTCATCACTTTTCAATGCAGCTGTCTTTTGGGACACTCAGGCTTGAAGCTTAAGCCAAAATGTGAAAAATGAAAATTTTGTTTTCAAAGAAAATAATCTGAATTGAAACAACCAAACTCAACTTCACTCTACAAGGCATTTTCATCCCCAGTGTGTCAACTGCATTTTTAATTTCAAGATCATTCATTGGGTTTTTTTAATTACAGAAAGCTCTAAGACAGCAATCATCTTTAAAATGCAAAACCTGAGAACATTCTTTAACATGAGGTATTTCCTTACAACATGAAGACTCCTTTTGAGAGGCTACTCAGTGCAGCCTCTTGGATTAAGGGTACGGGCATAGTGAATTGATTTGCCATGCGTCTTCAATATTCTCTATATACACTAAAATTTCAATGCATCCAACTTAAATTTTATGTTAAGACCTTTATTCCTTTCCAGTCTCACTTTGTTTTTTTTGTTTTAATAAAGAACATTCTCTCGCTCTCAACAACTCAGGTTGATATTAGATATAAGAAACAGGATACTTTCGATATGTGCTCAGAGTACTGTGCATAAAACAGTGAAGAAATCATGTTGCCTTTCCCCTCCACCCTCCTAAATCTTTTCAGTTTTACAGGCAGATCAAGAAGTTTTCTGTGTACTTTCATGTCCTAATTTCTGTGGCTTGTCTTGTTTTCAGATCCATTGATAATCACAAAGATGAGGTGATGCAGAAAATAAAAACACAGTTGTTTCAAAGCAAACCTCAATAACAGATATTTTTAATACCCTTTCCCCCATCCTTTTCTGTGCATTCTAGAAATAAATACAGCTATTTATTTTCTCTGAGAAGGGAAAAAGACTGATCTAATAACAGCCCTTTCCCAAAGGTATCCTTGTTCTTTTCTGGTAAACAAACTGCTGACCCAAGGAAAATAAAGTGAGAATATGACCACTGTTATAAGCCGTAGAAATACTAGCGATTAAGTGTAATTGAATGTCAACTGCCAACTAGATTTAACTCCACTGGCCACAGCTCTTTGGGATTGTGATCATGACAGTTGTCTCAGCTATATCCTGGATGGGATGCACCATCATATGTTTCGTTAGCCTTTACCCTCAGTCTATACATAAACACTTACCCCTATCATCACCATCATTAAACTCTAAACAGTTAAAATGCTCCCAAACATACAGGTTACTCCACTGCCTCTTTGTCTTTGCTTATCCCTTCTGAACACTTTGCAGCCACTGCAGCACTCCAGTTCTGAGTCAACCACCATGTTTCTGTGGGGACAACTGTATCATGGTTTTCCTGCTGCACAGCAGCTTCCAGCTCCTCTAGTTTTTTGCTCATGCTATGTGCATTGGTGCAGATGCACTTCAGTTGGGCTATTAATGCCACCACATTTCTGGGGGAGAAGCCCGAATTTCTGTGTGATCAGCCTTAGTCACTTCCATGGTTGCTAACAAACCAGTAGTACTTGTATCTTTGTTGCTGCATGGTTCTCCTCCCCCTCTCTCCACTGAGATGACAGACCCAAGGAACATGCCAGCACACTGTCCACTCAAAATGGTGTGCCATACCTGGTAGTAAACTTTCTCTTAGCTTCTTTATCTCGGTCTCTAGGGAAGCAGCAGATCTCCCTTAAGAAGTGGGTCCCTCTGCATATCCGGCCTTCAGAAGGGAGTCTTCTTTTTTCCTTTTTGGAAGCAGTTTTGACACAGGATGCAGACCAACTAAACCTCAGTGATGCCTCCAGCCTAGATCAACATCACCATTGTCATTGTTCAGTTCCACTTGTATAGCCTTGTACCTACTATACCAGGGCACTGGGAAGGTGGGGCAGTCAGAGTGGAGACTGTCGTTCTGCATCCAGCAGGAACTTACCACCATTGTCCCTTACCCCTTAAGTCACTGTGTTCAGCCAAGTGAAGAAAGGATAAGGAATTTTCTCTATCATATGTCCTATCTGCCTGTTGGGCCTGTTTCAGGGAAGGCAGGATACAATTCCAGTAGTCAGTCTCCCACTCTCCTTGATATATCCTCAACCTACTCACATCCCCCTGGAGTTCTGTCACTGAGCAGAGGAGTTCCTCTACCTTGGATGAGCCTATCTAGCACACGTACTTAGGTTCAGTTTCATTTCACTTAATTTTAGGCCTCAAATTTAAAAGCATATTTACTTATGTTTCATCTATGCTCAGTGCATAGCTGAAGATGCTGAAGCATGCTCAGATGTAGCTGAAGAGGGTAATACACCCTACCAGGATTAGTAAGGAAATCCTAAACAAGCTTCAATTCAATACTTTCCAATCCAGTGTTGACACCTTATCACCAGGTTACTCAGACAAGATCCGTCTTGCTGCCTTTCCATTTTGTTTCATCCAGATGCTCAGCGCGCAGCACCCCAACTTCAACAGGAGGAAGGGACATTGCTCTCTGCCACTGTAGCTTTGTGGTAATGTCATGCTCCTACCACAAGTATTTGAGATTCCTTTCTCCCATAGAGGTAGACCTCGAGTTAGTCCTTCATCTTAGCATTTGGCTGACACCTTCCACACAGTTTCCAGGAGGTTATTTTGGAGGCTAAAGTAAGGTGGTAGAAGGATTTGTGTTGGATGTTCTTTTTATTTATCTTTGTTCTGCAACACGCATGGTTAAAAAGCTGTAACTTTGAGTTACAGCTTGAGTGTTTTCATTGTTCAGCTGTTGGTACTTTGATTCAATAGAAACTTCCTCCTGGAGGGAGGGACTTTTACCTCCCCAGATGTCAGCTAAGAGAGGTCTACAGGAGAGAAGTGTCAAGAGCAGAAGAAGAGACAGGGTGAGTTGAGGTTTGCAGTATAAACAGAGACTAGGAGGACATTGAACAGAGGCCCAGACCTCAAGAGACCAGGAAACAAAAATATTTTTCCTGTTACTTTGAGATGACTGTGTAGAGTTTGTGAACCCAGGGAACCAGTAGAAGTTACTGGAGGAAGGCTGAGGAAACGATACATTGGACATAGAAACAGGGAAATTAGAGTACTTAAAAAACAAATTTCTCTGCTAAAATAAAATATTCCTTTCAGGTAGAGAGCAATAAGGTCCCCCCTCACCCTCCTTTTCTCCAGGCTGAAAAACCTCAGATCCCTCAGCCACTCTTCACAGGATTCTTGTTCCAGACCCTTCATTTATCTTGTTGCCCTTCCCTGGACACTTACGAGATGATGAAAGAACACTGACTTCTGTGCAAACTTTATGTTGTTTGGATACTGCTAAGTAGCAAAGGAAATGTAAATTCTTAAAGTTTCTTATCCTTGTGAGTCAAGGTGCATTAAAGATTTGTGATATACAGACATGACAGGGAGAAAGCGGTTCATGGTCACTGACTACTATTGAAACATTAGAAGCTTAACCAATACTCTATTATTCATACAATATTTTCAGGTGTTAAAATTTATATGTATATGTGAAATTTATATTAGAGTTTATGTGATAATAAAAACTTCTCTTTAAGTTGAATGTTAGGCTGCATTGTTTTATAATTCTATCAAGGAAAAAATTTATTTTATTAGCCCTAGAATTTGTTTTGTTAAGTTTTTGCCGAGAGTTATTAAGAACCACACAATATCAGAGAAAGCTGATAAATTCAGAATACATTGCTTGTTTATTGTCATCAATCTTTTAATAAAGCTTTTTGTTGCACTGAGGCTATTTATTTGATTAATATACTCCAGATCTTGGTGTGAATTTTGTTTCTAGGCAATATGCTTACTTGTCCTTTGCAGTTTTCTTTTCAATTTTAAGTTTCCTTTGCCTTAGTTCAAAGGAAATTATGACTTTTGTGTATGATTTCAGTGCAGTTTAAAATCATATTAATCTATTTTTGAGAGTGAGAAAATACTCTCATCTGAATTGCATCATCCACTGGCATAACAAAGCTGTAAAATTGCAAATGTACAAGCTAAAATAGTAAGGAAAAGGCACAAGCAACAAGTAAACTTGCACAGCTGCTCTGAAAATGTTCCTACTAAAGTGGAATACAGGTTATTTCTTGTGTATGTTTTTTTTCCCCACATTTTCTTTGTGGCTGGGATGTAATGCCAGTCATTTCTTTAAAAAATCGTTGCTAATCTGATTTAATGATTTTGTGATGTCATTTATGTTACTGTGCCTGACATTGACATTAAAATCTTTTCTGTCTAGATTTTCACAAACTGAATTTTGTGTCTTGTCAGTCTTTATAACATTATTAAAAACATGTAAAATAGGCCAGAACCTTTTAGTCTTTGATGGATGTTTGGAACTGGGAAATTAGATATGACCTGCATGATACAGAGTGGAATTCAATAGAGTTAACAGAGCTGAAGTTGTCTATTTGAAAGAAAATTAAAGAACGTTCATTCCACATATTATGTGCTAATAAAAGATGAATCTCGGCTTTGTGTAAGTCAGCATAGATTCCTGAATACCAAGAGAGGTCTGCGGAGCTCTGGCTGTTAAATGAGAGCCTTCAGAATTAGCAGACTCAACCTTTTGTTTTCTTTGTCTTTCATGTGGAGTATGTGTGTAATTGTAAAAACAACAAAACCTGTTGTCCGTATTTTATTTTATGATTACATTACTATTTTAAAACAGCTAAAAAGTCTGATTTGAGTCTGATTTCTTCATATTTTGTTCCAGGTACAATGGTTATAAACTGATTAAATGATGCAATTCATCACAGATCAAGTTTCTCTGGTTTTGTGTTGTACGCAGTCTAAACAAAGTGCATAACAGTATCAAAGGTGCTTAAGTCCTTATTATACAGCAAGTATTCAGATTCATGATTGAGAGAAGAGGTCCTCTTTCTCATCCTGGATGTTCAAGGTTCATTTTCAGCTTATTTATCCAATTCTTTTCTAGGCTAACTGGCTGAAGTTTGCAATTAGATGATGAAAGCTCTGAGTCATATGAAATGAGATATTAATGTTTAACCAGAAAACATATTCTGATATTAAGCTCTGATTTTGGGTGAGGGATTTAAAACAAGCTAAAAAAAGAAGCTTATTTGTTTTAATTCTGACACTGTTATTCTAGACCCTCTTTTTCCCGTTTTCACTTTCATTTCCTGCTTTCAAGGTTCTCTATTACTTTAGATGCTTGCAATAACTATCGTCATCTTTGAGTCCAGTAAATCAAAATGGTGGCTTTAAAAGCTACTTTTTACAGGCGTTATAAAATGTAGAACAGAACAGAAAATAAGATATTTTCTGGTAAGCACCGATTGTGCTAAGATGAAGTCACTTCTTACACGTTTTTGAGTTGTCCAATATTCTAATGCCATTTTTATCCCATTACTTCAGTACCATTGTAATTCTTACCTTTATGTGCACTATACACAAGGCCATCTCATGATGAGCTAGCTAATTTAAACCAAGAACCTGGTTGCTGGACATTACGCTTGTGTTGACCTACTGTTCTTCTTTTTTAGTCTCTATAGCAATTTTTTTCTGATTGTTTCACATCTCAGTATTAATTCTGAGTGTAATTCTTACAATTATTTTAAACAACTCTGCAATCTGACTGGAAAACCCAGGGCTAATTATGACTCAGGGTTTCCTTTTGTTTCGAAAGTGAGTTTACGAAAGTTTTGATATGGCTGAACAATTAAATTCCAGCTAACCATGGCTTGTTCTTGTTTTGTGTAGTTGTGTGCAGCACTCTCCATCCATCTAGCAGCAAGACTGCAGATACAGTTTTGTGCTGGTTTTACTGCTTTGATTCTCTCTCTCATCCTACTGATGGGTGTTTGAGTGAGTGGCTGCATGGTGCTGAGTTGTCAGCTGGTGTCAAACCATGACAAATTTTAATTCACCTGCCGGCTGGCTGATAATGATCTTTAAACCAAGAAATCCTTATTGCAGATTTTCTCCAGTTCAGTAAAGGGTCTTTTTTTCATCGTTTACCGTATCTTTCTGTCTCTTGCAAGAGGTGAGGTTTTAATGAGGTTCTAGCCTTTCTCTTCTGTAACTACTGCTTGGGCTAGTATGGAATTACCTATGGAATAGTTGCTGCATAAAATGGAAGTGTAGCATTTAATGTCTCTAGTTTTGATGTCATGGACCAGCATGTCTTTTGAAAAAACTGCAGGCTGTTAGTCTTTGATCCTACAAACTCTCCCAAATGAGCTACTCCAGGGTTTTAAGGCCTTTAAGGGTAAGCAGGTTGATACAGGATTAGCATATAAATACGGGTTTTCTGTGTTCTGACTCTTATCTTTATTATTCCATATTGTGCAGCAAGGAAAAATGCCAGGGTAAGATCCAACCCAGTTAGGACTAAGATGTGGGTGCCAGGACAGAAAAGTGACATGCCAACTGTCAGAGATATATCAGCTTTAGTGAAAATGTCTGTCAGAAGCATCTTGGGTAGCTTAAAGCCTCATAAAAATGCTAATTATTTTTATATTTTTGGTAGAAAAAAAAAATGATAGCAATTTATGCATACAATGGTTTAATTAGATGTAGAAATACATTGTGGAGAGTATTGCAAAATATTTTGGGACTGCAGCTCTAGGAAGTATCAATTTAGTTTGGTAATTGTTTTATTTACTGTCTTGAATTAGATTTCTCACTCTCTTGCTGAACTCAATACCTAGGTATTAAAAAAAATATATATATTAAAAGGCATTAAATGTATTTATTCCTGTTTCTTACATTATTGAGTCATGATGACTTGAGGAAAGAACAGGACAACCATTAGGAATGTAATCTAATTCAGTTTTATTGAAGTAAAAATCACACTTAATTAGAAGTAATTTTCTTTCCTGCATCACTTCCTTTAGAAAAAAGAGAAGTAAAACAAGTTCACTTTCTACTCAAATCATCTGGATTATTTGGTTTGATTCAGTGTTCATTCTATATGCCAGGACTTTGTAAAGAATTCTATACATAATCAGTGTCATGTTCTTTTTATTCATAACAAGATGAAAAGACCTAATGCAAAAGGAATTTTAATGTGGTTCTTCAAAGCACGTAATACGCTACTAGTTGACATGTAACTTGCTACATCAATTTGGATTTTATGCATTAAGAGTAGAGAACAATGACACACTACTTGTGCTCACATTACATCAAGCTGTACCACATCCATACTAGATATGTGGTGAATTAATCTGTTGCAGTTTTTCCACCAGCAAATAATGATTACTCTAAAGCCATTACGATTTCAGCCTTTTCTTGACATTTGTTGTAGTCTCAGTGACATACTATTACCCTTGTCACGATTTGGTGTAAAACATCTCTCATTCAAACACCATTCATTACCCTTGGGCTAGACTCACATTCAGTACATGTCAGTAAAGGGGCAGGAGGTCAAATCTCAGTAAATTAGCTGTCCTCTGTGAAAAAAAAAACTCATCTCAGAAGATAATTTACCTTTAAACAACTGTAAGATTTCCACTTTTATAAAGTTAGATTCAATTTGGGCTGTACACTGGAAGACCTGCTTGCAAAACGTGTTTACACTTTTTTATGTTTCCTAGGTTGTCCCCAAGTACCAATTTGTGCATACTGATCTCTGTGTGACATAGTCTGAATGCATAGTACTGTAGAATCCACAGCAGCCCTGAAGTCCACAGCCTGAACTGCATTTTGATTCTCTTCTTCCACCAGTGTTAGAGTGTGAAATTTTGTTCGGGAAAATATAAACTCTTCATTTCATAAATCGTCTCTTTTTTGTACCAAATGAAATCAACTGTTCTTTGATTTTCATCTTTGAACCCACCTTGTATTAAAAAATATTGTGGTTTTACACTCTGGTTGTGATCCTGTCAATGTAATTTATACAACTGGCTCAAACTGGAATTTTATGCACCTAGTTAAATAGTCCTCATGAAATATATAGATACATCTGAACTGTGTATTACTTCCTAGCCTGTAAGGCTGATTTTATGGTGTGGCTGTGCCTCAGATTCTCTCTCTGAAACACCTGGGTGATGGCTCAAAGAGTCTGTTGCTTTCACAGAACTTGAGTATGTAGCATAATTTCTTGCTTGGTGGCTTGGTTTCACAACGGGTTGGAGTCATATACAATTTCTATATGGGGAGAGGCTCAGACTGATTATGTTCAGTGACGATATATCATCTGGATCCTCAGTTTGGTGCTTCAATCCCTATGTTGACCCTCAGTGCTGTTGAACCTGTTGAGCTGGGAGTGTTTTTGAGTCCAGTGAGACTTTTCTTCCCACCCACTTGTACAGGCTCACATTCAGCAATCCCAGACAACACTGTGTGAAAGCACATGTAATAAATATAAGGAGAGGAACTGGTGTTCCTGCCAACTCTCTGTTCTCAGCCTGAGTCCAGCAGATATGAAAGGAAAACACTTAGTGTGGTTTGAACTCTCCAAACAAGTCTGGTCTTCTGTTCACTGAGCAGGAGATCTTGCTACTGGAGTATTATATTGTAGGCATGTGGTCTTACCTCCTTTGGGCACATTTTAAAGGAAGAGAGTTTGTTCTGCTAAGTTTTCTACAAAGGTACTAAGGCATTCTCCACGGAAAATGCCATTCCTGTGCTTCTGAATTCTTGGCTGGCATAGGGTCCTGCTGATCTCCTACTGGCCTGCGCTGTGTCTCAGCTTTGACCAAAAGGTGACTAAAGACACATATCTTTGTTCAGAAACTCCTGCTGAGTCTCAGCAGTGTTTTTCCAGATTGCTCTTTTACAAGACTGTTTCTTCCTCAGTCATAAAGACAGAGGGTAAGTGGCTTGTCCAATGAATCCGAGAACCAGAGCCTTCCTTCACACAAGCTGTGACAATAGTCACTTTTTAAAGCTAACCATAAAAGACCTATATGCCTTTTCCAGGTTTGAATCTTTAACACTTGATTTACAATGTATAATGACTTCTTTCAGACTCATTAAAATCAAAGCAATTTGGGGGACAGTTGGTGAATTCCCTTGATGCAAATCACATCTTCATTCCCTGATTTTTGACTATTCCTATGAAATTAAAGAAAGACAAAAATCCAAGTTTTTTATAACAAACATTGTACCTCATTTAAAAAAAAATACAAATTTGACTCCAGCTTTCAACATTATGTAAACTACATTTATATAAAAAAAATAAATTGAATGAGTCACAGAGACTTGAAAATCAGGGTTCTCAGTGGAACCTGACATCTTTTCCACAGTGTTTTTAATCAGGTTTAATTGTTTTAAGCTGAGTGGTCTATGAAGGTCTTACTTTTATGAGAGGCTTGTAGGTGTGGGTTTTGCTGTTGTTGCTATTTTGGAGCCAGAAATACTTGTGTGTAATTAAGGATCCATAGGTAGGTGAGATTTTGTGTTCATTGAAAGAGACTTAGCAGGGATTCATGTGGTGTGACATAATTTTGTTCATTACGATAAGAAGCTTATATTCTTTCACTGTAATCACCTCCACATGAAAAAAGCTAGAGCTCGATACTGATTGACTAGAACTTTACATGGCCCTATTTTTGAGCACTGAGTGTATTTGGTTCTGCACTGTTCTCTAAAAACATCACATTTTCCCACCTTGTGCAAATTGAATGCGTTCATTTAAAAATAAAAACACTGTGATGATTTTTACATTTCAGACCGAAATGCCATACACATCATATTTTCTCATATGTAAATATACACATAATATATACGTGTATCAAGCCAAAGACAAAATTAGAAGAAACGCTGGCTGAACAGTAAGTAATGATATAATGGAAGTATACTTATCTGTAACCACAGAAGAACTGCTGATGCGATGTTCTATAAATTGATTTTTGCAAAAATGTTTCTTAAAATATAAAGAGGGATTAAAACCTCGTAAACCTGTAGAACTGACAGCCAAAAAGTCATATAGACTAGCCACTAAAACAAAACAAATCATCAACAGCCAAGGTGTTTGAAAATCAGGATCTTGCTTACTGTTTTTACTTGACTGGCATGTGATAAGAGATGACCAGAGTCACCATCCCCTTCCTCCAGTGGAAGACAGGAGTAGAGGAAGTAAGCAGACATAGTAAGACCAAACATGCAGATAGCTAGGGTGTGCCTGCATATCCTTTTCCCTTGCCCCTCAAGCAGACAGGTGCCTTAGGCACCTTTCTATTCTGATTAAGCCTTGAGTCATTTCTGACTTCAGGGTACTGCATGCTGAGCATGCTGATTGTCGTTTGCTCACTTCAGAGGGTACTGACTCCTTTAGATCTTTCTCTGTGGTGTCTGCCTCTTTTGTATAGAGAGCCTAAGCAAGTTCCATTGAAAGGGTGAATTGCCTATAAGTTACAGATATATAACTTATGGTACTTTGATACATAACTTTTGGATAACTAAACTTTTATGGGAACTGGCCTACTTTTCATATTGACCTTGTTAGGAGTTTTTCCCAAAAGTTTTGTATTGTAACCCTGGAAGTGCTGTCAAAATACAAAGTATTACTGCAATACAAGGTACATCACAATTTATATGCCAGCAGAAGATCAGGGTTTAAATGGTTGATGGCTCCTATTCCTATCTGATCTTTGCTGTAAAACAGAAAAGAATTTCTGACCTGGGAAAAAATACCAGAGGGACCACAGAAAAGACAAAAGATTTCAAGACAAGACAAAAGACAAGACAAAACCATGGCTGACCTGTGCTGGCAACAGTCCTGCTGTGAGTGGGAGATTAGGCAAGAAAATACCCAGAAGTATATTCCAACCCAACATTTTTCCTGTTCAATATTATATACAGGGCTCCTATGGGATTTTTGTATATTTTTTTTTCTGAAGCACTAGTAAGACTACGAAAAACTCCATTCATTTTTAGAAGAATAAGTATCAAACACTTAATAAATATATTAAATGTTTTATATTATATTATTATTATGTATATTATATTATGTATATGAAGAACAGTTCCAGACCTGTGAAGAAAAAAAAAAAAAAGGGGAATCTCAAAGACAGAGTCTTGTTTAAGGAAAAGCAGGAAGGAATGCCTTGGAAGAGGCCTAACTGGAATGGAAGTAGTTTGGATTCTGTCGTAATGGGTTCTTGAACTTCAGGCCAACCAGTAGAGGAGCTGTTAAAAGCTGTGGAGGTCATATCGTTCCTGTAGTAATAAATATGTTCATAAAGGAAAAGGTGTTAAGAAGGAAGTTTATGTATTTAAACAGCAGCAGAGAGAAGGGGACTTTTGTAGACTCCGGCAAGATTCCAGCCCTTGTATCTCAAGAAAATGAGGATTATCTGCTTGTCTCCTTGCAAATATCAGCTCTCTGAAATTCACCAGCCTGTGAAAAACAAGCTACCTGTACAGGAATATTACAGATGCTAACTAGATTAAATCACTGCGTAACACTATTCTTTGGAAATATCAGTTGCTGAACTGAGCGCCTCCATTCTTACTGTATGCAAAAACTGAAGGAAAAGCATGGTGGTTGAGTATACAATGAAATGTCTGAAATTTTCCCTTTGGGTGTTATTGAATATACACTAAGCCTGAGACTGAACTAGCTCTTGTGGTGTCCACAAAGCCCACGGCACAGAGATTGAGTAAAAAAGCCTCTCCCAGAATGCCCTATTCTGTTATGGAAATGTACCCCAGTTATGGAAATGTACCCTATTTCTGTTTCCCCTATTGGCCCACTGGTCTCCCTGTCCCTTTCTACCCTAGGTGGCCCTAATCCAGAGTGTTTGCCCCTCCCCATTTCCCCATTCACCTTCATTCCTTAGTCCCTCCCTCACTGCTTCCCATTGGCTCCCGTACCCTAGCCCTGCCTATGTACCGCCCCATGCCCTCAGACCATTGGTCCCTGATCCTTTCCCCACTCCCATATTTAACCCTGGAACCCTCATTGTTCTGTGTCTTTTGTTCCTGGTTCCCTTCACGTGCAGGGCTGAAATAAACCTCTGCTGTAGAATTCCACACAAGGACCCTTCTTGCCTCTTTGCCATCGATCTGTCAGAGAAGCTATCCAGTGTTGCAGTGGCTGAACCAGCAGCTGTGGTGGCCGGAGGGCCAAAGAGCCCAGGTACAGAGGGGGCCTGCTGGTGGGCAAACTCTGAAGTTAAAGATCCCCCCTTAACTCTGTGAGAAAGGCTTCTCCTATCAGATCTTGTAGATTCTATCAGGATCTATGTAGATTCGGTCTGTCTGACTGGCCAGCAGCCAGACGCCCCTTGTATCCCTTAAAAGGTTGTAATCCAGCCCCCACTTCTTCTCCCCATTGGTTGTTTTATTACCCTGCCCCCCTTCTGTACGCCTTTATAAGTGTGTCCTGAGCGGAAGCTGCCTCTTTTCATCATTGGACTGCTTCGACGTGGTTTGGTAATAAATCCTTCGGAACTCCATACAGGGGCCACCTCTTAACTCTTTGCCTTTAGTTACGCCTGAGCTAGCTAGCTCAGTGTGAGTGTGGCTGCATGTTTCCATCACACGGGTGAGAGAGCTGACTTGCGGGTGTGCCAAGAAGCACTGCCAGGGGTTCCATGCTAAGGAACGCCCCTGGAACAAAGCAACAGCTTCTCCATCAACACCCACAGGGCAATAAGTGGCTCACTGACGTGGGGCTTCTAAAAAACTCCCTGGAAACTTCCTGGACACTCCGTGGAGGCCAAGTGTCGTCATCAGCGCAGCTGCTTCCCCCCGAGAACAGATGTAAGTTCTGTTTAGGTCTGGCTCAGGGGCAGCCAACACCTCTCTGCAGTCTTAGACACAAGAAATCGGCTGAAAACACTAGAGGACCACACCGGAAGTTTTATTTGACTATCAGAGCTCCTGTCAGAGTGAGTGGAACTTCGTTTGGGTCTCCTTTTGTATTTTTTTGTTTTATCCTTTCCTTTCAGTGGTGGGTTGAGTTTTCTGGGTAGAATGGATGGAAGATTAGCCTGCCCACAACGAGAGGTGTATTTCCAGGTTAAGAAAAATCTTAGACTGGGAAATTTACGTTTTTCCAAGGGAAATTTAAAACGTTTTGTTCGTTGGTTGTTTGAGTATTTCCCAGATGTCTCTACGGCTTCTGTCCAGTCTCTTGGGTTCTGGGATAAGGTTGGGGAAAAATTACCTCTGCTTAGACAGAGTGGAGATAGTAGGAAGATTTTTCCCTTTGTTGGTAGTTATCTATAAGTCAGTTCAGAATTTGGAGACTGTGTCAGGAGGGCTGGGAAGTTTGAGTCCCCCTGTTTCTGTTACCCCTCTGTCTCTTCCCCCTCCCTGTGTCCCCTGTCCCTCTGACCCTCAGGAGAGATCGGAAGTTGTAACACGCAATCTAGCGCAGGGGTGCAGCTGTCTCTCTGACTCTTCTGAGTCTCCCCTGCCCCCTTACCGAGCTGAGACTGATCACCCTGGCCTGGGGGCTCCCCTAACCCTCATCCCGACCCCCCAGTACCCTTCTGTGTCGACTCTAGATAGCAGTCAAAATGGCGGCGACCTCGTGGCTGGCCGTGCCATAGTAATCCAATGCATGTGCGTGTGTGTCTGTGTGAATGCAGTGGCTGCTGAGCGACTTTCTGTTGGAGTCGATTCGGGAGGTCGTAGCACCCCAGCACAACACACCCCCGAAACTGACAAGCTCTCAATCATGAGCAATAACGTGTCTGAATTTGAACAGAGCTGTGCTTGACTGACAGTATAAACTTAACTTACAGAATGGCTGTAAGCTTAAAAATACCCCTTATTACTGTCTGTAATCAAACTGCACTATCTCATTCTTAATGAGGTTGTGGCAGGAGAATGAGATCTGCTTGTGTAAATGTATCAGGAAAAAATCGGTACAACTCTAAAGTATGCCCATTATTAAATGAGATGGAGAATTGAATTACTAAGGACTTCGAAATGGCTGAGATAAAGAAATTCCATGCCAAAGCTGCCTTTAATAAGAGAAATAACATTAGGTCCATTAGGTGGGCTGGAAAACCTCCACTAAACTGTGAATTCAGTGTGAGAGGACAGCTAAGGAAATAGAGTTTTGAACACGACTGCTACTACCCAGTAAAATCAGGCACTCTCTAGTGCCCCTCCAGTACTAAAACACCTCTTAGCCTCTTCACTGGTTAATACTTGGACTGTATTGTCCAAAACGATCTTGAACTGTTAATTCTATCAAAAGAAATAACAGTACCTTGGCCTCTGGGTTGCCTCATTCATGCCTTTTCTTTTGTCCTGTTGCCCTGTTTTGACAGAAGTGTTTGCACTGCCTTATATCTAACTGCATTTTTGTAGTTTTCCGCTGGGACAAATAACTTCTACAGGGTAATGAGGTTTATTAGCTTGAGTGAAGGTAATTCAACTATATTGCTTCCACTAAACAAACCAATTTGTCAGCTCAGGTATGTCTTCATGGCACAGCATTCATTTTACTGTGTAGATTTACTCTAATTAGATGTTAAGCTGAAGATTTCTTACTGCTGCTGGAGGTGGCACTGACTGCCATTTTTGCTCTTACCAGATTTTATTCTAGATGTTTCCTCCACATTATGCCTTTCATTCTCTCCTTTTCTACTCAGATCGTTAAATCCTACCTGAGTGATTTTTCCAGTCACACTCTTTTGCCTTTCATACACCACTTTGAACACTCTCTCCTTTTTGAGGAATGTGGTACATTAGGAAGGCTCATTTGGAAATGAAATGCCCATCTTTTTTATCATCTTTTTCATGCTCATAAAAGTATGATGTGCATTAGAGTAATGTAATCTTGAAACAATCATCCTGAGAGGTGTGAAATGTCTTTCTTTGTTGAGGGTTTCCTGTTTTAGTATCAAGGCAATTAATGATTGTAAGGGTCAGTAGCTTAGCAGAAGCTAAATTACTGGGTGATAGGTTGTTTAATAATCCTCAATTTTTGATACTGAAAGACCCGACTATTATTTATGCAAATGCAAATACTTTCAAGCTGCTTTTCTGGTAACAATGCTAATTCTATTTTTTGATGTAAACAAAAAAAGTTGAATGATGAAAACCAGAAATGTTAAGGCTAATAGAGATAATTATACTTTTCTACAGTAGAGCCAGAAATGGAACAAACATTAACTTTATTGCAATATTTATCAGTATGTTGAGCTCAAGGTTTTTAATTTACAAGGATCTTTCACACTACTTTAATTCTGTCACAGAGATGTTCCAATGAAAGCAGGAAGTTATAAATCAGAAGCAGAGAATGATCTTTCCTAGAAGAAGATTTAAAAGAAAAAAATCAAAGAAACAAAGGAAAAAAAAAAGGCCAAAGGGAGCCTCATTTTTCTGCCTCCAAGATAATTTATTTGTTTCTAAGATATTTTCTGAGCCATATTCATTAGCCATTCCTCATCTGGTGTTCCTGTTCCGTTTCATCTCCCCCAGAAACACTATTATTTCCTACCAAGAAATGGTTGCTGATTAGGGAGGGAAGATCAGAAGATGAGAGACTGCAAACATTGCCTTTCTGCTCCCAGATATGGGGAAAGAATGCCAGATGGTGAGGGAGCCTTTCCTTGGAAATTCAGTGGGGGATAAACGGACAAACACAATATCAAATACTGAGAATTATCTGGAAGTATAATGGAAAAAGAAATGGTTTTCCCTCTGTTTTAGAAACAAGGTGTGTTTTTCTCTGCATATGAATTTCAGTAACTTCCTTGTGAATTCAAAGCTCTTGTTCACTGCATACTTTGTAGAATATTCAGACAACCTTTAAAAATTGCATTAATATCTCAAATAAAGAATAGCACCTAGATATGTAATTAATAATACATTTTGTATCTGATGCTAAATCTAATGAAATCTAACAAATGATAGAGAATGATTTGTAAAAGGTCAGACAAAAACTTAGAAAATGTTAAGCACATTATTTTGGCTTCTCATTTGCATTCTAAGACTTCAGTGAACTTACGTTCTTCTTTAGATTGCTTTACATTAAAGTAATGGCATAAGGTAGCCTTCTTATAAATGAAAAAATGGCATGTACTGTGCATCTTACTGTTGAAAATATTGATAATATAATTAACGAGGCCAGGGAAAGAAGTTTTAGAAAATGATAATCAGATTCTTACTGGATGTGACAGAAATCTAAGAAATGTGGGTTAATAAAAATGAAGCTCCTGAATTTGACAGAAACACTTTAATATTCCCCTTGAAGAAGTGAAGATTGTTAAAGTATTCTTAGGAAAAATCCTTAAATACCAGAACTAGGGTTAGCGCTGGGAATTGCAGTCCGAATCTTCAGTCAATTCACCTTGTCAGAAGAATCATGTTGTATCATATGCATCACCTATAGCATTTTTGGATCAAAACTATCAATAATCATGTTTTGGAATTATGTAAATGTTCTGTGCACAGCAGCAAGAGTAAATCATGTTAATACACAATGAAAATACTGCTTGCACAGTCTTGCAAGAAGTAAATTTACCCTGTAACTGGTTCTGAAGGAAGATTGCTATGCCCGGCAAAGAAAACTGACATTTTCTTGCAACATGGACTGAAATATTTTGAAGAATATTTAATTGGTGTATGTTGTTGAAAATTCATGGTTTTTATTTCTTTAGCAGCTTTGATAACAAGAAGAGGTGAAGAAATATTTTGTCACAGTTTTCAAAGTGTCATAGAAAAAATTAATTTTAGTTTTTTGTGTTTATCTAGACTTTAAAGGCAAGAGAGTGGTAGAAATGCACTCACTCATGGAAATCAAGTGTATGCATCCACCTTCATACTAATGAGGTTTGTTACTAAAACCGTACTGTTTTTATGTAAAATTATCTAATGCCTATTAAGGATCTTTAGTATTATTTCAAACACACAGAGTTTTGTGCTGAATGCTCACCCTCACTGGTGTCTCTTTGGAGATTTAATGCAGCAAAGATATACTGACATTGTTAATGGGTTTTTTGAAATGTGAGAAGAAGCTCATGCAAAGTGATTTATTTATGTTGGTATCTATAAAGCCATGGGAAAAAATTCCTTGCTGAAGTTAATTCCTTTTTTTTAAATTTATTGTTCCTGTATTATGCAACTACTGGAGTGTAAAATATGTGGATTTTAAAAAAATTTTATCTTTTTCTCAGATAGCAAATTCTAGCTTTACAATGTGACTTTAATCCTACCCACTGAATGATAAAACGTAAAAAAAACTTTGAATCACCAGGGTGTAAATTGTACAAACAAATAATTTTTGAAATGAGAAAAACTTAAATAAAGATTAATTTTACTATCTAGTGTATTTGTTTCACAATACTGCATACATAATATCAGCATATTGCAATACGACAATCCAGAGCTGAATTGATACTGTCACTTTGTTATTTTGCACGCATATTTTAAAAGTCTTAGTCTTTTAAGCACAGTTTCACTTGAATTACTGCTCATTCACGCTATGTGCCATTGCAAGGCTGATTTTTGAAGTTCATCCGATAGTGATTTAGAAATGACTTTAGAAAGACTGTAATTGATTGCAATCATGAAGTGCAGCTGTGTACAGTGGAAAAAAAAGCAAAAAACAAAAGGTCTCTTGCAAAAGAAAGTGATTTAAGATTTAATTGAGATCTGGAGCAATTCTAATTATATTAAGATTTCTCCACCTGTTTGTGTAATGGAAGACAAGATAAAAATTTGTTTATAATTCAAATTCATTAATACTGTGATTCAAAATATTCAATTTTTTATTTTTTATGCTAAAAAATGTTCAATATTAAGTATTATACAAAGCAGGATAGAGTTTGCCGCTTGAGATACCTAGATATAGCTGCCCACATGCAAATATCTGTATGTTTAGCTGGGTCAAACAGGCCAGTCCCATGCATATGTCATGGGTATTGCATGGGTATTGCAGGTAGCACGAGGTGACTCTTTTCTTGGCAATTGAAGCTCAACCACGTCCAGTTCAATTAATGTGTCCTAGGTAATGGCTCAGCTGTCCACTCACCAGACACCTGTTTTAGGGTGAGAGTAATAGCTCTTTGGGGCTCTATTCACATGACTAAACTTAGGGATCTGGTGTCATCTGGGATGTCATAGAGATTCTGAGGCATCATCTTACAGCTGCAGACATACGTTGGGGCATACAAGAGACTGTGTGGACAGTGGGCATACCTCAGGACGTGTTAAACAGCACTAGATACCTGTGCATGGGCAGTTCCATGCAGGTTCCATCAGCTTGATTTAGTTGCCTGCACCTAGAATATTTAGAGGTGGGACTTACTTGCCTGAACATAGGTGGCCTGTGTTACTAGACGCCCTAAGATGCGTCTCCAGACCTCTTGATACTTCTCTACAAGATATGGCTTCAGTCGTCACCAGGATGATTCAAGTCACACAAAGGCATATCAAGTGACACTTGATGCTACATTGAGATAATTTAGTTGAGACCTTAATTTCGTTTAAGAGACATTCTAAACATTGGTATTAAACTGGTAAATGTGACAAGAGAAGCAGAGGCTCTTACCCTTAGGGAATTGCAGCTAGAGGCCAGCTGGGATGGCTTTCACTGGTAATGGTGATGCCTTGAGGTGGCCACCTAAAAACAGACTAGACAAAAATGAGAATAAAAGTAGGTATTTATTTGAAGGGCCTTCAAAGGTACACCCTGGGCAGTCAAACGGTACACCCAAGATGGACCCCGGGTCACAGGTTCTTCCCACTTTTGTAAGTTTGGTCCATTTGCATATCAGGGTTAATTCTCTGATTATAACTTCAGTTAATGATGTAATTACACCAAGTTTGTCCCCCCCTCTAGGTTTTAGTTTACACATTTTAGGGCCTGGTGTCCTTGAAGAGCAAACCTGAAGAGGCTTGTTATGTCTAACCAGCATGAGAGAACAGTAGTTAACAGGCCACAAGAAACTTGAGTTACACACACACTAGGCAGTACAGGGTTTGAAAAGTACAAAATTTAAAACCTAAGGCATCAATGGAAGTGTTGTTTTAGATCCTTGATAAAAATTCCAGATGTACACTGGTTATAATGAGTATTTTTACACTTAACTCTCAGGGAAAACCCTATATGTAGATGCCTAAACACGGGTGTCTTTGTGATCTGAATTCTACCAAAAAGGAAGTCTAAAAATGTCTATGATAAAAATGGTTGTCAAAACCAAGAGAATAGTCATTAGTGTTACTTTTATGATTAGCTAATAAAATACTATGCCAGCCTCTTTTAAAATTTTTTCCATCCAATACACAGTGTTTCTCTAGATTTGTGTTTATTTAAGTCTTTTCTACTACAGCATTACTTGTAATTTCTTTGTCTCCCAAAGATAAAATAAAGCCAAGATCTCTCTTGCATAGAAATGTATTTGGCTATATATGAAAGCTAACTCTAAATTAATACATGTTAAGTCTCTCTGGTTCCTTTTAGCCTAGTCATTATGTTTCCCAAGATCCTGTAGGTACAATTAGTCTAGTTCAGCATGAGGGAATCATGGGTCTCCTTGTGATGCTCTATGTAAGGAGCAAAGCTGAAGGAAGCATAAAATGGTATGCATTGTTTCTTACTGCATTTCCACAAATATAATCATTTTGGTAATTCCAACTACCTTTTGCTTACATTTGGTCAGACTTTATGGTTTTGTCCTCTTTGAATTTAAGTCCACAGGCAGTAGTAGACATACCTCCATACTGCTAAAGTGATGTCCAAGGGCAGGGTCTGACACAGGACTCTGATTTGGTCCGTCTGCCTACGTGTTAGCCCACGCCACATATCAGTTTTGTTCTGCTTCCACTAGCCATCTCCAGACGAAATTTGCCATAAAGGAAACTAGCCCTAAGCAGTGTAGATGTGTGCCAGTTAGTGCTGGACTTCATGTCTCTCTTTCATTTAGCAGTGCAGCATATAACGACAGTGACTCTAACCCTTTTTTAAATACTCTATTTTCCCCAGGACAGTCTTTCTAAGCTACAATTCATAATAGCAATTCCTTTCTTCACAGTGCAGCTGTCTGAGCAACATGTTTTTATGAGACTGAGACTGGTACATCAGCTGCAGTCTACCTCATCTTGAAGTAGAATGTGGTTCACAGGTACCAGCTCTGACAATGACTGGAAAGTCACAGCACAGGGATATGAAGTCTGCCTTCTGTTTGAGTAACTCCGTTTGAAAGACTCTTAAAATTACTATTTTGTCTAAGACACTGAACAGCAATCATAAAATTCCGTGTCATTGTGTCACTTTAAATGGCCACCCTGACACTCAATCGAAGAAGGATTACACCTTTCTCTCTTGAATTATTTGATGCAGAGCCTGCGTACTATGGAAATTTTAAAAAATGGTATTTTATATATTTAAAAATACCTCAGGCCCAGATTTAATTTAGTTTTGTGTGGAATCCAAGATAATTAGCCCTGGAATCAATCTATTTTAGAGAAAATGTTTTCAGCTGCAGCTGCAGGCAGATGTTTTAGTTTCAGACACAATAGCCATAGTTAATTATCCAGTCAACAATAATTCTATTTAGTCTGAGGAGAAAAAAGCCACCCAGGTTTTCATTTTCAAGCTTTAAGTCAGCAGATGCTGGAACTTAATCAGTCTTTGTCTAATGAGAAATTAAGCACTGTCCTTAGAAAACAGATTTCACTCCTGTCTTCTAGGATGAAACTTTAAGTTTAAATTTGCCTTAAAAAAACCCACAAATTGCATTTTTAGTAGCTACAAGGAAAGTGATATGAGGTTAAGCTGGGAGAGGTCATGCATTACAAAAGATTACACTTGACATGGAAACACCTTGAGAGATTTCAGCTGGAAAAGCAGACACAAAAGAACACTAATGTATTTCATCACAAATGCTTTACAGTTAAAATGCAAGGTAAACATTAAAATAAACTTTTTTTTTCCCTCTAAAGGAAGTTCACTACTAATTCTGAAATATCTATCAGCATTGGACCTCTAACACAAGAATCAAAACTCTTAGGCAGCAGGAACAGAATAAAACTAAAAATATAATAAGTACATTGAAAAGAAGCTTTTGCTTTCTTATGTAATGTGCACATGATCTGCCTGATACCATCTTCTTTAAATCCCTTACTTGAGAAGGAAAAAGGTACAGTAATACCGCAGAACTATTATACAGATAGTAGATATCTGGAAAGGAAGGGTCCATAACGTGAAGGTAGAATAGTTCTGACTTTCGTACTCTAATTTTCTTTTATTGTTGGGAAAAAACCCCGCAGTGTTTTCCTTCCTGTCCCTCAAACTGTCTAAGGTGACCTGCAGACAAATGCACCTGGTGTGTGTTGTGATCCTCTTGGAGGAAATCATTCTTCTGTATTGGACCTGATGCTCATCTGACCTATGAATTGAGCTTTCTCTATGTGAAAACCAGGGCTTGTAGGAAAGGTGGACGTATGAGCAGGAAACTGGCTTTATAAAGTGTTGGGTTGTGGAGCAGGTATGCACATCATCAATGCTCTTCAATTTGGTTGGTTCCTGCCTAGCGGAGGAATGTGTCAGCAGGCAATGACTGCTGACACTCAGCTAGAAGGAGTGAATGCACAGAGGGTGAGTTCCTGCCATCTCAGTGGTTATCTACAGCTCCTGGCAGTCTAATGAAGCTGAAGCCATCCAAAGACCTGTGCAGTTCTTGCCCAGTATAGTTAAACAATTACTATGCTGAATGAATTTTGAAGGTGATAACCTTTTTCTCCAGTTACATCTTTATGTCTGCTTCGCTGCAAGACTGCTGCCATTGGTTTGTCCTTTCTTCAAGAAAGAAGGGCAGGGGACTTTTGAACCTCTGCTCAAAGGATTCATACCCGTCTCTTACAGATACGTTGACTTTCCAATATTTTCAGCTCCTCTGTCCTGTTTAGTATGACTTACACTACCAAACTCAGTGGGTGTAATTTCTTCCACTTACCCCAACATGCAAACTAATATTACATGCATTTTGTGCCTTCTCCCTTTCAAAAGTGTAAAAATCCTTATTTCATCCTGCACTAATCAGAGGAGTGAGGTATTGAGAAACCCTCTTCAAAGTGTGGCTTCCTGGAGCTCTCTTGGTTGCTTGTGACATGGCCAATCACAGATTCACTTAAATGCAGCTTCCCAGCTACACGACTGGGTCTAACAATGCTGTGCAATAACTATTTTTTCTGTGTGTTTCACCGTGTCACAGAAAGGGACTGTAATTCTTTATTAATGAGATGATATAATCATTAAGACAGTAACTGAAATTAATAGTCTTAACCTGTGTATAATTCATGGAAAATAAGACATCAGGTGTTAGAGACTACATTTTTGTAGGGTAACCTTAAAAGGGCTGGGGAAAAGTTGAGCTAAAGAACTATGTAACTAATAGATCTGTTAGAAACAAAGATATTTGGAAAAAAATGGTGATTCTTTTTACTTTTTAAATATATTGATTCTGGGTGTAATAAAATCATGTACTTTTTGAAGGGAACACAAAAGAGTTAGGTAGCCACAGAACACATATTTTTGTCCAAAAACTGGAGAAAACCCATGAAGAGTTAGCTAAGGTGAAACATTATATTTCTTTTTTAGTGCTAGAAAAGTGTGTGTCACTAGGTATTTTTGCCTATCAAGTTTGATAGGCATCATTTGCCTATCATTGTTTTTGCCAATCAAGTTAGACTTGAGCAGAGGCTACTTTTGCTTTACGTGTCATGAAACATATCCTTATGATTTCAGTCATTTGCATGTATCAGTGCTAATTATAATTACTCAAGTTAAAATATTACTTTGGTTGTTTTATTCACTTTTTTTGATTAATAAATCTCTAAAGCAGTCTGCAGATAGAAATAGTCTGTAATTTGGATTAGTACTGAATTGTTTGAATAAAATGAAATAGTCCATTTAGCTTAAAGAAAAAATAATACAGATATATGCTAGCTGTTTTTTAAAGCAATTTTGAATATACATACCTGCTGTGCATATACTTATATATAGATTAAAAGGATTATATCTTGTCTTTTTTTCAAATACATCAGCTATTGACCAAATAGATAGCAATAGCTCAAAGTACAAAATGAAGTAGAGTTTACTGTATCAATGATCTGTGGATTAAAGACTCCCCAGATACATATTCATAAGCTAAAGCAAATTACTCCTTTGGAATCAGACTAGGCTATCATGGCAAAGAATTGCAGATTAAAGATCAGTTGGAATAGTTAGGATTGCAGTGGAGCAAACATAATGGGTTTCCTATTGCCAAAGTATTCTCAGTTACAGTTTTTATTTTCTGTTTATCCAAAAAATAGCTGAGTAGATTGAAGGTGAGTGTAAAGGCTTTCTCAGCTTGGATGAAGGTATTGAGGTGACATGGAAGATTTGAGTCAGGTCAAGATCCCATTCCATGTGGTTACTGCATGTATAAAAAGACTGGAGAGAATGAGAAAGTGTTTCAGGTGTGTTGGGATTCCTCTGTCTTACATTAACAAGCAGTGATTTATTCAGACCAGTCGGAGAAAAAATGACTTTCAGGGGCTATTTAGTTAGCATGAGGAGAAAGAATCTTCTCTACCTATGAAAGGCTTTGGTTCTCATTTTTATAACACAAATTTCCCAAGCACTGCCACAGGGTGAAGACAGAGCAGAAACAGAGGCCAAGAGTAGCAGAAGCCTGAGAGAGTCATGAGTAGCCATAGCCTCCACTGAACATGAGGAAGAATGGACACACAGTCAAGAGGGTAGATCACACTCACTCGGTGAAGAAGGAAAAGCAATTTACATGTACTAAAAGAATGAACAATATTGTACAAAGGCGAATGGGATAATCATGAGTGGTGTACTGGCAATACGGAGTAGCTTGTTTAAACTATATCAAAATGCAGAGGGTTTATTTTAGTAAATTATTTATTTTATGTGAAAGTTATATTGACAAATTTAAAAACCTAAAGGTCCTTCATTTACAATCACATATACATCTTACGCTTATTCATAACAACCATAACATTTTGGTTGTTAGTTTAGTCGTAAGTATAGCAAAAGAATGAACATGACAGCCATTCTTTTTCTATGCATGGTATAGTGAAAAACTCCCCAACATTCATATCTCGGATCTTTGCTCTCTGTTTACCGTTCCTCCTGTGGGCCCATATAGCAAACAGTTGCACTTCTCACCGAAAAGTACAAAACAAAAGCCATACAGTATTAAAACTTAAGATACAGAATTTTAAGATTTAAGGGGACAACTCACACAGGACTTGATTAGACAGCAGTGATTTATCTTAAAATATGTTACACTGAAATCTTTTAATCTGTGTGTTACTGCAAGTAGATATTTAAATCATATTGAAGTTAGACGTGCTTGAATTCATCTGTGTTTTTATGATGCAAGACCCTACATTCAGTGTGGTGTGATGGAGCATGTCCAACGGAAAATCTATTTTGATAGTCATGGAAGTAGAATAAAGAGTAGGTATAAAAGAATATTTTCTAAAGGGAACTAGCAGAAGTTCCTTGGTCACTGATAGCTTCCCTGAGTACAGTAAATATGGCTAGTTAATGCAGTAAAAGAGCAGTACATGTGTCTTGGGGTGACTGTATCATGTGTATCCCCTATTATGCTCTATGCCCAAAAAGTAATATTGTGCCTTTTCTGTGCCTTTAAACTGAGCTTGAAAAAAAAAAAACCCAGATGAACTTTCCAAAGCAGCTTCTCAAGGACACAGAGATTACACTCCTCAGTGTTTTTCTCTGACTGTGGAAGGCACGAAGGGAGCACCCTGCTTGCTTTTTCTTCAGCCAGCTGTTTTTTTTTTTTTCCCTCTTGGTGTGAGATGGAGAGCTCAATTTTGTTTCCTGGGACTTTGGTTTTTTTCC